>BMAU01015553.1:0-139160 GCA_019973935.1 Trichonephila clavipes
GGTTACGTATTGCTATTTTAGAATTGAAAATTGACTCTTAATTGGTTATATATACATGTATGATTTTATGCTAGTATTGTGAAATTTAAATAATTATTCTTCCACTATCCTGATATAACCTCATCAGTAAAGTTGTAAGCTTAAGTAGAATTGTGTGTAATTTCATAACAGCGAGAACCTAAATCAAACAAAAGCTTTGTAAATAAAAGAAATTAAAGAGCATGATGTAAAATTTTCCATATATATTCTCGCATTCAAAGTAATATGTTATACAAAAGTTTTCAACTTTATGTCACAAATAATTATTTATTACTACTGTTTTTTACATTGTCGACAGAATTTCCCTCATTAGTATTACAATTTGTGGGCATCTCATCTCTTAAATGTGTTATAGAATGTGTTTTTTTTTTTTTTCTTCATTGGAAAGTATGTATTTTAACAAAATTATCTATTATGTATTTAATAGTGAACATAAAATTTTCAGGATATCAATATAAATACATGTGTTAGCATCAAATTCTATGTTTTATAAATAGATATGTGTGTTAGCATCAAATTCTATGTGTAGAAATAATATGTGTTAGCATCAAATAAAATGTGTAGAAATAATATGTGTAGCATCAAATAAAAATGTGTATAAATAGATACTGTTTTGCATAAAATGCTCAATTGTGGTAAATGGATTGTATTAGTGATTAACTGAGTTATAATTAATTATGTGGTGAATTGAAACTAAAGTTTTCTGATATTCTTTCTTGTAAATAGGAAGTTTTCTGTATGTATATATTATAAAAATTACCCATTGTGTATGTAAATATGAAAATTGATTTTTAACACTATTGGATTTGATATGTTCATAATATTCAAAAAATTAAGGTGTTGTCATTGCAGAGTAACTTGAAATGTTTTTAATGGCATGTTAACTTTCATTGGAATATGAATGATTTTTTTTTCGCAAAATATTTATGTACTCCTTAGTTTCCCATGTTCAAATATTGACTGAGTTTTGTGTATTTGCAAAAGCATTCTGTAGTTTATTATTTTTTTGAGTTATTGCATATCTTATATATACTCTTTTTGACTTTGTTTTAAATTTGATTGTTGCTCAGTATAAATATACATTTAAAGTAATTGCTGAACATTTAGTTGTATTTTTCCATGTATTTTTAAGAAACAGGAAGGTAGCTGTGTTTAATATTTTAAACTTGTGCATATTTTGTGCATTAAGACTTCTGCAGCAATCCTGTAGTAGTAATTTTGTGTTGTGTAATGCAATGATTAGTAATAATTGTGTTAAAAAAGCGGTTTTATAAGTTTAATTTGTAAAAAAAAAATGAAATTATAATCTGTTCAATAAGTCGGAAACTGTCCCTGCCATATATTTTTCTTGTATCGTAACTTTGTTACTGGCAAGGGAGTAATATAAGGACAGTTTTTGTAGGATTTTCTCTCGCTAGATGGCTGCACCTGTCAACTGTTTTCGAATTCTCTAAACGGATATTGGCAAGATAGAAATTAATTCTATTCAAATAAATGTTAAACTTAAATAATAATTGGTAAACTTATATTTTATGTAAATGCATTTAATTTCTGTTAATTTTTAAAAATGGTTTCATAATTTATATTTCTGTTTTTATATTTTTCTTTACTCATGTAGTCGTATCGATTGTATTATGCTTAACTGCAGCATAACTGTGTAAAATACTAAAAACGTGGCATTTTCTGTACAACGTGTAGATCTATCTTTGCCGCCTTTGAATGGCACACATAGAATAAAATTCAGTAGATTTTGATAAAGTTTAATGTTTGAATTAAATGAAACTCAACACACTTGAGTATTATTTAGAGTGCTATGAAGCAAGCACCTAATACGGTTAATTAGAACAACTACAAGACGATCTTACAGTGGACTTTCGGCCCTGACCCTCCCCCTTGCAAAAAATTTTTGTGTGCACTACTGCCTACGAATCGTTCTTTTCGAAAGCGAAATTTATCAAACATAAATCGCGCTCAAACATATCGGACGAAAAACTGTGGCATCAGTTACGATGTGCCAACATGCGCATTTGAGATCGATTTGCAAAAACTAAGTGAAAGGATTGAGAAACAAATATCTCATTATTTGAATAAATTAAACATTATTTGATCATTGCATTATGATTATTATATTATCTACGTCTGTTCACAAAAAATAATGAAAACAGTAATAATAGTTCATTCTGTTTTAAATTTTCACTCCAATAAATGTTTGTAAGGGGTAGGGAAGTCTTGAGACGCTTCGAGGCCCTGGTCACAGAGAAATTTTAAGATATTTCGAGACCCTGGACCCTTGTGCAAAAGTAGGCTGTACCTACTTTTGCACAGAGGCAAACAGTATAAGAGTAGATAGTATATAGCAGGGGTCGGCAACCTACGGCACGCGTGCCACATGTGGCACACGGTATAATTCTCAATGGTACTCTGCAATATTCTGCAATTTTTTTTTAAATTTTTGAGTGGATGGAAGTTGATAAATTTGTAATGCACCATTTTTGACAAACATCTTAAAAAAAAATAGACATTTGTGGAATCACGAAAAAATATGAAAGATAAATTTTTTTACAGCTATTTTGTAAATGTTCATTGTTTGAAGAGAAAACATTGCATATACTCTGCTATCCGCTTTTGTTTTTACAAATCTATCCTCATATGATAAATATTTCGAGTCCGTAAAGAATTTTTTTTTACAACTGAATATTCAGAATCATGTCAAATTGAAAGTCATAAATTATACCCCTGATTTTGCGATGTGAAAGTAAAGCGGTGCAAGCACTAGCTTCGCAATAAAATTTTTATTTAACTTCTTATTTAACTATAATGAAAAAAATGATTATATTTCATGTTTTATCTATTTTTTTATTTTAAAAAATATATTTAAAAAAACATAATATATGAACAATTTAAATTTTTTATATTTTTGATGAAGAAAGAGTTACATTGTATGCTGTTTATTTCCATATTTAGAAATATCTTTAAATGATACAAAATTAACATATAAAGAAACTGTAAATATATATTGATCTCTATTCTCTAACTCTGCATGCATTATCACGGGAATCGAATTGTTTCAAAAATGTTCAATTTTGTGGCACGCTGAATCACACTGGTAGTTTGGTTTGGCACGCCACAGCTAAAAGGTTGCCAACACCTGGTATACAACAGCATGCATTGTCAAATGCTCTTTTCAAACGATAATTTGAAACAAATCAATGTGTACGACTCACAATCTCAATAACCTAGGCACAAACCGACGCGACCGATGGCCACATATCGACTAAAAGAGTTGAGTGATTGTTTATGATATTAGGCCTAGGCCTAAACATGGACGACGATCACCACATAATAATAGTACAGTCTTACTACTTTTGCCAGCTGAAATGCAATTTGAAATTCCCTGTTTTTCGGGGAATATGAACGGGAATAATATATGATCATTAAAAAAATTATCTGGATTAGGACATTATTAAGACAGAGTCGAGAACGGAACGAGGCCCCCACCTAAGGCGAGGCCCCGGGCCCATTCCTAGTTGGCTCATGCCTTAAGACATCCCTGGTATAATGGGTCCAAATTTAATATAAAGATTTATATTTTTATATGCAGACTGCGGGATCATAATATTTTTTCCTAAGTGACCCGCAAGGTCCTTTGGGCTGGCCACCCCTGAATTGGATGGCCACTCTTGGCCATCCGGATACTCCATATAAGCAACATGTTCAGTGACATTGGAAAAACACACGAATGTCCAAACGTTATCAATCCCACGTCTCCCTATATATTCCACCATCATCCCCCACCCCCTTAATTTCTTAAGATGCACAGCTGCTTTACCTCACGAATCATCAGAAAAATTCCAAAGTCGTACACCGTATAAAACAGCGACAAAAAAAATATTAAAAAAATCCCAACGATTTTTGATAGGTGCATCACGAAGAAGGGCCTCCGAACGGACACAAACTATCGATTCGAGCTCTGCAGCTATGCAAATAACCCTTCACCTGGGCTACGTGCTTCAAAAACGATATTCCCGCAGGAACACACCTGTAAAAGTTGTTGTAACAAGTGCGGTGAGCAATATTGACGTCAAAGAATAATAATAATAAAAGAAAAAATGAACAAAATAGTAATCCGCAAACAGTATACTTAGATTTTATTTTTTATTTTCCCCTCCAACTCTCCTCTCTGTATCACATCAACATCATTGCCTCATGGGTCAGGTGTGATTCCCCCCGTCCTCACCTGTTCGGTCCGTGCTTACGGACACCTGGGACTTCAGAACCGGATAGCAATGTTTTATAGTTTTGTGCTTTCTTTCTTTTTTTTTTTAATCTTCTTTTAAAAACGTCTTCGGTCTGTCAATCTTTTCTTTTTGTATCTTCTGAGGTTTGAAATAATCGTTTGGTTTCTCATCTTTTGCGTTTTTGAACGAGGTGAATGTTTGAATAATTTGTTGGTTGATTTTTTTTTCTCTACTTGTTCTCGTAATGATTTGTAAAGGTAGATAATAGATGTTAACTTTTTTTTAATCGAGTTTTTCAGTGATAAAAATGTTAACAATAGAATAATTTAAAGTTTGAAATGTAGTGTCTGAAAGTGATGTAAAATAAACAATAATATATTGCACTTTTAAGAGTAAAAATACGCTTAAAGAAACTAATTATCCAGAAACTCGAATTTATCACACGAGATGAAAATAAAGTATTTTAAAGAAAAGATAATCCTTTGCCTTTTCCAATATCTTAACAGTTTTTTATTTATATACAAACCACAAGTATAACTTATCTTCAAAAAAAATTAATATCGGTGTAATTTGTAGATAAAAACTTTTTTAAAAATAAATCACATTTGTGAATAGCAAAAATAATGTTTCTTGTTTCATTCATTATGACTTATCAGAAGCAATAAAACTGTGAGATGCGCTTATACTTTTTTGTGAGTTATTTTCCTTTATTAGCAATTTCCTTTTTGAGAATTTTATTTTTGTTCCATTCTATGAACTCTATTTTTTCCAGTAAACCCATATCGTACAATTTCTAAAGCTATTTAAAAAAGAACTGGACTGAAATGAATTGTAAGGAACAGAAATTAAATGCATTTTCTATCTATATGTACATGGGAGAAAAGCGACTCACTCATGACGATATCTCCGGAATTAAAAGAGCTTCAGACTTAAAATTTGGCATGCATGTCCCTTTTGTTGAGAAGAAATCCGCTAAGAACGGGGGTTTTGTGGGTATCGATTCCCAAAGACCGTTGCGGGCATATTACAACCAGAAATTTATATTAATTAAATAATTAATTAATTAGACTAAAATTTTTTGCAAGCATGTTTCTTTATTGGGTAGAGATCCAATATGAAGGAGTTTTCAGGAAATCTATTCCCAATGAGAGGCTGCTGAGACGTTATGGATAAAAATTCCTGAGTTTGAACTATTATACCGACAAACCTGACACTTGAATACCATCTTTATATAATACTAGCTGGTATACCCATTCTTCGCACGGGTGAACTGAAAAACTAAACAACACAGCTTGAAGGAAAAAGAAGTTTTTAATGAGTTAATTTTATGTGAATTGCAAATTAAACAAAAAAAGCTTTTTGCATATCTCAGCAAAACAAAAAAAAAAGAAAGGGAAAAAAACACCTTTGTTAAATTTTAAGTATGTAGATCTAATAGCTGATAAAAAGGATTTTTTTTTGTTTATAATTCCTCGTAACACTCTTGAAGGTCGATTTTTGAAAATACCTCACTAAACTGATCTATGCTCACCAAAAGTAACACATTGTTAAAAGTTTTGTGTAATGAACGCTTAAAATAGTGTAAATAATTTTTATCTGGAAGTATAATGCATTAATTTCTGTAGTATTTAACTTAAAATAAGTAGTCAAATAATTTTCTAAGGTCTTCATTAACATACAAAAACATAAGACACTTAAATTTTGACAAACTATTTTTTCCGCTAAAATACTCATCATGGAACCCGTGCTGCCATATATCTTGGAAGAGTGGATTTCAAAGAATATTCCTGCTAAGTATTGGTAGAATATTCCTTCTAAGTTGGTGTGGTGTGGTAGTTAGGAGAAGAGGGTGCCAGCTCAGGTGTCGTCCACGTCACTTGACCATGGTTCAAAATTACGTGATCCGTTGCCAAAAGCACTCGTGTAGCTGAACGGTGCGACATTAATATTCACTCACTCTCACACTGCAAAAAATACAGTACAGTAGTTATTGCGTTTTTAAGTGTAAAAATAATTATATCTGCTTATTCAATTAAAATTATAGCGTTATAATTAACTACTAATCACAAACAAATTTTGAAAATTTGTCCAAATGATGCAGTGTGAAAGAGAAAGTTTATTTACTTTAAGTATCAAAACTGATAAAAGCATTTATTTGGAAAAAAGATCAATTTCTTACTACCAAATGTGCATAATAAAATCATTAAAAAAACATTAAAATAAAGAGAGATTTATAACAACCTCTCCCTTCAAAACTTAATTTTATTCTGAAATAAAAAAAATAGGCATTATGCTGATCAGTGGAATTAATTAGAAGCGAGCACCTTGCGTAGCCAAAACAAAAAAAAAAGTTCTTTCACAAACAAAAGATAGATACATGCTGACGTGGGCATTTTTGCAGCGCAAGCTAGAATTGCTCGCAGATGGCTGAATTTTTTCCTACTTACTTGACAAATATCGTTATATTTTGGATACTTGATACAATATCTTTATAAATTATAGTCTATGCTATAAATTATAGCCTATGTGCTATTCTGATGTATAAGCTATATTACTGTAAAGTTTCATTAAAATCCATTCAGTTGTTTTTACGTGAAAGACCCACAAAGATACTCACAAACTTTCGCATTTATAATATATATTAGATTAGTGAGTAGAGATCCGTAAAAACGGATTTTGGGGAAATCGACTTCCAAGGGGGCTACAGAAGCGTCATAGACAAAAATTCCCGTCTTTAACTATTTGACCTGCAGATCTGAAATTTGCCAGTAACTTTCTTTTGTTGCGTAGAGATTTGCTAAAAACTAGTTTTGTCGGTAATCTACTCCCAAGGGAGTTGCGGGGGTCACGGAGGTGCTATAGTTAAAAAATAATCCCGTTTTAGAACTATTCGACCCATAGACTTGAAATTTGCTAAACATGTTTATTTTGCTGAACAGATATTCAATAAAAATGGGTATTGTGCAGGAAATTGTCTGACAGGGGGAGCTATGAGGGCTTACGATAAATATACTTCCGCTTTATAAGCTGAAATCCTGCCCTTTTTAAATCAAAAGGCGAGGGCCAGAAGATTGTATTTCTACGCAATCGAACGCTTAATGCTGAGACTTAGAAATATCAATAAATTTAATTCTTGTTATATTGTTTTACTACCTAATAAAATACCCAGCGAAGCGGGTGGTTAACAGCTAGTCTACAGCACATGCATTCTTATAATAACATTTTAATGAGTTAGTCCTACTGACAAGATTTAAAACTGAATCAAATACATACTAAAAAGGGATATTGCGGAAATTGAAAACTTGTATGAGGAATCAAATGGTGAAACAATTTAACTAACCATTCTAACCTAATTTCACTCTATATACACTTGCCTCCGAAAGTCTGATTACAGACAATCATCTTACGTGTTTATGCTATAATTACTATTGAAATCTAGCTTTAGAAAATCAGAATACTTGTCAGCGATTATTCAAAATTTTCTCATTCAAACAACAGCAACAAAATACACTTTAACGAGAAAAAACAAGAATATGTGAACCACCAAATAATCACCAACTATCCGCGCCAAAAGATAGGGTACACTTACAAAATGGAGCCTTTAAAGACCTTTTATTGTAAAATAATTGCACTAAATCGTGTTTTTAATTAATTATAAGCTACTTTAACGATTTATTTAGGATTTGAGATTTAAAAGCTTTTCTGGTTCTATGACTGGCAACAGAATAGAGATCGATATATTATTGAAAGAAAAATCTTCATAGATCTTCAGAAAAGGGCAACATTTTTAAAGAAATTGCAGAAATTGTCAATAGGAGACATTCATTGATTCAAAAAGTGTTCATAAACTACAAATCAACTACAATTTTAACGTCCAAGCCAAGATCCTGGAGCCCGTCTGCAGTGTCACCTCGAGAATCTTGCTTTGTAATACGCTCTAGAAAAATAAATCCAAGACTATAAGCTTTACAAATAGCTAAAATAATTGCTGAGATATTGCAAAAAAATGTGATTTTAATTAATTACAATTCGAAGAAAACTGAAAAAGGATAACTATCATGCCCGAGTTATACTGAAGAAGCTATTGATCTTCCGAATGAACAGAGCTAAGAGCCTTTGCCAAAAAGCACCTAAATAAGACACATATTTTTAAGAAAAATGTAATACTTTCAATTGAAAGTACTTTTGGTAATTTAGCATCAAAAAGTATAAAAATATGCCTGCAAAAATGAATGGACAGGTCTTAAGAAAGAGAATCCTTTTTCGACTATCAAACATGGAGGCGGCATAATGTTTGGGGGTGCATTGGAAGCCTTTCGGCTGGTAATCTGGAATTTATTGAGTCAACAATGTAAAAAATTGGTTACTTGAACTTATTGAAGTAAAATATCAGGTCATATGCCGAGAAATTTGCGGTGAGCAATGATTTTTACTTTCAGCGACACAAAGGTACCAAGAAAATGACTCGCATTGTGAAGTCATTGGGAAGGCATGGCTGTTCTGACATGTCCCAAATCAATTCCGTAAGTCAATTTAGTCTAGGGGGGGACTAAGCACAATACAGCATTTGTGGGATTTACTCGAGTGAATAATGAGGGAGAACATAATAACATCCAAGGAAATGCTCAAGACTGTCAGAGTAGAAAAATGGAACAAAATATCTACAGATGAAAAAACTAAGCTAGTTAAATCCTTGCCAAATATGCTGAGAGAGTTATAGAAAGAACGAAACAGAGCTTACAAAGTATTAACTTTTAGTTACAATCTATTATTGTAAAGGTTTTTTTCCAGTGTACGCAGACTTTTGACGCACATGATTTATGTCTTTCTTAAGTTATAAATATTTGTATTATTTTATGTAATACTAGCTGGTATTCCTGTTCTTCGCACGGGTGAACTGAAAAATTAAACAACACAGATTGAAGGATAAAGTTTTTAATGAGTTAATTTTACGTGAATTGCAAATTAAACAAAAAAAAAGCTTTCGGCGTATCTCAGGTAACAAAAAAAAAAGAGAAAAATAAAACACCTGTGTTAAATTTTAAGTATGTCGGTCTAATAGCTGATAAAAAGGATTTTTTTTTATAACTCCCCGTAACACTCTTAAAGGTTGATTTTTGAAAATACCTTCCTAAGCTGATCTCTGCTCAGCAAAAGTAACACATTGTTAAAAGTTTTGAGTAATGAACGCTTAAAATAGTGTAAATAATTTTTATCTGAAAGTATAATACATTAATATTACTTTCTGTAGTATTTATTTTCTGTTAAAATTGTAATATTCGCAAGCAACGCCGTTTCTTAAATTATAATGACGATCCAATGAAAAACATAGCGAAATATTAACGATAGAGTCAAGTTGGCAAATGCCTAGCTACTTTCATAACTCGAGCTTTATTAGAGCTTTGTAAGACCCACCCTGTAGGGGAGCGATGCACGTTAATACTTTATCCACCGCATAATGATTTACTGCAGTTTTTTTCATACAATATTTTTTTGGATCACTACATTGAAAATTAAGGGATATACATATACAAAATACTCCACTTTGGGAAATTTAATCCGTTAGAGCTAATAAATTAAATAAAGATATTCCACTGTAAAATTAATTAAATATACCGTTCACTTAAAATAAGTAGTCAAATCATTTTCTAAGGCCTTCATTAACATACAAAAACATAAGACACTTAAATTTTTACAAACTATTTTTCCGCTAAAATACTCATCATGGAACCCGTGCTGCCATATATCTTGGAAGAGTGGATTTCAAAGAATATTCCTGCTAAGTATTGGTAGAATATTCCTTCTAAGTTGATGTGGTGTGGTAGTTAGGAGAAAGGGGTGCCAGCTCAGATGTCGTCTACGTTACTTAACTATGGTTCAAAATTACGTGATCAGTTGAACAGTGCAACATTAATATATTCACTCACTCTCACACTCCATGAAATTCAGAACAATGGTTATTGCGTTTTTAAGTGTAAAAATAATTATATCTGCCTATTCAATTAAAATTATATAGCGTTATTATTAACTACTAACCAAAAATAAATTTTGAAAATTTGTCCAAATGATGCAGTGTGAAAGAGAAATCTTATTTACTTTAAGTATCAGAACTGATAACAGCATTTATTTGGAAAAAAGATCAATTTCTTACTACCAAATGTGCATAATAAAATCATTAAAAAAACATTAAAATAAAGAGAGATTTATAACAACCTCTCCCTTCAAAACTTAGTTTGATTCTGAAATAAAAAAATAGGCATTATATCAGAGGAATTAATTAGAAACGAGCACTTTGCGTAGCCAAAACAAAAAACATTTTTCACAAACAAAAGATATATCTATGCAGACGTGGTTTTTTTTTTGCAGCGCATGCCAGAATTGCCAGCAGAAGACAGAATTTTTTCCTACTTACTTGACAAATATCGTTATATTTTTGACACTTTTCTCAAATCTTTATAAATTATAGTCTATGCTATAAATTATAGCCTATGTGCTATTCTGATGTATAAGCTATATTACTGTAAAGTTTCATTAAAATCCATTCAGTTGTTTTTACGTGAAAGACCCACAAAGATACTCACAAACTTTCGCATTTATAATATATATTAGATTAATGAGTAGAGATCCGTAAAAACGGATTTTGGGGAAATCGACTTCCAAGGGGGCTACAGAAGCGTCATAGACAAAAATTCCCGTCTTTAACTATTTGACCTGCAGATCTGAAATTTGCCAGTAACTTTCTTTTGTTGCGTAGAGATTTGCTAAAAACTAGTTTTGTCGGTAATCTACTCCCAAGGGAGTTGCGGGGGTCACGGAGGTGCTATAGTTAAAAAATAATCCCGTTTTAGAACTATTCGACCCATAGACTTGAAATTTGCTAAACATGTTTATTTTGCTGAACAGATATTCAATAAATGTGAAAGTTTGTGAAAATCTTTGTTAGTCTTTCACGCAAAAACTACTGAATGGATTTTAATGAAACTTTACAGTAATATAGCTTATACATCAGAATAGAACATAGGCTATAATTTATAGCATAGACTATAATTTATAAAGATTTGAGAAAAGTGTCAAAAATGTAACGATATTTGTCAAGTAAGTAGGAAAAAATTCTGTCTTCTGCTAGCAAATCTGGCTTGCGCTGCAAAAAAGCCCACCACAGCATATATCTATCTTTTGTTTGTGAAAAACTCTTTTTGTTTTTTGGCTACGCAAGGGGCTCGCTTCTAATTAATTCCTCTGATATAATGCCTATTTTTTTTATTTCAGAATCAAACTAAGTTTTGAAGGGAGAGGTTGTTATAAATCTCTCTTTATTTTAATGTTTTCTTTAACATCTTTTTATGCACATTTGGTAGTAAGAAATTGATCTTTTTTCCAAATAAATGCTTTTATCAGTTCTTATACTTAAAGTAAATAAGCTTTCTCTTTCACACTGCATCATTTGGACAAATTTTCAAAATTTGTTTGTGATTAGTAGTTAATTATAACACTATAATTTTAATTGAATAGGCAGATATAATTATTTTTACACTTAAAAAGGCAATAATTATTGTTCTGTATTTCTTGGGAGTGTGAGAGTGAGGGAATATTAACTTTGCACAATTCAGCTACACGAGGGCTTTTGGCAAAGGACCACGTAATTTTGAACCATAGTCAAGTAACGTGGACGACATCTGAGCTGGCACCTCTTTCTCCTAACTACCACACCACACCAACTTAGAAGGAATATTCTACCAATAATTAGCAGGAATATTCTTTGAAATCCACTCTTCCAAGATATATGGCAGCACGGGTTCCATGATGAGTATTTTAGCGGAAAAAATAGTTTGTCAAAATTTAAGTGTCTTATGTTTTTGTATGTTAATGAAGATCTTAGAAAATGATTTGACTACTTATTTTAAGTGAACGGTATATATAATTAATTTTACAGTGGAATATCTTTATTTAATTTATTAGCTCTAACGGATTAAATTTCCCAAAGTGGAGTATTTTGTTTATGTATATCCCTTAATTTTTTCAATGTAGTGATCCAAAAAAATATTGTATGAAAAAAACTGCAGTAAATCATTATGCGGTGGATAAAGTATTAACGTGCATCGCTCCCCTGCAGGGTGAGCCTTACAAAGCTCTAATAAAGCTCGAGTTATGAAAGTAGCTAGGCATTTGCCAACTTGACTCTATCGTTAACATTTCGCTATATTTTTCATTGGATCGTCATTATAATTTAAGAAACGGCGTTGCTTGCGAATATTACAATTTTAACAGAAAATAAATACTACAGAAACTAATATTAATGCATTATACTTCCAGATAAAAATTATTTACACTATTTTAAGCGTTCATTACACAAAACTTTTAACAATGTGTTACTTTTGCTGAGCAGAGATCAGCTTAGGAAGGTATTTTCAAAAATCAACCTTTAAGAGTGTTACGGGGAGTTATAAAAAAATCCTTTTTATCAGCTATTAGACCGACATACTTAAAATTTAACACAGGTGTTTTATTTCTCTCTTTTTTTTTGTTACCTGAGATACGCCGAAAGCTTTTTTTTTTTTTGTTTAATTTGCAATTCACGTAAAATTAACTCATTAAAAACTTCTTTATCCTTCAATCTGTGTTGTTTAATTTTTCAGTTCACCCGTGCGAAGAACGGGTATACCAGCTAGTTTATAATATATATTAGATTCAAGTGATTGTTGCTTATACCACTTGAATTTACGACGTTAGAGGAATCAATAAAAAATAATTTTGATTCAGAAAGACTTCATTTTTAATTAGCATGAATATGAAAGATAGCCTGTACGCAGACTTTCGGAGGCAAGTGTATATAGTTCTACTTTCTATTACTTTAAAGGAATTTGATTACAGTAGAATGTCATTAACCGAATCAATTGGTACCGGACACCGTTCACCGTTCAGATACGCGATTGTTCGTATAACTGAAAACCGAATGTGATCCATGCTGTATATGAAACCGGACACTATACGATTATTGAAAATCATCATATGCGCAAAACGTGCTTGAAGAAAAGCAAAATAGGTGCAAAATGTCGCAATTTTACCTTTATTGTGGAAAATAATCACTTATTTTTCACTGTACCATCGTACACCTTCGTTTTTTCGCTGCAAGATCTCTGATGCTCTTGAGCAGCAGTAGTTGAGTCGGACAGCACTCTGATTATTGTTCGTACCACTCCATAACTGTCTCTATCGCAGAAAACGCGTCAACATTTGATGAACCCTTGCTACTTTCGTTGTTCTGTTGTCCTCGTCTTCATCCATTTTATCGTCGACAGGGTCGGATTCTTCTTGCACAGAAGTCACAATCTCGTCATCATTTAGCATTTGAAATCCACAGTCTTCTGCATCGCATGCCATCCAGGTTTCTACATCTTCTTCATCGCATTCTTGAAATCCTAGGATCGGTGGGACAAATTCGACTAGCTCCTCTTTGTGGTTGTCTCATTGTGAAAGCTTTTTCGCCTTCTAAATCCAGCCACAGCTTATTCCATGCATTTTTCAGGCTCTGTCTTTCGAGCGAGTCCCACGCTTCGACTAACATGAAAAAGGTGTCCTTCATATTGGGCTTTTCAGCAAAAGCAGCAACACTTCGCCGTTTTCTGCCAAAATAATCTCCGCAAAACTTGTTTCATATCATCACGCGAAACAATTGTTGAGCATTGCACTGTTCGAAAACGTATTCATATACAGTACATGTAGTTGACACACACACACACAAAACGGGTCCGGATATTTGACGCTCCGGATAATAAACGTTCGAATAAACGACGTTCTATACTGTAGTTCAACACTTAATGTTCAGCCATTGTTAAGTAATGGTAAAATATATATTATTTATTAACCCGGGAGCGTTCACGTAGGGCACAAAGTCACCCCAGGCTCACGAAATCGTTAATTCTGGAAAAACTGTTTATTTGTTGACAATGACCTCTTGATAGTATCCTCCTATATGACAGTGTCTTCATGGGAACTAAAATGAAGTTGTCACATACACTTGCTGAAAAAAGTCTGCGTTTACCCATAGGAAATCATACAGCAAATATAAAATTTAATAGAAATATAATTTTTTTCTAACAAAATTTCATGAATTTGTTAACTATTATTTAAATATTGTGCATGCAAGAATTCGTTAATTTTGAATTAAAACTACTTAGGATAACGGGAGTTTTGTAGCAAAATACACAAATAGTAGGCAGAAAAAGTCTGCGTTCACTATTTGAATATTCTTGATTCTTGGAATTTGTATCAACAGACTATAGGTTAACAGAGTTTTTGCATTCAGCTATCAAGTAAAATAGCTTAAGAAAATTGTGACGCAATAATTCTTACGTTTTTATGAGATACGAAGCAATTCAAGGACATGGAAAATAAAAAGAAGGAAATTAGTATCAGTAAAAGTAAAATCATTGTGAAAATGTAAAAAGATGAAAAAAGTCGTCGGGATATACCCGATCCATTGGACGGCAGTATTCATCTATCCAGCATGTTATTTATAACTTTAAAACTACAAGAGTTTACACATCCAAACCTCGTTTAAGTCGTCCATCTAAACTCACAATCAGAGAAAAACTAAGTATGAAATCAATGGTGAAAAAAATCTGTGTTTAACTGCAACTCAAATAGCAACAGACATTCACGAGAAGTTTAACAAAAATATTTGGGAGGATACTGTAAGAAAAATCTTGAAAAAGGCCGGATACCGTCGTCGAGTGGTTCCTATAAAACCTTATATTTCACCGACCAACCAGCTTAAGCGGATATCTTTTGCAAAAGATCATGTACATAAGCCTCTGTGGACTGTGATGTTCTCTAATGAGGGCAATTTTTGCATCTTCGGCATAAAAGGTCGTAAATTTGTCTGTAGAAAATCTTGCACGGCGCTTCAAAAAGAGCATTTAGTACCAACGGTAAAGCACGGCGGCGATGGAGTCATCGTGTGGGGGTGCATGGCGAGCAATGGTTTTGGCAAGTTGGGGTATATAGAATCAATTATGAACAAATATGATATAGAATCAATTATGAACAAATATGATATAGAATCAATTATGAACAAATATGATATAGAATCAATTATGAACAAATATGATTACTTTGATGTCCTAAAAACCATTTTAAAGGAAAGTGCCATCAAACTCGGCTTTGGATAATCGTTTCGTTTGCAACACGACAACGATTCTAAGCACACCGCTGAGATTTTGAAGCTTTGGCTCCTGTATAATTTCCCAAATCAAGTGCACATAGCCCCGCAGTCATCTGATCAGAATCCTACAGAACACCTATGAGATTTGCTGAAATATAGGATTCGTCAACATAATGTATCCAGCAAGGATATGCTGAACAGTATTCTTTAGGACCAATGGGATTGATTGATTGATTGAATATTAACGTCGCACTGTTCAGCAACACACGGGCTTTTGGCGACGGACCACGTAATTTTGAACCATGGTCAAGTGACGTGGACGACACCTGAGCTGACACCCCCTCTCCTAACTACCACACCACACCAACGGGAGGACGTTTCAGCTCTCGACAGATTTAGCGTGCATCGCTGCCCTACACGGCGGGTCTTTAGTGGTACTGGGCTCGGACTCATGACATGCCTGCCATGATCTGATACCTTGACCACTGGGCTACCGCAGCCCCTAAGGGCCAATGGGAGAAGATAAGCGAGTAAGAAATCACCAGATTTGTTAGTTCAACGCTGAAATGATTTCAGGGTGTTCTCAAATGATGAGGTTATCCAACCAGCTACTAAATAACTCATTATTCCCTTTTTAAATAATTTTTATAGTTGTAACTAAAACAGTGAACGCAGGCTTTTTCTACTTGGTTTTTGTTAGTATCGCTACAAACCTGTCTTTATTTTAAAATCTATGAAGGCAAACCACACACAAATTTACTTTTATTATTCTGAATACTTAAAATGAACTAAATAAAATATAGTTAAAATTTTTTTTAATTCTAGTTTTTTAAAAAAGAAATTTCGTTGTTCATATAAGTAATAGTACGTGTGTGAACGCAGACTTTTTTTAGCTAGTGTATCTCCCTTGTTTTTGAGAGTGACAAACGTTTTTTAACAATCTTGTACTTGTTTTAACTGAGTTCCCTACGCGACCACTTTGTGCGGAAATATTTTCTATGAACATGCTACATTTTTTTCCCTGAAAACAACTTACCGGTTTTGATTGCCGTGTTGTACGACTTATTATGGTTTATAAATGTAAATCAGCAGAATATGAAAAATAAATGGGCATCTGTGCGATCTTTATTGAAGGAAGTTGAAACTGATCAATCAAGGAAAGAGCCTGTTGAAATAATGGGTAGTAATCATAATAGTGAAAGTAAATTTGAGATAAACGATGAACATGAAACTTTTGAGTCTAAAGTGAGTTTGAAAATGCTTCCTTAAGAACGTGAAAACATATACGTTTCCATAATGTATAACACAAGACATACAACACCCGTAAAAAAGGCACAATCAAGAAAAATTTCAGTAAACTATTTGTCGATTTTATCTAAGGAAAATACAAATACAATAACTTGAACAAAATATAACAGTTTTGGCTGACAATATGATTCCTGTAATGTTAGCGCAAATGTGATTTGTGTCCTTTATTAAAGTCATGCCCATTTGAAACTTCTAGGGTTCGGTTTGATTGATATTTTTCCTCCAATTATCAAAGAAAAATTGAAAAGTCCTTAAAAGTAGGGAAGTATACTTTCTCTTAATGAAATTATTCATTATAATTACGATTTTTATCGTTTAGAATAAAAATAATTGTATTAAAAAAAGGATTCTCGGAGGCCACTCGATCACCCGCGCGACCTTTAACTTTAGTATCGAGTGCGCGCCTGCTCCCGGATTAAATACGTACGATCAAGAGCATTAGAGCTGAGGTGCTCTTTTTATCCTTTCACTTTAGGACCACTTGATTTATTTTTTCAAAAGTTGTTATGTTATTCTGGTTACCGATATCTAATATATATTATAAATATGAAAGTTTGTGAGGATGTTTGTGGGTCTTTCACGCAAAAACAACTGAATGGATTTTGATGAAACTTTACGGTAATATAGCTTATATACATCAGAATAACACATAGGCTATAATTTATAGCATAGGCTATAATTAATAAAAATTTGTAAAAAGTGTGCAAAATATAACGATATTTGTGTCAAGTAAGTAAGAAAAAATTCTGGCATCAGCAAGCAAATCTGGCTTGCGCTGCAAAAAAGCCCACCACAGCATATATCTATCTTTTGTTTGTGAAAAACTCTTTTTGTTTTGGGTACGCAAGGGGCTCTCTTATAATTAATTCCTGTGATCAGAATAATGCCTATTTTTTTTATTTCAGAATAAAACTAAGTTTTGAAGGTAGAGGTTGTTATAAATCTCTTTATTTTAATGTTTTTTTAATGATTTTATTATGCACATTTGGTAGTAAGAAATTGATCTTTTTTCAAAATAAATGCTTTTATCGGTTCTGGTACTTAAAGTAAATAAACTTTCTCTTTCACACTACATCATTTGGACAAATTTTCAAAATTTGTTTGTGGTTAGGAGTTAATTATAACGCTATAATTTTAATTGAATAGGCAGATATTGCGTTTTTAAGTATAAAAATAATTATAACTACTGTACTGTATTTTTTGGAGTGTGTGAGTGAGTGAATATTAACATCGCACTGTTCAGCTACACGAGGGCTTTTGGCAACGTATCACGTAATTTTGAACCATGGTCAAGTGACGTGGACGACACCTGAACTGGCACCCCTTCTCCTAACTACCACACCACACCAACTTAGAAGGAATATTCTTTGAAATCCACTCTTCCAAGGTATATGGCAGCACGGGTTCTATGATGAGTATTTCAGCGGGGAAGGCGAATAGTTTTGTAGCAGATATTGCGTTTTCAGCTTACGGCGTTTTCAGCGGATTGCAAAGATTATTATTTTTGTACCGAAAAAATAGTTTATGTCAAAATTTAAGCGTCTTATGTTTTTGTATATTAATGAAGATCTTAGAAAATGAATTGACTACTTATTTTAAGTGAACAGTGTATATAATTAATTTTACAGTGGAATATCTTTAATTTATTAGCTCTAACGGATTAAATTTTCCAAAGTGGAGTATTTTGTTTATGTATATTGCTTAATTTATAAATGTAGTGATCCAAAAAAAAAAATATTGCATGAAAAAAACTGCAGTAAAACATAATGCGGTAGATAAAGCATTACGTGCATTAACCCCCTACACGGCGGGTCTTACAAAGCTCTAATAAAGCTCGAGTTACGAAAGTAGCTAGGCATTTGCCAACTTGACTCTATCGTTAACATTTCGCTATGTTTTTCATTGAATCGCCATTATAATTTAAGAAACGGCGTTGCTTGTGAATATTACAATTTTATCATAAAATAAATGCAACAGAAAGTAATATTAATATATTACACTTTCAGATATAAATTATTTACATTATTTTTAAGCGTTCATTACGCAACACTTTTAACAATGTGTTACTTTTGCTGAGCAGAGATCAGCTTAGGGAGGTATTTTCAAAAATCGACCCTCAAGAGTGTTACGGTGAATTATAAACAAAAAAAAATCATTTTTTCAGCTATTAGATCTACATACTTAAAATTTAACAAAGGTGTTTTTTTTTTGTTTGTTTAGCTGATATATGCAAAATGCTTTTTTTTTGTTTAATTTGCAATTCACGTAAAATTAACTCATTAAAAATTTCCTTTATCCTTCAATCTGTGTTGTTTAATTTTTCAGTTCACCCGTGCGAAGAACGGGTATACCAGCTAGTTAATTCATATTATTTTTATGTTAACTTTTAATTCTTTAAGTTGTAATGAACTATTCTGAGATACAATTCATTAAGCTACAAAAAGTCTCTCTTCGATATGTTTATGATATATAATCCAAACAAAAAAGTAATTACAGCAAATACGGTACGCCTTCACTGTAAAACTATAAACACAAGCATTTACAGAATAATTTATGAATGAAAAGTTCAATATGTGTGGATGCCTCAGTTACCGCAGAGATTTTCGATCAGACGTTATGCACATAATTGGCGTCAGAAAGACCAGCATTGAGTTTGAAGACATAATATTGTGGAATGCAACGGATTAATTCATGCTCATTTCCGAATAACAATTAATGACCTTATGCCGTTTTTGACATTTTTATTAATAGTAAGGAGACCAGTTTTTTTCCATTAAATTAGGATGCGCGTGAAAAATTTAAGAAAAAATTACAACGTAAATATATAAAACATTTTATTAATTTAAATAAAAATACGCTAATTATACGCTACCATTCCTATTAATTATTTACTTAAACGAGTATTTTCCCCCATTGAGTATTTTTTTTTTTTTTTTTTTTTTTTTTTTTTGTAAATATATCATTTCTAATGCATCGGAAATTTCGGAGCAAAAAATATCCTTCATACTGAGTTCTACGGTAAGCACTGTAGCTAATATCTTGATTTCTCTCACTTATCTAAAAATTATTAACAATTGAAAACGCTCTTTCAATTTCTGCATTAGTTCCATGCCAGCACAACGTAAATTCAACAAGAATAACTAGTAGAATATCATATGGAAAGTGATCATTTTTGAAGTGGTTGAATATTTCTACCCATTTTTTATCCATTTCACCATGCCGATTTACCAATTGTTCCAATTTATTAGAATTTAAATGTACATTCAGTCTTCTAATCTATTCGAACAGACAATTGTCATCGATTTTAATATCAGACATTTCTTTCGATAAAAACTCAACACGCAATTTTCCATATCTCCCCAATTTACTTGCGATGAAGTCAAAAAACACCGTTGAAAACTGTTATTTCCTGTGGTTTTTGTTTCAGACCATTCTTCGACATATATGAAACATATTTGGTTCATCTCTGAATAAAGATTAACAGATATATATATATATTTTAAAATATTGAAAAGGAGGACTTTTTTCGAGGAAGGGCAGAACCTATAAAAGAGGGACTGTCCTCCTTAAGGAGGACGGTTAGTTTATTAACAGCTGTTACAACATTTATTCTGGGCAGTGGCGTAATGGAGAACATTTTCCCCCTCCCCCTGCAAAGTCAGATTTTGGGCCCCTGAGTTGGATTTTTCAAGGATTGCGTACTTTTCGGCAGTGAGGTTTTAGACCCCCTAGAACCCTGGAACCCCCCGCGATGCGGTGGTTGCAGGGGTGTACGTTACGCCACTGATTCTAGGTGCAAATATGAGTGGTCATGGTCGTGACATCGTGGCCGACTCCTACTCAGGAGTAGTCTTAGTCACTTGACCGAGATTCAGATTTTATAGGTTCATCTCCAATAGCGCTAGTGTATATTATGAATGCGACTCACATAAAAAATAAAATCTAAGTACGCAAAGAGACTCAAAATACAGTTTTAGTCACTAACAACAAGACATTCGGTTAGACTGAGTTTTAGTAATCATTTATATCTCATACGCTTTTTAATTTCAAGAACTAGTCGTAACTTTTTTAAGTAAGAAAGTTTTATCTATTTTGAAATTTCAAATGTTAAATAAGGGTATTGAGAAAATTTTTATTTATATATGTTGCCGGCAAAGCATGCAACGCCGGCATTCTATAAAATGCCTGGGCATTGTACATAGATTGTATAATGCCGGACGTTTTTAGGCAAAGTATGAAATATGAGAATTATTATATACTTTGCCTAGGCATTGTATACAATATCTAGGAATTTAATAGAACGACCAATGCTATTTAGGCAAAGCATGAAAAAGGTCCTGATAAGGCTATTATATCAATGACGTACATACCTAAAAATACATATGTTCTTTTGAAAATATAGTGAGAGTGCTATTAAAAAAAGTATTCAAAATACGTAAAGGAAAATTAAGTTGTACCAAACAAAATTTATATATAGGTCTTTCTCAGTAGCCCACAACGGAATTTTTCAAGGGGGGTCCGGGGTCGAAAGTTCACCATTCTTGTATCATGCTCCTTTTGATTCTGTTGATTTTCGGGAACAAAACACGGTAAAAAACTAATTATTGAATAAATAATTAGCATTAATTAATAAAATAATCATTCAAAACAAATACTTAATTAAATTTTAAGTATTATATGCATAGAATTATAATCAATCGGAAAAATATCAAGAGCTTAGGGGGTCCAGACCCCCCTTGTGTGCGCCACTGGTCTTTCTTATTAATATGATGACCAAACTTTTCACGATGAAAACGAGAACGAAAAATTCAAGGAAAAATTACAACGTGAATAAATGAAGCATTTTTTATTAATTAAAAGATAAATACACTAATTACGCTTACAACCCTTTTAATTATTTACTTAAACGAGTATTTTTCCATTGAATGAATTTTTTTTGTCAATGTATCATTTTTTAATATGTTGGAAACTTCAGAGCAAGCAATATCCTTCATATTGAACTCTACGGTAAGTGTTACAGCTTAAGTATCAACATTCAATCTTGATTTCTCACTTGTCCGAAAATCATTACCTATTGGAATAAATTCTTTCACAACTGCTGCATAAATTCCAGAGCAGCACAACGTAAATTCAACAAGAATAACTAAATTTTCATATGAAATGTGTTCATTTTTGAAATGGTTAAATATTTCTACCCATCTTTTATCAATTTCAACAAGTTTATTTTTTCATTGTTCTAATTTATCAGAATTTAAATATACATTCATTTGGTCTTCTAATTTCTTCAAACGGATAATTGTCGTCGATTTTAATATCAGGCATTTCTTTCGATAAAAATTAAACACAATTTTCTATATGAGCCCAATTTGTTATGAAGTCAAAAAAAAACACCATTGAATATTGTCATTTCTTACGATATTTGTTTCGGACTGTTCTTCAACTTACTAGAAACATGTTTGGTAAAAATTCTGCACTTCGTTGGTAAACGTTTCCGTTTTGCCTGGATTTGATCCTTCTATGTTTGATAATGGTCTTTTTATTTTATTAAAGGAATACATTTTTCTTCAAATAATTATTTTTATTGAACAGCAGAAGACTAACTGCCATAGCTGAAATATGTTCACCATCAACCTTTTGAATCATTTTGTGGAAAATAGATGCCTGATTATGTACAAAAGACATTAATATCTCCGATGATTTATAATGTACCGGTACATGATGTGTAACATTTCGTCCTGGCATCTGTGAATACAGAGATTAACACATTAATTTTAAAATATTGAAAAGGAGGACAAGTAGGAGGACACTTTTCAAGGAAGGACAGAACCTATAAAAGAAGGATTGTCCTCCCTAAAGGAGAACGATTGGTCACCTTATTACTAAGGAAAACAAAAATTGTTCATATAAAAAATAAGAAATTAAAATTAACCTACTTGTGTTGCAACATGGTAAGCTTGAATGACATTCCGAATTACATTTTTTACACGAAGAAAATTCTTATTTTGGCACTTCGTTTTACACATACATTTGACAAATCCTTGGCGGCTTCCAGTGGAATGAGAAATTGCAACTGACCGGAGAAAAGTTTCGCGGTCAGGATTATCTTCAATTCTACGCCATTTCTTAGGACACAAAGTGAATAATGATCTCTCGCACATACTCACTATTTTAAAATTCCTGCAGAACTTCCAAGTTGGTAGAAACCTTTCTCACTCATTACAAGTGCCAATATATTGCCATTCGGAAAAAATCACAGGTTTCGCAACAATACCCTTTTTAATACTTTTTTTTGAAGGGGGGGTTTCGGCGAGGTTCACAAAGGGGATGTATGGTTCAATATCATGACGTTGAAAGTTTTTTCACCATTCTATTACGCCCCCCATGTCCAATAGCTAATGAACTTCGTGAAAGTAACTCAGAATCCGTGATGTAATACTGTACAGCGGTGATCCGCAACCCCCGGTCCGGGGATCAAATGGTGCCGGGCCTCCTTAAGAACATTAAACTATTGCCATTTTATTTAAAGTGGTGCATTTCTCTCAGATTTGCACAACTTTCCACGGAAATCACTTTTATTCACTTTTGGTGTGACTATATTTTATTCTGAAGGCATATTTAAATGTAACTAAATTAAAATTGTTAAATTAAAACAATCTAAAATATAAACAATCAACGTGTCCCACCCTCAGAGGGCCGCGGTAAAATTATCAAACGTTGACCGGTCAGCAGCGATAAAAAGGTTGCGGAGCACTGCTGTACAGTACCGACACCCCTTTAACGGATTAATAATGGAGTTTACTTTTATTTTCCACATTCATCACATCATAGTGGACATGGGACAAATCCACTGAGGGTGAAAGAGGATATCGAAGATGTTTCTAGTGAACTGGACAATGGGGGTTAAAGGTTACACTTCTTGGATGAAACGTCCAGAACTCTATTGCTCTCGGCGAGTTAGGATCTAATAAAACTAGTTCAATATTTATGACCACAATAAAATGTATTAAGTAGAGAATAACTTGAAATTTTTTCAGAAATACTATAAAAAAAAGGGAGAATAAAAATTGAATCACAAAAGAAATAGTTCGTTATATAGAAAATGCATTTAGCTATAGAGAGATTATTTTACGATGAAAATCGTGAATTCTTCAAATTTCCAGGAAAAAATTCGCTATATAGACAAATTCGCGATAAGGAGGTTCCTTACAAAGGGTGTTTTTTTAGAGGTATAGAACTTTAAATTGCAATAAAGCAACGATGTATTATTCGATTGAAATGAATTTTTTTTATTCGAAAGATAATCTTGTGGCATTACATTTTAAATATGATCAAGTAAGGCGTAGATGCGTCGAATGGGCCCAAAACGAGATTGCCGTTGTTCCCGATTTTCATAAGCGAATTTTGTTTAGCGATGAAGCGCACTTCTGGTTGAATGGCTACGTCAACAAACAAAACTGCCGCAATTGGAGTGAAGCTAATCCACAAGTGTATGTCCAAACGAAGTTACATCCAGAAAAACTGACTGTTTGGTGCGCTTTATGGGCTGGTGGAATCCTTCTTCAAAAGCGATGAAGGCCACAACGTTACAGTCAATGGTGATCGGTATAGAGCCATGATTACTAACTTTTTCATTCCTGAATTGAACAATCATGATGTCCAGGAGCTGTGGTTCCAACAAGACGGCGCAACATGTCACACAGCTCGTGCCACAATCGATTTATTGAAAGACACGTTTGGTGACCGCCTAATTTCACGTTTTGGACCTGTGAATTGGCCTCCAAGATCTTGTGATTTAACACCGCTAGACTATTTTCTGTGGAGCTATGTAAAGTCATTGGTCTATGCGGATAAGCCACAAACGCTTGACCATTTGGAAGATAACATTCGCCGTGTTATTGCCGATATACGGCCACAAATGTTGGAAAAAGTCATCGAAAATTGGACGTCCAGATTGGACTACATCCGAGCCAGCCGTGGCAGTCCTATGCCAGAAATCATATTTAAAATGTAATGCCACAAGATTATCTTTCGAATAAAAAGATAGATAAAGAGATATCCGTCCTCTCTCCCTTAGTGGCTCGAGCGCCCAGGGTGGGAACTAGAATCTAGTCAAAACTAGATCTTTTTCTAGGATATCAATCCATCTTAGATTTGGCTTGTTTTTTCTCCGTGTGCCAATTGGTTGGGCAATGAAGACTTTTTTAGTGATGCGGTCTTCGTCCATTCTGACAACGTAGCCTGCCCATTTAATTCATTGTACTTTTATGAAGTTAACAATGTCAGCTTCTTTATATGAGTGATAAAGTTCTAAATTTGATCTTCTTCCCCACATGCCATTTTCCTGAATTCCTGCAAAAATAAATCTTGAAATGTTCCTTTCGTAGACACTTACCGGGTTCTCATCTGTGTGAAACATGGATCGAATTTCACTTGCATTAGTTAATACTGATCTTAAGAGACTTTTATACAATAGAGCCTTTATTTTTCTTTTGATTAAAATCGATTTCACATTTTTTTTGTATTCCATTAAGACATCTATTAGTCATAGTAATTCTCTTTTCGATTTCAGTAGTACAATCGTTCCTATTGTTAATTTCAGAACCCAAATAAGTGAAACCGTCAATGTAATGTACCTCATTTATTTTCTTAACTACTTCTCCATATAATCAACTACTTCTCAATGCAATCAACTCAAACACAATTATCTTGATTAAACACAATTATCTTGATTATCAATACAATCAAATAAACACTGTACGTCGTGTTAAAACTCTTCCAAGAAACTCTATTCTTGGTACAGCAAACCACACGCCATGCTTCGGTTCTCCATCAAATTAACTCATTTTCCTTAAGGCCAAATCCCGGTCAAGCGTCCCACGCTTCCAAAAACAAGGGCTTCTCTCTTCCCTGACCACACACCTCGCTTTTGGTCAAAAAACCTTCTCCCTCAAAACACACTAACCCTTCCCCTGTAGGTGGGGTAACGTCGTCACCTCTTAAAGAGTCTATCGCCAAACAGTAGTCAGACACTACAGTCAATAACCTCAAAATTATGCTCTTCAATTTTAAGGTATCTAACTACGTTCGGAACCGTGGTTTTGCAAAAGCTTATAAATGGATAATATTTATGATATTTAGTGTCGTTTAAATTAGAATAAATGTATGAAATAGTTTTAAGAATATTATTACAATAAAAAATTATTTAAGTACAATATTTTGACAAAAAATGAGCATAGAATGACCAATTTTCAAAAAGTTCCTCTTTCATGAAAAATGTTTCTATTATAATAATATTTTGCCTGCATATATCTCAGATCTCTGTACAGAGGCTCAACTAGAATTTTTGAAATATATAACTTAGAAGTGGGTTTATCCATGTTTCACGACAATAGAGACGAGAAATTTTGAGAAAAAAACGCCGATAATTATTTCAATTGGTTGTAACTCTGAAAATAATGTGAGTTTTTTTTTAAAAAAAATAGTTCAGACTCTCTGGAGAAGTCTTTACCTTATATAAGCAAAATATTATTATTATAGAAGCATTTTTTATAAAAGGAGAACGTTTTGAAAAAAAGTTTATTCTAAGTTAATTTTTTGCCAAAATATTCTGTTTAAATAAAAATT
Source organism: Trichonephila clavipes (assembly GCA_019973935.1). NCBI lineage: Eukaryota > Metazoa > Arthropoda > Arachnida > Araneae > Nephilidae > Trichonephila > Trichonephila clavipes. Next base: position 26,374 of record BMAU01015553.1, read on the forward strand.
TTTTGTCAGAATGTCTTCAAAACAGTTTTATACATTGTATTTTAATCTAAGTTACGCTAAGTATCGTGAAAATTATCCAATTATGCGCTTTTTTTTAAAATCACGGTTCTGAACGTAGTCGGATACCTTAAAGTGGAAACTCTTAAAACATGATTTAGTGCAAGGCATGTTTTTGTTCTTATTCTCATTGATTTTTACTCCCATCCTGAGGGCCTCTTTCTCTAAAGATAAAAAGGCTTGTCTTCGTGCGGTGGGTGATTGTGAGCAATAATATCAATGTCATCAGCAAAAGCCAACAATTGTATTGATTTATTAAAGATATTTCGTCTGGTATAGATGTTAGAATCTCTTACCACTATTTCTAATACTAGATTAAAGAAAAGACCCGCAAGTGCATCTCCCTGTCGAACGCCATTTTTTTTTATTATTATTATTTCCAATGGGTTTGAAAGATAATTCTGTATTTTGACCATGATCTTTGCTTCGCTATGTGAATGTCAGGTTATCATATATTTACAAATTTATGAATGTCAAAAATAAATTATTAAGGGAATGTTTAATTTGGATATATATATATATATAAATAAAATTTACCACCACACACACACATTTATTCTAGAACCCCTCATCAATTCTTTTATTTAAACTAGTTTAGTCCCTTTGCTTTTTCCAAACAGCAAAATAAAAATACTGATTAATAATGAATGATTAAAGCACTTATAAAATTATTTTACGTGTGATTAATATATGCTTTTATCTAATATGACAAATACACGCATGACTGTTTAATCAGATTGTGGTAAAATAAAAAGCAAAATCATATTCATGTTTTTTTTTTCATTTCCTACTTAAAATGCGGGAACTCGATGAATTATGCAGCATCTAGTTAATAGTAATTTATTATTAGTGAATTTTTGACAGCATCTGTACCATTAAATCGATTAAGCTTTAATTCAGTCAAAAACAGAATGACTTTATAAGTGATCAGTACTAATGATTTAGAAGTTGAAATACGATTTTTTTAAGTAACAATAAACTATAATGAACTTGATTTTTTTTTCTTTTCAGTTAAGGTATCCGACTGCGTTCGGAACCGTGATTTTGCAAAAGCGTACGAATGGATAATATTTATGATATTTAGTGTCACTTATATTAGAAAATGTATATAAAATTGTTTTAAGAATAGTATTACAATAAAAATTTATTTAAGTACATTATTTTGACAAAAAATAAGCATAGAATGGCCCATTTTCAAAATATTCTCCTATTGTGAAAAATGCTTCTATTATAATGTTTTGCTTGTATATAGCTCAGACCTCTGTACAGAGGCTCAACTAGAATTTTTGAAATATATAACTTAGAAGTGGGTTTATATCCATGTTTTACGACAACAGAGGGGAGAAATTTTAAGAAAAAAACGCCTATAATTATTTCAAATGGTTGTAACTCAGAAAATAATGTGAATTTTTCAAAAATCATAGTTGAGCCTCTGTACAGAAGTCTGAGCTACATACATGCAAAATATTATAATAGAAGCATTTTTCACAAAAGGAGAACATTTTGAAAAAAGGTTATTCTAAGTTAATTTTTTGCCGAAATATTCTATTTAAATAAAAAAAAATTGTCTAAATGTCCTTAAAACAATTTTATACATATATTCTAATCTAAGTGACACCAAATATCATGAAAATTATCCATTTATGCGCCTTTTTAAAATCACGGTTCCAAACGTAGTCGGATACCTTAAGTGGATTGAAATGGATTTTTAAGAATATACTAAATTTTTGTTTTCGGAAGAAAAATAATGTTAAATATTAAAAAAAAATTCCTTTCTAACATTTGGTATGTAAAGAAATTTATAGGATTAAAAAAAAATCGCTTCTCTTGGTTGAATTTTCTTAACGTCGCATTTTGAAGTTACACAAGAAGCCACGTTCAAGAAACAAGGACGGCATTTGAGCTGGTGCCACCATTTCCAAACTGCCACATCATACCTACACGAGGATTTTGAGCTTTGACACACTGGAGTAGCTAAACCTAGTAAACCCTGTATGAAAACACCTTTAAGGGTCTTTTTTGGGATCCCTTAACATTTTGCAAATATTTGCTTACACATTTTGGTGCGGCTGTAACTCGGGGCCCCCGTATCATTGATACGGCGATAGCTACGCCCCTGCTTCGAGAGGTAGCCTAGTGGTCATGATTCCGGACTCGTTGTCGGGGTAGTTGAAATCCTAGTACTTCACCATGTAGAGGGGGCTGATGCACGTTAAATCTGTCGGGGCTCAAAGCTCTCCCGGTAGCTAGGTGTGGGAGTTAAGAGAAGGGATGCCAAAGTCTCTTTTTTTAACCTCTCTGGTGTCCCCCTCCTCTCTTTTCAGAGTCCACCCCCCTCCTTCAGTCCTTACCTTGCCAGTTTTAATTTGGGAAAGATTATACCTCAACTCTCTTACTCATTTTCCTTTGTTTGTTTTTGCTGTTTGGAGAGTCTTTCCATTATCAGGGGTGGGGGTACATAGCTGTTTGTGTACCCCCCTCGTGTCCCGGGCTTGCAACCGACAACCATAAGGAAAGGGGATAGTGGCATGCTTTGGCAACTCTTGTTTATTTCTTACCTTACAGCATAACGAACCTCCCCTCCCCCCTTTTGTAAATTAGTTCAGTAAGTGAATGAAATCGTTTGCAATTACAGTATACACATTTATTGTATGAACTGTTTTCAACCTGTTAATTATTACCTTTTTCATCGCTTATTGCTGTACTATCTTTTACTTTTAGACATTCCCATTCTTTGTTGAGTCATTGTACTTGTACAACAAAGATTTTCTTCAAGCTTTGATGATTGAAAAATCATTAAGAACATCATTGTAATCAATTACCACTGTAATATCATGAGTGCACAGCACATACTGTTATCTTTTCTTTTTCCGTAGTAGATTTCACTTTTCGATCTTCACTCTCGTAAGGACTGAAATTCTCCTCTTATGAATCGCTAAGTGGTGGTACGTTCGCGGTAATTTTCGCCCTCCAATTTTTTGGTCCCCCAAATTTTTTATACCTTAGGCATATGCCTAGCGTTTCTAAGCGGAAAAGTAGCCCTCGGGGGGGGACAAGCTTGTGTATTGTCCCCATCACTTGACTGAGGATCAAAATTGTGACGTCCGTCGCCAATTGCCTTCGTATTGCTTTATAAAGGGTGTTTTTTTAGAGGTATAGAACTTTAAATTGCAATAAAACAACGATGTATTATTCGATTGACATGAATTTTTTTATTTGAAAGATAATCTTGTGGCATTACATTTTAAATATGATCAAGCAAGGCGTAGATTTGTCGAATGGGCCCAAAACGAGATTGCCGTTGTTCCCGATTTTCATAAGCGAATTTTGTTTAGCGATGAAGTGCACTTCTGGTTGAATGGCTACGTCAACAAACAAAACTGCCGCATTTGAAGTGAAGCTAATCCACAAGTGTATGTCGAAACACCGTTACATCCAGAAAAACTGACTGTTTGGTGTGCTTTATGGGCTGGTGGAATCCTTCTTCAAAAACGATGAAGGCCACAACGTTACAGTCAATGGTGAACGGTATAGAGCCATGATTACTAACTTTTTCATTCCTGAATTGAACAATCATGATGTCCAGGAGCTGTGGTTCCAACAAGACGGCGCAACATGTCACACAGCTCGTGCCACAATCGATTTATTGAAAGACACGTTTGGTGACCGCCTAATTGCACGTTTTGGACCTGTGAATTGGCCTCCAAGATCTTGTGATTTAACACCGCTAGACTATTTTCTGTGGGGCTATGTAAAGTCATTGGTCTATGCGGATAAGCCACAAACGCTTGACCATTTGGAAGATAACATTCGCCGTGTTATTGCCGATATACGGCCACAAATGTTGGAAAAAGTCATCGAAAATTGGACGTCCAGATTGGACTACATCCGAGCCAGCCGTGGCAGTCATATGCCAGAAATCATATTTAAAATGTAATGCCACGAGATTATCTTTCGAATAAAAAAAATTCGTTTCAATCTAATAATACATCGTTGTTTTATTGCAATTTAAAGTTCTATACCTCTAAAAAAACACCCTTTAGATAAATGTTAGTGAACATTTATTTCAGCCCCGACGAATTTAACGTGCGTGCGTGTGTGTGTGTGCATCAGCCGTTCTATACGAGGAATCTTTAAACGGTATTTGGGATCGATCCTCCGACACGACAGAAACAACGCCAGTCACGAGGTCATGACTATGGCTACCACGAGTACAATTCTCTTCTTAGAATGGAACGAACTTTTAATTCTGTTGAAATACATTGAAATGGTAATTGATAATGGGGATTTTGATTCGGAAATGATTTTGAATATATTTATTGATCGTCTTTCTTATTTTTATTAATATATCAACTTCGACAATAAAAAAAAGTAGAAAATATATTGCTTTGAAAAATACACACAAAAAAAATTACTTTAGAATTAAAAATTTATAAAAAATGCTCCATTTCATGAAAGATTTTTTTTAATGATTAAATAGGAAAAAAAATACCTTATGTATTTATGTATTTAAGTGGATGATAAAAATGATCTACAAATGGAGAAAGTAGAAAAATTTTACCAGAAAAAAAAAGATCTCCAGAAATTTTTTTTTTTGTTGTTACTGGAGTTTTTTACATAAATTAAGGATAATGCTTCGATTGTGGATTTTGCTTTCATTTTTCTCATTAAGAAAGAATTCCATGTCTGAGAATACTCATTCGAATTTTGCATTTTTTAACTATTGTTTTATTCAAAACGTTAATAGTATCCAGTGATATGTATAATTTCAAGATTATATTACTGGAAATATATTATGTATTAGTTAATGAATTATTGCTAATTAAAATTACATCCTCATGTAATATTTCAAAATATTTATGATGAAATAAAAAAAAAGTAAAGTTAAATTTTGTTAACAAAATACCACGTAACATCCTAGAAAATTCAAATTACCTAAAATTTTACCTAAATTCCGTTTAATAAATTCTAATTTTGACTGATTGATTGCTGATATGTAACTAAAAGCAACACTAAAACTTTTGGGAAAGGATCTTGTGTGTGTGAAAATTAAGTGTTAATCTGATGGCGAGTATGACAGCCTAGACCAGAGGTACTCAACCTGCAGCCCGTGGGCCGCATGTGGCCCACGAGGCTTTTCTAAGTGACTCTCTTATGGTCCATTGCCCTATAATACTTAATTTTTTAAGAATGTTGTATTAAAAATTTAGCGGGAAATCCTCTCCATCAAGCAATCAAATCGATCAATTTTGCTGTCTATGTCGTACGGGTGCGAATTGCAAGATTTTTTTTTTTTTTTTTTGCTATTTGAAACTGTAACGGTTAGTAATAACAAATAACAGTGAAATAGGGAATGAACTGGAGTAGTGACCATTTTATGGGTGAAACTGATTTTTAATTATAAACAAATAATACCGATTTCAGTCTGGAATTCAGTCAAAACTCCTTTTTGCTGCCATTCTGCATTTGATAAATTAATGTTTGAAATAAAAATATGAGAGGCTTTGTTAAAAGGGGAAAAAAATCAAATTATCAAACGGATTGGCAGTTTTGTTTGTCTAGTCATGAATGAAAGGAAACCGAAACTACCCGATAACTAAAAAAAAAATGCATAAAAACGAAGAAATTTTTTATGTGTTTAATAGAGATTAATATAGTATTAAAAGCCAAAAAATGAGTTTTAACATTTTGATCAATTTTCCTCATTTTAAGCGTCCAATTTAGCCGAGGTCTTATGGTGTTTTTTCCAATATTCCTCATGTTGTGGCCCACATGAAATATCTGCCATATGTATGCCACCAGGCGGAAAAAGTTTGAGTACCCCTGACCTAGACTTCAACCTTTCTCGCGTAACTCTGATGCATTATAATAAATTAATCGATGATATTAAATAAAAAAAATTCCTCAATATTGCTTCATTTGATACATTTTACAGAATGCATGTGTATGCGCGTCTGTTATTTTTTACAAAACTTATTGTGACTAAAAATTAGTTTAACACTCCTGTAGTACAAAAGCCCATTTTTAACTGAAAACATATTAGTATTCTTAGAATAGATTTTTCGAGGGTTTTGAGACATCTGAAAGCTTTTCTGTACCAAATGTACAACTGAACTTATATTTTTGTGAATGGTTACAGCAGTGATTCTTAACCTTTTTTCTTTGCGGTACTCTTTTAACTATTTTAAAATTTAACGGCCCACTAACAAAAAAAAGTTTTAAAAAAATTTATTTATCTGTAATAAACTATGTATAATAGTTTATGATAATAATTTTCAATTCTAAATATAAAATAATATGTTCGAAAAAGACAAGATAATGTTTTTATTCAGTAATCAATTACAAATAAATTGTAAGAATACATTTAATGTGAAATTGGAGTTTGATAATTTTTGATAATTTCATTTATACTGAGTCGTAAAAATGATAATGCCACTCTCATTTTATCATCTATATTTAAAAAATTCCAATCTTTTTTTTTTCATTTTTATATTTGTTAATGTTGAAAACCTGAAATCACACAAATAAGATGTAGAAAACTGTAAAATTATTTTCAAAGCCTTTTTGGCTAATCCAAAATAAATGAATTGACTCTTCCGAATGCTTTGAAATTAAATCTCGATTATTACAGAGAGAAATTAGTTCTACCTCTTCGTTCAAAGGTAATTCGTATACAGATATATCAGTTATTACAAATGGATTAAGACCCAATCAATTTTTTTTATACCTAAATTTGGGAAGCAATGAATAACTCTCTTCTCTAGTGTTGTCGAATGGCCAAAAACAATTTTATGAATAGATTCTTGAAATAAAATGGCCAAATGATTCTCGGTTCTGGATTTTTTTTTTTTTTTTTCTCAGAGGATAATTTATAACTTAAAAAAAGTTTGGTGGCACACAAAAGTAGTAATAAAAAAAACTTGCAATTTTTCTGCATGAAATGGAAATTATATACAATTTTTAATTTAAATGGGGAGAACAAAATTTCTCCTCTTTTCCTTTTTCAGACGAGTAAAAAAATATGCCAAAAACAATGAAAAACATTGAGGGGCCGTGGTAGCCTAATGGTTATGGTCACGAGCACGTGGCCGGTATATCGCGGGCACTAATCCTGGGGCCACTGAAAATCCTCCATGTTAGAGATGGCCGATGCACGTTAAATCTGTGGAGGTTCAACGTCCACCGTTGGTCAGGTAGTTTAGGAGAGGTTGGTGTCGCCTCTCAAATGTCGACCTCATCTCTTGATTGAAGTTCAAAATTATGAGATCCATCGCCAATAGTTCTCGTGCTCCTTTACAATGCGACATTAATAAAACTCTCACAAACTTAAACTTTATAACAGGGAGGACGAACCTTTAAAGATCAACGTGCCATTCTTTTCTAAAGAAGTGTTTCATGAAGAATAGACGTGCCGTCAAATAATTTTGACTTGTGATTAGTGGGAAAATAATACAACTAAAGACTAACAAAAACACAAAACTCCTCATTTACTACAGAAAATACATTTCGTATTTTAAAGTAGTAAATGTTTGTTAAATGTGTAATTCAAATTATATAAAGTAACATTAGTGTGATTTCTGCTGTTGCAGATTAGATGACTAAGAAATTATATTAGGATTGAGTAAGATGTTACTTTTAGTATAATGCATGCTGAATTGGAGTCATCTGCCAAATGGTTTCTAAGCGAGTCTTTAATGTTATTCATCTCTGAAAATAATGACTCGTAGGATAGGTTAATGAAAATATGGTTAAAATAGCATGAACCAGCTTCTTCAAACAGTTAAACGTATCTGGAATCGAATTTAATGTTTCCAAAATTTTGTTACTGGCATTTTTACTTACATTGCTTGTTTAATCTTTCTGTTTTAATCAATTCTAACTTTTTTCTTATTTCAATAAATTTTTGAATCCATATTGAACTAGACTAGAAATCAATAAGTTGTGCATTTCAAATTCTTCAACTTCCAACGTAGAATCGGGCAAGTTCAGTTTATCAAATAATGTCACATCGCAGAGTATATAATAAACTTGAGCCTTTCTGATAATTCTTTGAACTGAGAAAATCTCACTGAAAATTCATTGATTGAAGAATCAATTGTGGTTGATCGTTTTGATCGGTGGCGTGCCCAAAACATTGTGCCGCGAGCCATAAATGGCACGCGTGCCAATGGTTCGCGATCCCTGCTTTATATAACGAGGAAAACAGATTTTTATAAAACGCATAAAATTGGTGTACTAAATTAAAGAAAGCAAAATTTGTAAAAAATAACAGGTTCCTTTGAAAATACCGAAATTTTGATTTTTTATTGTGTAGTAAATTATTTTTGTTCTAGATTTTTATATTTCTTTTACGTTCATATTTTACCTTCATATAAAAAAATGGAAACAGATAATATAAAATTCGACATGAAACTCTATGATACAAGGGAAGAATATTAAATAGCTACAACGAAAAATGTTTTTTCCCCATAGGTCGCTTAAGATGTCTTGATTTCTTTTAAACAGATGTTTCACTCAAAAATATTTAAACAACAATCTGTCTGCTGTTATATGTAACAGTTGGATGATAAGCCACATAAATATTTCGTTACTTAATATCTATTTTGCGTAATTAAATATTCATTCAAGATTTTGCTTTAAGTGATGAAAAATATGTTTTTGTGTCTCAGATTTCAATCAATTTGTTGCAGATTCCTTCGGGCAGTTGGCTCATTTTTTTTTCCTTAGTTGTATTGATGTTGTTTGAAAAGCAGGTTTTGCCCTAATCTGTTTTAAGAAGCGTTTCTTTATGAATTTTAGAAGTATGAATGATTTGGGCGTTTAATGATTTGGGTGAACTAAAAATTGTAGAAACTATAATGAGTCAATAATACAGTGGATTATATAAAGAAAAATCGGAATTTTTAAATCTACTTTTGAGGAAAAAATGTTCTCTGACATATATAAAGGGTGTTTTTTTAGAGGTATGGAACTTTAAATTGCAATAAAACAACGATGTATTATTCAATTGACATGAACTTTTTTTTATTCGAAAGATAATCTTGTGGCATTACATTTTAAATATGATTTCTGGCATATGACTGCCACGGCTGGCTCGGATGTAGTCCAATCTGGACGTCCAATTTTCGATGACTTTTTCCAACATTTGTGGCCGTATATCGGCAATAACACGGCGAATGTTGTCTTCCAAATGGTCAAGCGTTTGTGGCTTATCCGCATAGACCAATGACTTTACATAGCCCCACAGAAAATAGTCTAGCTGTGTTAAATCACAAGATCTTGGAGGCCAATTCACAGGTCCAAAACGTGCAACTAGGCGGTCACCAAACGTGTCTTTCAATAAATCGATTGTGGCACGAGCTGTGTGACATGTTGCGCCGTCTTGTTGGAACCACAGCTCCTGGACATCATGATTGTTCAATTCAGGAATGAAAAAGTTAGTAATCATGGCTCTATACCGATCACCATTGACTGTAACGTTGTGGCCTTCATCGTTTTTGAAGAAGGATTCCACCAGCCCATAAAGCGCACCAAACAGTCAGTTTTTCTGGATGTAACGGTGTTTCGACATACACTTGTGGATTAGCTTCACTTCAAATGCGGCAGTTTTGTTTGTTGACGTAGCCATTCAACCAGAAGTGAGCTTCATCGCTAAACAAAATTCGCTTATGAAAATCGGGAACAACGGCAATCTCGTTTTGGGCCCATTCGACGAATCTACGCCTTGCTTGATCATATTTAAAATGTAATGCCACAAGATTATCCTTCGAATTAAAAAAATTCATGTCAATCGAATAATACACCGTTGTTTTATTGCAATTTAAAGTTCTATACTTCTAAAAAAAACACCCTTTAGTTACAGGGAAAAAAACGTATTTAGTACATTTAACAGCTCCTTTGGTGTTAAATTTTTTTAAAAAAAAAAAATCTTATTGACGAAATGACAGTGCACGATAAAGCGGACGACGCAAAAAAGCTTGGATCGAACTGATTCTATGGTACACAGAGAGAAAACTGGAGTTATGAAATATTGCAATGTACATTTTACTATTCACTTCTCAGTGCTTATTTATCAATAATCATCGCTTTTGGTTATTTATATTATAGAAAAATCATTTTTTTCTTAGTCTAATATCCTATAACCAAAATGAAGTCTTTTTTTAATTTTTTTCGAAAATTGAACCCATTTGTGGAAAAATTAAAGCTTGAAAGTATTTTTTTAACTATTTTTATCCTAATTTCCATTCCGCTTACGTAGGTTGCTATTAATACGATTTTTTTTCTTCATACAACCGTGATCCACCCTAGTAGGTAGTTTAACCCCTTAACTTCTTTGTTCGCACACCATACGGGCTACCGAAAACTGGCCACAATTTGGGACCTTATGCTTTAAATGATACATGAAAAAATAATTGTAAGCATTATCCATCAAATGCGTTAACTAGATAATGATTAAAATTTCAAATATATTGATTAATACTATTTGTTTCACCTTACACACACACACAAGGGAATTACAAACAGGTATTCTTGCAACTTTTCACAGCAATTACAGAACTGCATGGCGATTCTTCTGCTTGTAACATTTTTAAATACTTTGAGGACTTCGTGACAAGAATGGCAGCTTTGCAACAGCTTAAGAATTTAATTTAGTTTGTTTCTGCTGTCAATAATTTTAAGTTTTTTTCTTACTGATAAATAAAAACTATTCATCAATCAGTTGGTTAACAATATTTTATTTCTGGCATGACTTTTATTAAACTGATTGCTAATTAACAAGTTTTTAACGTGACTATTGGAGACATACCTCATAATTTTGAGTCACGGTTAAATGATGAGGAGGACACCTAGACTGGAAACTCAAATCCATACTTCCACACCATCGTGGAAGCTTTGAGCTTAGACAATTAATTTAATTTTAGTGCATCGAGAACTTTAAAAAACTTTTCTAACTTAACTAAAAAAAACTAAAACTTTTCGTACCGGAACATAACATTGCAGAAAATTTTTGACGAGTTAGTCTCCACAAGGAAGAATTTCGTGTTGTAAAAGAAATTTTCCACCCCTGACACATAATAATGTTTGGAGGATTCACCTCAATCAGTACGGGTGGGGGGAGGGCAAAATTGTAGCAACAGTTCTACTAAAAACCTATTCTGATCCTCAATGTCGGGAAATTTCTATGAATCATTTGATTTCTCAAAGCGAAAACACAAATAGATGACATTACTTTGTCACTTGCTAACCACAGCTCTGCGGTTACGAACTTCCAGGGTTCATGCTTATTTCAGATGCGACATTACAAATCTTATATGCATTATTTGAATCAGTAAGATTCCATGTTTTATAAGTATAAATTCAATAACAAGTGTAACTTTAACATAGAAAAAGAATTATGAGTTAGATCAGGGGTCGGCAACTTTTTAGCTGGGGTGTTCCGAACCAATCTACCAATATGATTCTGCGTGCCACACATTAAGATATGATCTTAGTTATAGATATATTCCGTAGTTATGAATAGTTATATTTTATGAAACAATTCTATTCCCGTGATAACTCATATTTATAGTTTTATTATCTATTAATTTGCCATCATTTAAAGATTTTTTAACATAAAAATAAAAAGCATAAAATACAACTAATTTTTCAACAAAAATAAAAAAAACATTAAAACTGTACACATATTAAGTATTTTTATACATATTTATTGAAATAAAAAAATAGATAACATAAAATATAAGTATTTCGCTTCATTATAGTTAAGTGAAAAGATAAATAAAAATTTTAATGCGAACCTAGTGCTTTACTTTCATATCGCAAAATCATGAGTATAATGTGTGACTTCAGACTGCCACGATTCTGAGCAGTCAGTTGTTAAACAATTTCTTTGCGAATTTAAAATATTTTTCTAGAGAGGAAAGATTTCTTATTTACATGTATAGAACCAACAATTAAATCTCTCCAGCAAAGGCATTCAATAATTTACAAAATAGCTGTAAATTTATCTTTTAATTTTCAGATTTTTTCGTAATTCCGTACATGTTCATAATTCTGAAGATGTTTGTAAAATAAGGTCCATTACAAATTTAACAACTTCCATCCACTCAAAACTCAAAAGTTTTGTAGAGTGGTGCAGAGTGCCACTGAGAATTATTCCGCGTGTCATAGGTTGCCGACCCCTGAGTTAGATTATTGGCAATTCCATTAAAGTAAAATATACGTACATAGATTCTGTATTATTCATATAATTTTTAAATTACTGGTTTTTTCTATGGTTATCTTATGCATTTGAATTTGGATCAAATGATAAGGTATGCATTTTGTAATATTTCTCTTTCATAATTTCTACAGCATATGAAGATTTTGAAATCCAGTTCCATTTGAGTGAGTAATATCCCCATTAATAAGCAAGACGTTATTATGTGAGAAGCTTCCAGTTTTTAAATAATACCCAGAAGCTAGCCGCTAGGTTTGTTGTCTACCAGCTGGGTTAGAGCGTCTTACGTGTGTAGAGGGAAAAACATTCATTGTAAAAAAATGACACTCTTTTGATCTCATGGGACGCTGGTTACTACTGCTAAGGTGTAACGCTGATGAGATCGTTGTTAAAACCGGATTACTCTTGAGGAAGGCAGGTTTGTAAAAGAACAAATAAATAGAATTACATAATACATGTAAATTAAAGTTTTGCAATTTGAGCAGTGAGTATGAACAGTTGTGTAATTTGTACAATGGAGGTGAGTGAGAGAGTGAGTGAATATTGACATCGCACTGTACAGCTACACGAGGGTTTTTGGCGACAAACCTCATAATTTTGAAACATGGTCAAGTGATGAGGACGGCACCTGAGCTGGCAATTCCTCTCCTAACTACCACACCACACCAACGGAAGGACGCTTGAGCTCTCGACATATTTAACATGCATCGCTCTCTATCACGGCGGGTCTTTAGGGGTACTGGGCTCGAACCCGTGACAAGCTAGCCACGATCCGATACCTTGACCCCTAGGCCCCGCGCCCACGAAAGAAATGACATTTATTATGTACTTGTTGTTGTTACTTATGCCACCTGATCGACAGTAACATCAGATGAAGTCCCACAAAATTCATTGCGGCAAGGGGCTAGATTTTTACGCCTGTCGTTAACCGTAGCTTTGTGCAGGTGACAGTACGATTTTGCTCGGTTCCACCCCAAATTTTAGGATGGTCCGGGATGACCCACTCCCTTCCACCAACCTCCCCACGGGACTTGCGGGCCCATAGCTATCTAGAGCAGTGTTCCCCAACCTTTTTATCGCCGCGTACCGGTCAACGTTTGTCAATTTTAACGCGGTCCGCTGAGGGGGGGGGGACGTTGATTGTTTATATTTTAGACTATTTTGATTTAATAATTCTAATTTAATTGTATTTAATCCTGACTTTAGAATAAAATATAGTTACACTAAAAATGAATATAAAGTGATTTAACAAGGAATATAAAGGGATTTTCATAAAAAGTAGTCCAAACCCATGAAAAATATACCACAGTTTATAAAAGGGACATAATCTAATGTTTCTTGTGCGGACCGGTAGTATTTGATACACAGACCGGTACCGGTCCGCGGACTGCGGAATACTGATCTAGAGTACCCCCATGCCACAAAGGCAGTATACATTCACAAACATCCATGCCATCTCCAGGATTTGAACCCAAGCCCTACAGCACAGCAGTCAGCATCACTGACCACTATACCGGATGGGCATTGCATACTTTAATGGTACTAATGGGTACAGCGTGAATGATTTAGGTTTTCCGCTTGTGTCTGTTTCCTGAAAAAAGCAGCTTTCTTTTCTTTAATTGCTAGAATGGATATCAAAATCGGGATATCTTCTCTAATGATCATCATTGAGGACATACTAGGAGGACAGGGAATACCCCCAAGTATAGATAAAAATAAAATGTACTGGTGGTAATTTTTATGAAAATAAGCTTTCTCTCTTCTATTCTATAGTACTTACTAGTTTATAACAATGCCTGGAAGTCTTACAACTTTGTAAACGTCTTTAAAATGAAAAAAACATCACACGAGAAAAAAAAAAGTTAACAGTATATACCCGCCTTGGCCAACGTTCGGTATGCATACATTACACGCCGATCAACATTCTTTCTTGCAGCCGAACAGCTCAAAAGGTATAACAAGTTTCTTCATGAGGCTACAACAAAGAAAGCTTTACGGCCAATATCAAATAAATAAACCAAAAATCATTTTTCCCCAGAAGGAAAAGAAAAACAAAAAAAAAAAAAAAAAAAAGAAAGTGAAGAGTTCATGTTTTCAGATAAAACATTCCATCCCTTTTCAGATGCACCCTGAGCTTGCGAAATCACCCAACCAACAGCCTTCGTCGTTGTCTTTTAAACTGACGCAACGGGCGAGTTTGGCTTTTTTGTTGTTGTTCTTGGTTCTTTAATAACTTCTTATTTTTTTTCCCATCCAAGTGTGTGTTTTCCCCTTTTGGCCCTCGGGTTAATCGGAGCGGGAAGCGAAGGTATGAGTAGCCTTGGGGCGTAGCACCTGTGTGTGCACGCTGCGGTCGGACAGGTGAGTCGGGATGATGAGATGGATGGTGGAATGCATTCTGGGTTGCCCACTTGGCGACGGGAATCCTTTTATCTACTGCTACGGATTAATTGAGGGTTTTTACACGCAAACCGCTTCAAGCACAGCCGCTGCGGCATCAGTTTCTACAACCGGTGGTACGTGTACGTAAGGGAAACACCACCCTTTAGATTTTGGGGCAATGGGCGCAACTATGGAGTGAAGCCCCCCAATAAATAAAAAGAGAAGGAATTAATTTTCCTGTTTTTAATTCTAGAACAGTGGTTCTCAAGCTTTCAATGCTTGCGACCCAATTTTCAAGCATAATTTTCATCGCCTCCTCCCCCCTCCGTACAATAACAATATATAGAATGTAAAAATAAAGGACTATGACGTAAGGCTACACTACGACTCTAATTATAAACCACACAAATTAACGGAATAGTATTAAATTTTGTACATAATTTTGTATATGGCAAGTCCATGGAAATCACTAGTAAGTTTTAAGCCTGTCCTGAACTTAGTGCTGATAGCTTAATTATCAAATACATTTTGTGCAGTACTGATATATTTATAAGTATATTATATCAATATAAATGTGTCAGAATGTATTTTGTTGTGCTTTTTTTTAATAAATGGATGTTTTTTAAATAATCTATTTCCAATTTTTCGATATGCTCGTGCCCCCACGTAGGGTTGTCACGTCCCCCCCCAAGGGGGGCGGGCCCCACAGTTTGAGAAACGCTGTTCTAGAAAGGAAAAAGTCACATAATTAGACATAATGTGACTCCTTTTCAACTAAAAAGATATTTTTTTTCATGAATCGAAGGAAAATGAAGACCACCAACTATGTGGCTGAATAATGTTGAAAGTGATTTAAGGATAATTGGAGAAAACCGATGGAGGTCGATTGCTTCCGATAGGGCCAGATGGAGATGACTTTGCAAAACAGCCTTGACCTGCAATAGGCTGTAGTGCTTAAAAAGAAGAAGAAAGGAAAATATAACATATTTATTCATATAATAACGTTTAATTTATATACCTATATTCCAGCGTATTACGCTCAACTAGTTTCAAACCGCGTTTTTTAGTTCTTTTAGGTGTATTTGCCGTGTAACGCGAATCCTTTATTTACGATGAAATCTGAAGTATACATGTACATATCTTATCTTGAAGTATACATGTACATACTCTTATCATTTGACAAAAATGGTTGATATAAAAATAACAGGGTACGAAATATATTTCACTTTAGTGCTCTTCTGGTTAATGGACACGTCAACGTAAAAACTCATGGTTTATTAATCTAATTTTCTGAAGGGAGCTTTTATTCATGTGCATAAAAAGGAAGGATGTGCGAAAACGGTGTAAAATTATGAATGAGAAATGTTTCACGAAAGAGTCCAGGTGCCTTTTAGTTTTGGACATGTTTAGATCCCATGCAATAGATAATACGAAGAAATTGTAAACAGAGTGCAACACAGACATGACAGTTATTAAAAGCTGATGAGCACCATTAGTTCAGTCTTTTGATGTGTGTATTATAAACCATTCAAAGCAAATTTGAAAAGGACAGTGGAATATGTGGACGTTAGAAAGTGAGAAAACATTTATAAAAGGAGGTATAAGAAGCAATCTAACTTTTTTTGTACTTATTTTTAAAGCTATTGTTTTTAAACAAGGCGTATAGCACGCGCCCATAAGTTCCAGTTATATTTTATTATTTTTTTTTCGTTGTTGTTGTTGTTGTTAAAAGTTCGCATTATATGTAGGAATATACGGTAACACTTTTATATCGACATAGTATAACTTTCCTTGCCTTATTTTAATTTACAGCAAACTTTCTGTATCTCTCTCACTTTCATTCTATGAATGAGGTCAAAGTTCAGTTGAATCATCAATTTTAATTATTATTTTTTTAGACTTTCGCTGTAGCAGTGAGATTTTCATTCGAAAGGTACTTTTCTTGAGATTTTATTCCATCAGAACAATTGTACATATTGTATGTTAAAAGAACTAACTTCATGACGATCAATTGATAAATGCAATCACGTGTTCTCCCTGAATTCAGAATCGACATTGTACTTGTTGCTCTACGTATAAAATTTAGATAATATTTCCATTTTTCTGATTTGATAAAGATGTTAAAGTATAAAGATTCTTCAAAAATATTTTTAAAATTAAAAAAATCACACAATATATTCATTTAAATCAAGTGCATTTTGTTTAACTATATGTGTTATTACTGTTGACAAATAAATACTTTTTTTAAAAAAAAGTTTTTACAAAAAGCAAAAGTTTTCAACAGAGAAGCACACATGAATTAATTAGCTGGAGACACGTGAGTGCAGCTATCGTGTAAGTGACGTCACATGAATCCAACTCAGTCAAGAGACTCAATTAAGGTGACGTCACAAGCATATGGAAAAAAAAGCAATCATATTCGCTACCAATATGTCAATGTGATTAATTGTTGCTACTCTTTGCTTTTTGTGCAGAAACTTTCTTCTAAAAATATATAATTTTTAACAATTTTGTATGCATAAATTAGAAAACGGATTTTATTTTAAAATATTTGCATTGAACTGAACTCAGTGGCGCAACAGCCCAGGAGGGCAAAGGCCTATTGTGCCTATCTCAGTTTACGTGACCTTAGGCTCTGGGGTGCATGTACAGATGTTTCGGTCAAGTGGTCAGCCTGACGCGAAACCTCCGCTGTTCAGCTCCCAAACAAGCTTGATACTCATTTATTGACCCATTAAAGGGCTGAAAGGCTGAGTTGACCTTGTTCAGACCAGGATTTGAACCCCGGACCTGTGGTGTGGATCCGCGATATACTACCACTCAGCCACTGGGCTTCAAAATATTTGCATTACTAACGAAATTTTGAGAGTGATGTTTCAGTGGGTATCTTTATTATCTTATTACTGGCCGTTACCCACCCGCTTCACTGGGTATTTCACGATGTTATATATATGTATACTGTTTACATATATATTAATTATTGATATCTAGCATTAAGAATTCGATTGTATTGCAAAATATATTTATAGCTGTTACACTCTCGCCCCTTAATATAAAAAGAACATAAATTATAATATCTAATTTCTATTTATATCTAAAATAGAAGTAGAAAGATTTTTTTCGCTCACTTAACCTAAAAATCAAGTGGATTTCCACCAAAGTGGATCTCTACTCCATAAAATAAACATGCGTGCTAAATTTCAAGTCTAAATCCAACAGAGCAAAAACGGAATTTTTATCATCAATACCTCGTTGACAGCATTCTTAGCGGATTCCAATTCAACAAAAGAAGCTTGCAAACCAAATTTTATTATTATAGTCTTAGCAGTTCAAAAACGGGAATTTTGTCTATCGATACGCCCCAATAACTCTTCCCGCTTCCCCCTGGAGTTGATTTCCGTAAAATCCATTCTTAGTGGAACTCTATTTAACTAAAGAAAAGTGCTCAACAAATTTCAAGTAAATGAGTTAAATTCAAAAACAGGAATTTTTTTATAACACGCCTTAATCCCTCGCAACCTCACTCCTTTGGGGGTCCATTTTCGCAAAAATCTTTGTAAAAGGAACTTTATTCCATGAATGGAACATACCTTCTAATTTTCAACAGGTGGTTCTATTAGTTAAGCGGAAATATTTATCTATTACGCCCCTTAATCCCCCTCAGTGACCCTTGGGGATCAATTTTCCCCAAAACTATTTTGAAGCGGATCTCTACACCATGAAAGGAATTCGCTTACCAAATTTTAAGACTGTACGTCTAATAGTTTAAAAATGGAAATAATTAACTATAACGCCTCTTAAGCCCTCGTAACGCCAGTTAGGAAACGATTTTCACAAAACCCATCTTATGACAGATCCCTACTCAGTGAATGGAATCTGCTTACTCAATTTCAAGATTTTACGTCTAATAGTTCAAAAAAGGAGTTAATTGCCTATAACACCCCTTAATTCTCCACAACGCCACTTGGGGTCGATTTTCACTAAACCCATTTTGTAGCGGATCTGTACTCTATGAAAGGAATCCGCTTATATCAAATTTCAAGACTGTACGTCTAATAGTTTAAAAATGGAAATAATTATCTATAACGCCCCTTAAGCCCCGCAACGCCACTTAGGAAACGATTTTCACAAAGCCCATCTTATGACAGATCTCTACTCAGTGAATGGAATCTGCTTACTCAATTTCAAGATTTTACGTCTAATAGTTTAAAAAAGGAGTTAATTGCCTATAACGCCACTTAATTCTCTACAACGCCACTTGGGAGTCGATTTTCACAAAACCCATTCTGTAGGGGATCTGTACTCTATGAAAGGAATCCACTTATACCAAATTTCAAGACTGTACGTCTAATAGGTTAAAAATGGAAATAATTATGTATAACGCCCCTTAAGCGCCCTCAACGCCCCTTGGAGGTCGATTTTCGTAAAAATCATTATGTAGGGAATCTCTACTTTATGAAAGAAATCTGTGTACCAAGTTTCACGACTGTACATCTAATAGTTTAGTAATGGAAATAATTATCTATAACGCCCCTTGGGGTTCGAACTTTTGCGAATGCGTTCTTAGCTGACGTCTATTCCATGAAGGGAAACTACCTACCAAATTTCAAGTCTGTAGGTTTAATATTTTTGGAGATATCGTGATTAGTCAGTGAGTGAGTGAGTGAGTCGCTTTTCTCCTTTATATATATAGATGTATCAAACCGTTTGTTACAAACCTTACAGAAAAATAAAATCAAAATTTAACAAACATTTTACGCTAATATTGGGAAAAGGTTTTTCTCTGCAAGTAGATATCTTATATTATAATGAAGAAATATATTTTCTAGTTAATCTTTCAAAATTTGTGAAAAGCTGAATTCTCTACTTCTAATGATCAAAAGAGCTTCAGATTCAGCACGTTTCAAATCGAGTACGTGTTCCAGTCGTAATATCATCACAGATCACACAGTGCGGAACTCTGAACGTTGCTGCTAATATAAATAGAATTTAATCACTTTCTTTAAATATAGTGGTAAGAATGTTAAGAGTGTGGTATTAATTCAGGTATAGAGTTCATTCTATTGTGGTACAAAATTTAAAATTTTTAAATTCATCATTAATACACTCGGCAAAACTCTATAAGTTGTTGATTCATATTTAAGAAAAGATTGTGCATTTCTTAGAAGTAACAAAATACTCGAAAATTTTCAAATAAATTCGATTGAATTAAATTTTACTATGCATCGTTTTTTTCTATTGGAGTTTTTTTTTAATTTGTAAGGAACAAATTTGATTGGATTATGCAATTTTAATTTAATTATATAGTTTTGATAATATAATTTTTTGGATCACTTTTTTTTTGGAAAGCGATGTTATAACTTGGTAGTTTTAATAATAGGAATATTATTGCAGTTAATAAAAGTATTACAGATATAAATTTAAAAGCATAAGATATATTTATTACATCATGATATGAACTCGAAGCTATATTGGAAAATTCATGAAGATAAAATTTGTAGTTTAAATCTAATTTTGGTTTCATAATTATGGTCTTCAGTAAAAAAAAAATGTCACATATAGATAAATTCAAATATAGATAAAAAAATATCGTAATGAAATCTTCAAATTTAATCACAACCTAATTTAAATCAAATCTTTGAATTGTGATACAAAATCTCCAACATTTCAAAAATCTCCAAAACATAAAATTTCGATTAAACCTCATCTGAAAAGTATTAATGTCTTTGTATCTATCTTAAGATATGCTTTCATAAAATAACACTCAAAATCGATTTTTAGAGCATATAGAAGGTAATTAAATTTGTAATATATTAGCTGCCTCGCGCGACGAACAATTTATCATTCAATCTTTTTTTTTAATTCTATGTATCAAAAAATAAAGTATGGCTTAATGCATTTTTTAAAAAGCATCAAACAAAATGAAAAGTATCAGAAAAACTTCTTATGATTAAATGAAACTTTTTTTCCTCTAAAAAATCCCTAATGTAATTACAGATCTGTTTCTTTACTTTATTTGCGTGTGTTTACCATTTGTTGACATACATCTCATTATTCTTTAAAGAAGGCTTTCTTCTTATCTTTCACCTATTAGCATTCATGAGGGAGAAAAAAGGAGAAACTAATTTACGAATGGAAATGTGATTGAAAATTCCTTCAGAAGTCGAGAAAAAGTTTTTCTGCTTTCAAAAAAAAAAAAGTGGAACAACAACAGCAAAACGTGACTTAAAAGTCGAAGAATACTGAGGAGCATATAGATATATATATAAGAGAGAAAGAACGATGGAGGGAAAGTTTTTGGGGGAAATAAAAGAAAGAACAAACTGTATTCATTCGTAAGAAGGATAGAAAGAACGAATAACTTGTGGAATTTTGATTTGTTTCTTTGTGGAAGAGAAAATAAAAGTTACAAGGGAGAAAAGAAGAAAAAAAGAATTTTTTTTAGAAAAAAAGAAAGAAAAACTTAATATCTGCTTTCGATATGTAGATCGATTATATCGATTTGTTTCTGGGTATGTGCATGGAAAATTTGAAATACGTCCGCAGTAGCTCTCCATTTTTGAAATCTTGAGTTAAAAATACATTCACTATTCTATTTCACGTTTTCATGCCACTATTTAATCAATCGATTAAACTGAAAAGTATAAAACCGAAAAGTGCTAAATTTACTTCTTACTCATTTAAAATGAATAAGATGAAGCAGGGATTAATTTTAGACGAAAAATGAAAAATATAAAAAGAGTTGAGATAAAAGATACAGACATTACTTAGGAGAAAAGAGACTCGTAACTATATTACTTAGTACAGTTTAGATGTGTCTTTTTTTTTTATACTTAGCGAGAATGAATGCGATAAAAGTGTTTCTTTACGAAATAATATTGTTATTCAACTATTCTAAAAGTTAGATGATTAAATTGTGTGTGTGTGTGTATCGATTATTTTTTAAAAAAGTAATTATATACACAGGAGAAAAGAGACTCCCTCACTCATAACGATATCTTTAGAGTTATTAAACCACCTATAGACTAGATATATGGCAAGCATGCTTCTTTTTTTAAATTGATCTAAGAACGGGTTTTATCGACTCCCGAGAACGGTTTCTGAAGAGTTTTTGACAAAAAACTCCCACTTTTGAAGTATAAGATGTACAGAACAGAAATTTGTAATATAGACATGTTCTTTTATGCAGATCCGGTAAAGATGGAATCCCGTAGGGCCGGGGTGGGGATTAAATCGATCGCGATCGGCCGGCGGACCACCAAGGCATTTTGAGGTGACCGCCTTCACTAAGACCTAATAATCATATGAAGGTCTAGGAATATTTTAAAAATACGGAAAAAAAATAAATCGAATCACAAGAGAAGCTCGTTACATAGAAAATGTACTTCGCAGTTTGGAAGTTATTTGATCGTAAAATTTTCTTACTTCCAGGAAAAAGTTCGCTAAACAGAGAAATTCGCAAAATAGAGGTTAGTAAAATGGAGGTTCGCCTGTATTGTAGACTTTCTGTTAGCTCACTATACCTACGCCACTGGATGGAACCAGTAGCAATTTAAGCTCCTTTCGGGCTCTGGGTACAGAAGATCTATAAGCTCCCTCGGCACTGGAGGATCGGAATTTATAACAAGAAAATCTGGTTAAGTCCAGCTTATGTGGGCCCTTCTGAACCCCGGGCCCTTGGGCACCCACCCCAAGCACCCAATGGATAAACCGGCACTGGGTGGACCACAACATCTTGAAAAAACTAGAAGTAGCCCGTACCCTGGGGCCGTCTTGCCGTAGGGCTTGGGTTTGAATCCTGCCGTAGGCATGGAGGTTTTTAAAATTAAATGCTTAGTGCGTTTGCGGCATGGGGGTACTCTAAATAGCCGTCGAGCCATAAGTCCTCGGCGTGAGGTTAGTGGAGATGGGAGACCTCTCTGACCACCCCAGGGTGTTCTTCCCCAAAATTGGGGAGGGGGGACGACCCAAATCGTGCTGCCACCTGCATGATGCTCAAAGCTGTACCTAACGACAGGCATACAATCTAGTCCCATGCCATGATGAATTATTTTGTGGGCCTCGATCTGACACCGTCAGACAGATGGCATCAGAAATAACAACAACAACAACAATTTTCTATTATTAAAAACAATATTTTACCATAATAAAGAGCTTAAATATAGATAAACAAAATTACAGCAGATATATTTTAGAAAAAAAGGATTATGTAAAGGAATCTTTTTCAATGACGACAGTAAAAAACAAGGCGAACTACAGAGTCTTTGTCGAAGATTCGTAGTTGTAATGACTAAAGGTTTAGAGGTAAGAGAGTCTTTATTAACGTCGTACTGTGAGGCAACACGAGGGCTGTTGGCGACGAACATTATAATTTTGAACCCCGGTCAAGACACGACAACACCTGAGCTGGCATCCCACTCTTCTATCTTCCCCAATACGTCTGCGTGAGAACTTTGAGCTATAACAGATTTAACGTGCATCGCCCCCTTACAGAGAGCACGAAGGTTTGAACTCATTGAACCCTAAAGAGGCGTAGTGTGGAATTTTATATAATAAGAATGGGTAGAAGTAATAATTCTTCGCGTTTTTCTCAATTGAGTTTTAAAAAAAATGCCTTAAGTACAGCTAAAAGTTCAACATAATATTCTAAGAACATTCACAAAAACTTTTTTGAACTAATTCAGTTCAAACAAGAAAGAACACAGGTCAGTTTTCCAAGTCACGAAACACTATTTGTTTCTAAGGCTAACAATTTTCATAGTGAAGTAAAGTTTTCAGCTGCTGAAATTCACCTCAAGATCTCGAGTATTCCCTGTAGAGCTAGATTTTTTTTTCTTTGATGTACCAATGCTCTTGTTAAGCTGTTGTTTCGTCAAGAAGTGGCTTCGAGTATTTCTCCAATAGCAAAAAAAAAAAAAAAAAAAACATCGAAGAGTGCAAACAAGAATTTGATGAATCAGTTGGTGGAACTATTATTAACTGGATTTGCCGCCTCATGAAAAAAATATTGTAAAGGGAGACAAACATTGGTAAATCTGTTATTTTATATTTTGAAAAATGCGTATAATATATATCTGTTGTTCCCTAATATGTATTTGTTGTTCGTTTTTCTCTTAGGGTACAATAGTTTAATAACTATAAATATGAAATAAATAAAGGAAGTTATGCCAAAAATCATGGAGAAATGTAATTCAACTAATTTGTGAAACCTACAATTTAATTCGGCTTTCTATTAACGTCAAGCTTTGAAGTTATTGGTGTCGGACCTCGTAATTCTGAAACCTCAGTTCGAGAGGAAAAAACGACACGTCATCTGGCACTTCAATTTTCAAACTTCCACACCATGCCAATGTGAGGAATTTGAACTTCGAGAGGTTTATTTTGCATCAGCTCCTTTGCACGGCGGGTCTTCAGTGTCACGAGGACAAGAACCTGGGACTTCACAACGCCGATCTTGGGTTCGTGTGATAACTTTTCAACTACCGCGACCACAGCCAGTTTGTAAGAGCAAAGTTCCTTAATAGTGGAGAAACTCATCAATTAATCCTAGTCTAATATGTTTTCTTTGATTCTTTGATTCCTCTACTATGCACTACTCTAAAATAGCGTGATTAACAATTTATTGTACAGTTAAATCTTATATACACACTAGCGTTGCTGTGGCTTTGTTGTAATTCGCTGATGTAATATTATTCTAAGCTATTCAATGCAGTCAAATTATTCTTCGCTTATAAGCATAAAACAACATAATATTTTTATTATTTTTCATTTTATTCATCTCCTATTTGAGTATAATAGAATTATACATGAATTACTTGCAAAGTTGTTAAGTATCAACATATAAAGATTTAATTTTATAATGTGGTAAATAATGCTGATTTTTACCAATTTTTAATATTATATTACGGTCGTTTGGCTTTAACCCGCAAAGTTACCGGAACTCTTAAAATCTGATTCAAGATTCTCTTTCCACACCCCAAACGGCACCCGGGGAAAACTTTCTGCCCCAGCGTGTGCAAGTTTAGCCGCTAGAGGGAATGAAAATCCGGACGCGGGACTTGAACGCGAAGTCATTTCACCTTATTTCAGCAATATATGGCAAAGTTGCGAGAAATTCTGAAATCTGATGTCAGATTTTCGCGTTCACCTCCCCGAAGTACACTAGAAGCGCTTTTTTCGTGCACCAAGACTTTGAGGGTAAGCCTCTACCACGGTCTGTGTAAAAGATGGTCATCCGGAATTATCCGGGAAAGTTACAAGAATTTCTCTCATTGGATGTCAGATTTAGATTGCCCATCTTAAGGTACGTCACAGACCAGGTTTTCGCACTCCAAGGCTTTTAAGATAAACCTCTGTCACGGTGTGTCTAAAATACGGTCATCCGGCAAAGTTACGGATATTTTTGGGAACTCCACGCCCCGAAATACGCTGGGCATTCACTTTTCGTGCACTTTAATTAACAAAATCCATAGTGACATTATGCGAATTTTCCGTTTCCCAGATTCTTCGCATTTCCGGCAATATAAATAAATATTGACATCACTAATTGAGTTATAAACAATCCTATATTCTAAATTGGACGGAATGAAGCACGATATGCAAAATTATATTAATATTATATAAGATTATAATTATATAAAGATTTCATCAACGATTATTACATATTTCATTTTGAAGTAATAATGTAATGCCCAAGTATTGCCAAAAGCACTGTAATACACTCTATGAAATCCTCTACAGCTCCTTATATTGTTGTGCAATGTAATAAAATTATTATTAATTGCATTTATCTTACACTGAACCGGATTTTAATGCGCTGTATTTCAAAACTATAAGTACTTATTGCACTAGATTATTACGCTTTGCATGAAAATTATTACACATTGAGAACTAGATTACTGTAAGCTGTAATAAAGATTTGTGCATTTAATGTTACAGTATTATGAATAACATTGCATGCGTATACATCGCATTGCGATTATTTCAGATACTATATAGATACATAATTAATTGCAATATGAATATTTAAGCAGATTTTAAGAACAACAAAAAGTATTCTTTTTACATAAAAAAAGTAATATGATTTATAAGCAAGTATCAACTACCTAGCAATAAGAAATATTCTAGATAAGGAATGTGCAACAGTGCGTCAGAAGCTCATGACAATTTTGGATTCAGCATGAATAGACGATGTCAAATCCTCTGTAGCAGTGAAAGATGATCATGTTCCTTACTAATGGCTGAAGTTTTTCTTGCCAATCATGTCGCATGGATATTTAGGTCTTCTGTCTTATTTTCGATATAAAACTCCTTTTCATCATTTGATTTTTTTTTCGTAAATTATTGCTTACTTTTTTATGTTAGTTCGTCTTGGGAATTAAATGGAATTGGTTGTGCCGATTCTCGGAAACGTTTTGCGTGACGTTGCATTAGAGTAGGGTTCTTCAACCCATGACCCGCGGATCACAAATGGCCCACTGAAGGTATTTAAGTGATCCTTCATTTGAATTTGGGGAAATTTCAAAAAACATATGACTTGTCTGTTTTTTGTCTTAAGAGACGTTATTTTTTTCTGTTATTCTTGTTATTTAAGGTATCCGACTACGTTCGGAACCGTGATTTTGCAAAAGTGTATAAATGGATAATATTTACATTTTCAGTGTCATTTAGATTAGAAAATGTATATAAAATTGTGTTAAGAATATTATTACAAAAAAAAATTATTTAAGTACAATATTTTGACAAAGAATGAACATAGAATGACCAATTTTCAAAATAGTGTCCTTTTGTGAAAAATGCTTCTATTATAATAATATTTTACCTGTATATAGCTCAGACCTCTGTACAGACGCTCAACTAGAATTTTTGAAATACGTAACTTAGAAGTGGGTTCATACATATTTTACGACAACGGAGGAGGGAAATTTTAATAAAAAAAAACGCCTATATAATTATTTCAACTGGTTGTAACTCAGAAAATAATGTGAATTTTTTTAAAAAAAATAGTTCAAACTCTCTGAAGAAGTCTTGACTTTATATAAGCAAAATATTATTTTAGAAGCATTTTTTATAAAAGGGGAACATTTTGAAAAAAGGTTATTCTAAGTTTATTTTTTGCCAAAATATTGTATTTAAAGAAATTTTTTTGTCAAAATGTCCTTAAAATAATTTTATACATGTATTCTAATCTAAGTGACACTAAATACCACGAAAACTATCCATTTATACGTTTTTTTAAGGGGTGTTGGAAAGCTAAAATCTTATTTTTTTGACAATTTGAGATTTTTACATTTTCAAACTGTATAGATTTTAACCTTTCTAAAAATACCTTACTTTAACCTCTAGGGTATTTAGAAGCCCTTAAAACGTATTTTTAAATAATCATTGAATTTGGGCCACTCCCATTTTAATGGCGAAAATTGTAAACAAATTACTTTGTTTTTGCTTAAAAGTGTAACGACTAATATAAACCAAAACATGTATTTTTTATTTTAAATTGAGCCTTTTATTTTTTATTTCCTAGTCGATTAGAAGTCTCACTGTATATATTAAAATCAATTTATCTCAAAATGTAAATTTTAATGTGCGATGTACCTTTTCTAAGAAACTACTGTTCACAGGTATGTAAATTTTTTTATGAATTATTTATAATGATGTCTAATATATACCAAAATGAGCTTTTTTTAAAAAACTCAAAAATTTAATTTTTACAATTTTTTAAGTAAAAAATGGGTTAAATTTCGCAATGTTTGATAAAATATTTCATAATTTATTAAAAAATTCAAAATTAGCTAAAAGCTCATTTTAGTATAATGAGAGAGGTGTACTTTAATAGTATGAAAAATTTCAAGCATGTACATAAAACAGATTTTGAGAAAAGGTACATCTCGAAAACAGCCAATTTAACATTGTCAGTATAGAGAAAGAGAGAGGTTTCTAACTCCCCTTAAAATCATGGTTCCGAACGTAGTCGGATTCCTTAAAACATTTTACTGATGTGCTAATATCTATTTTAGATTAAATTTTTCAAAAAGTGTCGCATTTTAAAAAAATTTCCCTGTATTTCAAATAATTTTCAATATAAAAAAATCTGATTATCCATAAAATCTCAGAAATTTTCGGAAAAAGGTGTAATCTTGTAATGGGTCTATCCGCGAGCCTCTCACTAATCCTCTTGGGGTAAATTTATTTCTTTGAAATGTTGTTCTATTGAAAACTTCTTCCCGAAGAAGACTCGGCTTAGAAAAAAACTGCAAATGTAGAGTTATATTTGAGTATTGACTTTTAGGTACGCGAAGTTAGTAGTTAGTACTTAGAAGTTAGTGGTTGGTAGTTAGTGGAAAGTAGTTGAGAGCTAGTCGTCAAGTAATTTCTGAATGACCAAAGATTGCTAATTGATGATTTAGTCAATAATAACGACTAAATTTAGTTAATAATAACGACCGGAGGACGAACTATGAAATTAGAATTGTTCTGATTATGGTTGATCTTTCTTCTAACCCCTTAACTCCAATAAAGCATTGATTTTATTACTTTAACAGTTTTGTCAAGTTTTTTTTAATTCGACTGCCAATTAGCTTTTTGAAACCAATATATATATATTTTCACTGGCGTAGCTAGTTCTGAATTTGGCCCAATATTAAAATTCCTTCGATGCCCTTTTTTAGATATGAGAGCCCTATTAATGGGACTGTAGTTGCATATGATGAGGCTGTTGTAACTTGGTGACCCCGTACCAATGACATGGCTGCAACTACGCCCTTGTATATTATATAAATATATGAACACCGTCTCTTTTTTTTGAATCAGGTGAAGTCTTGTATAAAACCAACCTTTCTTTTTTTTATATACATAAATTTCCTGACTACAATATTTTTCTGACATTCGTGTAGCCCGCGGATCACTGTGAATTTATTAATGTGACCCCCAGACCACTGTAAATTTATTAATTTGCCCTTCGAGCGTGAAAGGTTGAACACACCTCCCATTAGAGAAATCGTCGTTTCATTAATTTTACTAAACCCCTTTTTAACAAGCATTTGTACAACTGTTACATTTGTATATAGAGTTCCACATTGCTAATGTTTACAGAATTTTAATGTTCAGATAAAAATTACTTTTCTGTGCCAAGCAATACATTGTTAAGTTATTGTTGTTTTTTAAATCGAGGTCAAATATTTTCTAGATTTTCCAGGTATTCTGAGAATTTAGTTGCTGACAAAAGATAATATTTTGCAAGGTTTTGTGTCTAAGATGTATTCACAACTGAACTCCAATAAGTCGTACATCAAGATCACAAACTGTTGGTCGGTGAACCATGAGTTCTATCCCTAGTGTCATTCACTAAAGATCTGCCATGTAAGGGACTAATGCTTGTTAAAACTGTCGTGAATTTAAGTCCACCCGTTGCCGTGATGTGGAAGTTCAAAGACAGGAATGCCAGCTCCGGTGTTGTTTTCATCACTTGACTATGGCTCAAAATTACGAGATCTGTCATCATTAGCCCTCGTGTTGCTTTATAGCTGTGGTCTTCAAAGTGTGTTCCACGGAACCCAAGGGTTCCATTACGCATACTCAGGGGCTCCACGAATCCCAATAAAAAGTTTAAGTAAAATTTATGAATGAGTATGCAGAATGGATTCTCGTTCTCTGCGAAATTTGTGTGACTACAGGTTTCTAAAGCTCATCCAACTCATTAAAAGTGAAAATTTTATTTACACATAATTTAATTTTATTTTGTAGTACTTTCGAAACTTTTATTGTAACATAATCAAAGAATATTAAAACGTATTTTTTTTCTTTATGTGTGTCGCTTACTAGATTGCGAATGTTCTATTGTCTTTTATTACGGGTTCCGCGGAATAACTTTGCATTTTTTAGTGCAATGTTGTTGTTGTTTCCAATCCCCTTGGAGCAGGAAAGCCAACACCAAGTCCATTTGACCTTTCCGCGTAATAGTGTCACACACCACAGGTCTTGCTCTTCATACAACTGTCGCAGGGAAATGCCCCAGCAGTTCAGAAGATAAGCAGAAGAAACAGGGGAGAGAGCAGGGACAGATAAAGAAAGACTACCCCGGCACAAAAGTCATACTACGCAGATGACCGCTTCTAAAGCGCGCCAAGGTCGTCTGATGAGCCCTGGAACTCCTGCACTGTATAGATAGGCCAGGACTCTTAGCTGCGTACCAGTGGTGAGCAGGAGGGTTTCGCCAAGTCAAATTCATTTTAGTTCTTTGGAGGGAATGAATTTCAGAATGGGTTAAGACAGTGAAACTGGGGTTAGAGAGATCACAACCTCCTACCAGCCAGCTCCATCAGCTGCTTCGTTCCCAGGCACACCCACATGTGATGGTATCCACTGGAGACAGTGGCGCACACAAGGGGGGGAGGTCATGGGGGTCCGGAACCCCCCCCCCAAAGCCCTTTTTTACGATTGATTATAATTCTAAGTATATAGTACGTAAAATTTAATTAATTACTTGTTTATTAATGATTAATTTTATTAATCAATGCTAGTTATTTATCCAAAAATTAGTTTTTTACTGTGTTTTGTACCCGAAAATCGACAAAATCAAAAGGAGCAGGATACAAGAATGGTGAACTTTCGACCCCGGACTCCCCCTTGAAAAATTCCTGTGTGCGCTACTGACTGGAGACATACTTGTTACCTCTGACCAAGCCTAGCTAATTTGGATAAACTGTCAAGTGATCGAGAGCACCACTAATAGCAATGAGTTCCGATCTAAAGACGGAATAGTGGTCCGGATTCCTCTGATGCTGATTTTAACATCATTCCCAGGAGTGTTACTACCCCACCTTTTAGCACCAGTGTTACTTTTTTAGTGCAATGTTTTGTACAACTAGATAGTTTTCCACTGTATAATTTGCATTTGTCAAATGTCACTCACTTTTTACATTTAGGAAAAAACCACTTATAATGAAGAATAGAGAATAACTTATCAAGATATCAACAAATTCGATGATAATTTTCACTTAGATATAAACATTTTAATGCCATTCCGAACAATGAATTTAAGGGAGAAAATATTTCCCGACGTGAGGGGCTGCAAAAGCAAAATTTTAAAAAGG
Source organism: Trichonephila clavipes (assembly GCA_019973935.1). Taxonomy (NCBI): domain Eukaryota; kingdom Metazoa; phylum Arthropoda; class Arachnida; order Araneae; family Nephilidae; genus Trichonephila; species Trichonephila clavipes. The sequence continues at coordinate 57,121 of BMAU01015553.1, forward strand.
AATAAAATGCAAAATATAAAACATGACTGTAAATAATTTCAATAAGTCTACACTTCGATAGAAATCAAAGCCCATATTCCAGTCACAAAATATAATACATGGGTTGGTGACACTTGGATCACATACTAATATTATTAAATGCGTGAGTAAATTACGCATTAGTATTATGTTAAAAATTTTAATAAAAAATTTATTTTTTTCATAAAGTACCTATAACAGGCTGATCTCTACTTTAAGTATTATTAAAAGAAATATTCGTCTAAGGAGGAGGGGAATGTGGTTCCCGGAAAACACCTTGTATTTCTAAGGTAAAGCTTGAATACCTTTACTTTATAGTAAGACGTTAATAAATATTCCGTCACCCATCCAGCAAGTTTCATTACACATTAAAAAATGTTAGGCATTTTTTCACTTGTTCGACAGATTATTTTTTAGAGATTCCAGAGCATTTTTTTGTCAAGAAATGTATGTAATATTCGTCCTATTACCAAAGTGCTTACAACCTTAAATGAATCCATTTAGTGTAAGTATACCCCTGTAATTAGACACGAACCCTATTTCTAAAAATCAAAATTGAAACACTTCAAACACGTCAAAAGTATATACGAAATAAAGTAAAAAATATCTTTTACACTTTCACATCTAGGTTGAAATAGTTTTAGGGAATAAATATATAAAGCTTAATATTCTCGAATTCGAAAAAAGAATTTAAAAAAAATAATAAAAGCATCAGTTTATTTACGATACATGTAAAAAACCTTCGGGCATACAACATTTTTAGCATTTCTTAAAATACTCCAAAACTAACACCTCTAAAAATACCCCATAATTTATCACTGAATGACGAATGCTTTAAAGTAAAAGGCCGCTATTTTATCGCATTTCAAAAAGATAACCTTAATTACATAAATCCATTTACCATGCTTAATTTAAGTGCTTAAACTCTCATAAAAATGAAAGTCGTACTTCCACCTTACATTTAGAATTGTAAATGAGATAGAGGAAACGTATATAAAAAAGTGAAAACAATAGACCATTTACGGGGCAGCTGGTTAAAGAGGGGTTATTAAAGAAAGACAGGAAATGATTTTTAGAGGTGAGGTTGATAAAAACAGGTGTTCTCATTTAAACACTTAATTTAGTAGTGGAACGTTAGAAAAATCTTATCTTTTTTACAAATAATTGTCCTTGGGAACGTAACATATACATAGTTCTACTGACAAACAGATATTAAATTTTGTTTAATAATTTCTATCTTTAATTTCAGAGATATATTTTATTTATATCGATGAATATTTTATGGCAAAATATTTAACTTCTTCAACACATGCAAAGGTATGATAAAATCTTACAGAAATCTCGCAGATGAAACGTGTGCTTTTTTTGCTGTTTCATTTAATGTTGTTGAAAATAAGGCATGAATTGCTCAAACGAGCTGTTGATCAATTTCATAGACATAAATGTTTGAAATACTCTACTGCATGTTATTAAAATAATTGCAAAATTTTATTTACTATATTTTTACACGTATATTTATATAAAATATTTCAAAGGTGTTAATAGTCTAAATTTTATTTCATATTCAAATAAATCCAGAAAACTGCAGAAATATATATATTCGATATTTATAATACATTGATACAAATCTTAAATGCAAGGACAATGTTTATGAAAACATTGCTTATAAAATAGGAAACGGTCATTATTTTGTTCATGTTTTTGGAATGGCAGTTATCTTAGTGTCACACCATAAGGCAACACGAGGACTATTAGCAACGAACCTAGTAATTTTGAACCACGGTCAAGTGACGAGGATGACATCCCAGCGGGCACTCCTTTCTCCAAACTACCACGCCATGCCTTCGTGAGTACTATATGAGCCTCGACAGTGCATCAGCTCTCTCTATACAGCGAGTCATCGTGGCAACAGGACTGGATTCCACGATACGACAGCCACTAGTCCGTGATCATAACAACTAGGCTACACCGCAGCCATCAGGGACGCCTTAAAGCATGGGCCAACTGGGCCCAGGGCCTCGGCCACAGTGGGGGCCTCGTCTCTCATTCTCAACTCAACCTCAATAAGATTATGATTCGAATAATTTGAATGATCCAATTTTTTTTTTTCCGGTTGCATACTACGGAAAACTGGGAAATTCGGGCAATATGTCAACTGGCTACATGTGATGACCATCGTCCGTCCATAGCCCTAGGTCTGTCACCATACACCATCATTACTCGTTCAGACGAAAAGCGGCAGACTGTTTTGATCGATTGTAATTCACGCATATTTATTTTTTTCGGGTTATTTTTTTGTAGAAGTATTTGGCAAAGTATGCTATGTACTATCTACTTTTAAGAGTTAAAGGTGGGACCTACATTTGTGTAAGGGTCAAAGGCCTACTTTTGTGTAGGCCCCAGGGCTTCAGAAAGTCTTAAGACGTCCCTGGAGGCCATTCATACTTCTGGAATTTTCCATACTGTTCAACAAACGTGACCAGGACCATAAAGGACAGGCTACGTGACAGCGGTATCCTAGAAGCTGGCTTTTACAAGTCGCAGATTAGAGTTTTGATGCCCTGTTACACCTGATATGTAAAGAAGCGGATGCACATGAATTCTGTTGCGGCTTAAAGTCCCCTTGTTGACGTGGTGGGGAAGTTATGAGAATGAGGTGTCGGTTTATGGCAATGAGGTCCGTCGCCAATAATTCTTCCGTTGTCTTAGAGTGCGATGTTCATATGCACTCTAAAACAACGGAACGGGCTACGGTACAGGCTACTAACGTTTTTTTTTTTTTGCATATCCTTTTGTAGCCACCCATACAATATAGTGGTTAGTAACGCTGACTGCGGTTCCGTAGGGCCTGGGTTCGAATTCTGGAGAAAGCATGGATGTTTGTATATGTATAGTGCGTTCGTGGCATTGGGATACTCTAAATAGCCATCTAAGCCACAAGTCCTCTCGTGAGATTGGTGGAAGGGGAAGAGATGTGGGAGGCCCCTGACCACCCCCAGGATGTTCTCCCTGAAAATTAGGGTGGAACCGAGCAAAATCGTACTGTCACCTACATGGTGCTTAAAGCTAAGGCTAACAACAGGCGTAAAAATATAGCCCTTCACCGTGATGAATTTCGTGGACCTTGATCTGATGTTAGTGTCGATCAGGTGGCATAAGTAACAACAACAACATATCCTTTTGTCTTCAAGGACATCCGAAATGTCCCATGATCAGAAAGAGAAAGATTCACTGTAACAACTTTTGATAAAAGGGTGCGGGGAAAAAAATTCGGCTAAAGACATGGTGACATGCGCAATAAATCTCCCATTCATGCAAGCTGGTCCGGATGCCTAGCTACGCCCCTGAAAAGGTATCCAAAACTTGAAATTACAAGGCCATTTTTGGTTTTAAAAAACAAGTAATAAGCTTTTGACCTGCACAAAAATAACAAAGTATGCAAGAAGTTGGAATTATTTACATCAATAAATATTGTTGAAATCAAATTAAAAAAAAACAGTGAACGCAATTCTTTAATGGTATGAAATAAATGATTGTCAGATAAATTATAATGAATTAAAGAATTATTGCTCACATGAGAACATTTATTCACCACACGTTCGGATAGTAAAGAATAACCATCAGAGAAGAATCAATCTTCTGAATTTAAAACTCCATTCCCAATTAAAACATACTACTGTGTCAATTAAATAACTAAACCAGTCTTAAAAGATGATCTTTATTGTGAAAACAATGTACAAATGCATCTTAATCCCCTTCAACGTACTCCCCTTCCCTATCAATGCATAGCTGCATAAGAGTTTTCCACCGTTTAAAGCAGTACTCTTAGGTCTCGCCATCTTCAATAAGTATGCCAATTTCACCTTCACCTCTCCTACAGATTGAAAATGTGTTCCCTTCAAAGCATTTCTCACTTTAAGAAACAGGTAGAAGCCGTATGATGCGAGATCTGGTGAGTATGGTGGATGCGTTTATCCGCCGAGAATTGTTTTACAGAGAATGCAATGTGCACCGAGTCATTATCTTGGCGCAAAATCCAAGTGTCTGAAGGAAGGAAGGTTCGTTCTAGGTACCTTCCGTTCCGAACGAATGCGAGTACTTTACTGATCACGCCAAAACGATCGTCTTCGCGTGATGTTGGTACTAGCTCATATAGATATCACACCGCCACATACTTCCTTGCCAGTGTTTCGGCGAATAGGCAAACGAATGATACCATATTCGTGGCGAGCATGTAAGCAATTACGTCACTTGATGGGTTGCGTCATCTGTGTGAGACGGCTTGAGAATTGCGTCATTTGTGTGAGACGATTTGAGAATTGCGTCATTTGTGTGACGATTTGAGAATTGCGTCATTTACGTGAGATGGCTTGAAAATAGCGTTATTTTTGTGAGACGGCTTGAGAATTGCGTCATTCATGCGTGACGGCTTGAGAATTGCGTTATTTAATTGCGTCAATGTTTGACGGTTTGGGTTGCTTTTGCGGTGGATAGATGGCGCCACGACTGCGGCGCGTGAAGGGTGCGGCTCATACTACGGCCAGGGTCCCCAATGAAGGAAGGAAGGTTCATTCTGGGTACCTTCCGTTCCGAACGAATGCGAGTACTTTACTGATCACGCCAAAACGATCGTCTTCGCGTGATGTTGGTACTAGCTCATATAGATATCACACCGCCACATGTCATAGCTCAACATATCTTCCTTTTCTTCCTCACACTTTCTCTTAACTTTCTATGGACCTCAATTTAGTACTGCTGTTTTATCGTTTTCATTCGCGGTACCCATTCAATCGTGATGATGCCATCAATATCGAATAAAAACGACGAGCATCACCTGTTCTTAATGTCACAGATCGGCAAGAACGTTCATCCCGTTGTAACGGGTCTATCCGCGAACCTATACTAATCCTCTTGGGATAAATTTATTTCTTTTTAACAGTTGTTCTATTGAAAACTTTCTCCCGAAGAAGACTCGATTTATTTTCAAATGATTGGTTCTATTTAGGCATTGACTTTTAGGTACATGAAGTTAGTTGAGAGTAGTTGGGAGCTAGTCGAGAGTTAGTCAACGAGTAATTTCTGGATGATCAAATATTGCTAACTGACGATTTAGTCATAAGATAGAGATTAATAATAGAGACCGGAAATCGTACAACTAATAACAGAATTACGGTGAATGAGAAAACAATGTCTTTCTCAAACAAGGACAAAAAAAAAAGAAAAGAAACGAGCCTTACAGTAGTCGCATATGATGTGTAACATCTGACATGTTGTCGTAGTAAATATGCAATAGTAACTTATATCCAGAAAAAAAATGAATCGGGTATGATTTGAAATAATTTTCTATCGAATAATTATATCATTAATGAACATTTTATTTAATTAACACAGGGAGTAAAAAAAAGGCAATTTTTTATCAAAAATAATTATTCTTGTTCAATTTAAGGAAGAGCGGAGATAATAGACTTATGATAACTAAAATATGACACATATACTTGAGATATCAAAGTATTTAAAAACCGTTGAAAACCAGCATCAATAACAGTATCACTGTCAGTTTTCGAAACATATTAATTTGTGTTCAATTTGAGCTTGAGTTCATCATTAGAAAAAGCTATGAGCGGCTCAGCTTTTGGCAAACTTATGTTAAAATTAAAATCACCACTCAAAATCATAGGAAGCGAGTGATAGTTTTTTTTTAAAAGATCAGAACCATCTTCGGTATATCCCTTTAAGACCCGAATTATATCTGTCTTTAAATATTAAATTCTTCTGGTTATTAATACTATATGGATCCTCAATGACACTGGGAAAAATACTAAAAAAATTCCCACTCCTCTCCCCCTACTTTGAACATATACAGTATCCGCACGATCGTGCGGGTTGGGCGTTATCTGTGAAACAGGTCACATGAAATTTTACACAAGTTATACATTTTTAGTTCTAAGTTGATAGAAGAAACAATCTTAATTCAACTAAAATTGTTACAAATAAGGAAATTATTGAAGTATAATTAACTTTTTTATTAATTCATTATTTATTTATTGTAAAAATCTTTTGTTTTGATTTTGACAAGTATAAATAACCATTGCATTTTTCACAACATGTTTTAGAACTGCTTTCGTAGTTTCAAATCTGCCCTTGTGAGGCTTTTAAATGTTATCAACACATCTAAAATTGCTATACATATCAAGCCTTTTACCTGGAATGTCCAGGATAAAAGCCATGACATGTATAGCCGGTGGATTATAACGCTTCGATCTTTTTTTTTTTGCGAGTGGAATTTCAGCACTGTTGTCTTCATCATCAGTTAAAATACTTTTGTTAGTAGATGGAGAGGCTCATAATGATTCAAGTATCTCTAACTTAAACTTTAAGCCATCCATTTTGATTTTTTGAGGAACTTTATTTAATATTGCATCTTGTTTGCACAGAAACCAAGAATTTTCAACAGCTAAATCAATGTAATGAATGTACTAATAAAAAATGAAGTATATTTAGGAAAAAACGTGGAAATTTAAATTTGATCAAGAGAAATAATTTTCGAAGAAAAATTAAAGTGATTTAAAGTAAATTTGAAAACAGCAAACTCTCGGGAATTGAACCCAGGACAACTCAGTTCGTCAGCTTCTCTAACCATTAGGCCACGAGGACTCGTAGAAAGAGGTAAAGTAAACTTTTAGGATGGGTAAGAAGAATGAATTGAATTGAATTGAATTACAAATTTTAATTGAAGAGTGAATTCGAAAAATGTTGCTTGATCTGTTAAAATTAGGACCAGGGATATATTTTTCAATATCCAAGATCAACGGATTATTAGAGTTATCAATTTTATGAAAGAAGTCAGTTGCTAATTTTTTGATAAATTGTCTGATAGACATCATTTTGCTTGCGGATCTCAGGTCTTAATTCCTCATGAACCATCGAGCTTTTAATATTTGTCGGAGAATGCTTTCAGAAGCTTCAAATTGATTAAAATGAGTTTTAGCTGCATGTGCTCAGATTGGCGTGGCATACGTTAAAACTGATCTGAGGGTTAGTGTGTAGATAAGCAATTTATTTTCCCTGCTCAATATAGAGTTTCTTGCAATTAAGGGGCGGATTTTATAGACCAATTGGGGATTTAGAGTCAAGCACTCAAGTGCTTGGTGGCTAATACAGTGTAACTCCGATATGAGGGTAGCGAAGAGACAACACCACGCTCTCTCTCTTGGTAAAATCAAATAGCATGCTTACGTCTCTTTTCCTGTTACCCATTTCAGTCACTTTTCACGAAATCTCTCCGACAAATATCCAGCAATCGAGAGGAAAGATGTTACACCTAAAAAAAGCGTGTCAGCAAACTGAATTATATAGAGGGATGGAATAACGTACCACTAGAATCGGAAAGATCAAGGTTAACTATATCATATTCCCACACCTTCACATCAAGCCTAGGGCATGGTCACACATTGTACTTTTACTAACCGTTATCCGCCAGCTTGGTTGGTGTTTCATGATGTTGTATGACAAAAGCATACTGTCTTTTAAGTTATCGATATCTTTCTACTAGCACAAAGCCTTAAATTGTATTGAAAAACATTCCTATCACCTTCGTCTCTTGATTTAAAAAGGTGAGATCTTGAATTTCTGAAATGAAAGTATAGTTATCTTTTACGCCTCGTCACCTTGGAATACATTTTCACAAAACCCATTTTTAGCAGATCTCTGCTCGACAATAGTTTAAAAACGGGACTTCATACGTGTAATTCCCATCAATCCCTCTTGGGGAGTCAATTTCCGTAAAACCCGTTCGTAAAAGATTTCTTTTCTCAACATAAGAAACAAACTTCCCAAATTTCACGTCTGAAGGTCAAAAAGTTCAAAAACAGAAATTTTTATCTATCTTAGGAGTTAATTTCCTCAAAACCCGTTCCTAGCGGGTTTTTACTCAACAACCATGCTTGCGAAATTTTAAGTCTGTAAGTTTAATAATTCAAAAATGGGAATTTTTTTTATCAATAACGCCCCTGCAATTTCTCTTGAGAGTTGATTTCTGTAAAACCTGATCTTAGCATATATCTATTCAATAAAAGATACATGCTTACGCAATTTCAAGTATGTGGGTTTAAGTTTTGAGGATCTCGTTGACGGGTCTATCCGTGAACCTCTCACTAATCTTATTGGGGAAATTGATTTCTTTTAAATGTTCTATTGAAAACTTTCTCCCGAAGAAGGCACGGTTTATGTAAATGAAGGCTTGTGTATTTAAGCATTAACTTTTAGATAAGAGAGAACGAGGTTGAGAGTTAGATTATAGAAGTTAGTGATTAGCGTAAAGTAGGGAAAAGCTAGTCGAGAGTGACTCGACGATTAAGTGCTTAGTATTTAAAGATTGTTAACTGACGATTTATTCCATAAGTTTTATTTGAATAATAACTACCAGACGTCGAATAGCTGAGAAAGGAATTACGGTAATTCAGACAGTAAGTAATTAAAGAATTCTAAGCGTGTTAATTGAATCTTATCAATTATGAAGTATCTTTTCTACCGTGTAGTTGCTCCTATAATTAACAGAAGTGTGCATTTCCTACCCTGAGTTATTGAAATTTAGTAAAGGAATAATATGCTAGAATTGTTCTGACTATGGCTGATCTTTATTCTAACTCCCAAACACCAATGAACGGACCGTCCCGTTCATTACATCGGGATGAATGAGTCGCTCTCTTCTCCTATATATGTAAATAATTGAAATTCTATTTTATTTATTTTTTTTGGTAGACGAATACAGTAGAATAACTATCTAGTAGTAGAGTTATATACAAGTTATTTCGTTTGAAGAAATTTGTGTGTGTAGTCCCCCTAATTACATACATACTTCGCATAAGCTTTTTGTTCTATATTATGTCTTGTTTTAAAACTAAAAAGAAAAATTCTATAACCACCCTACACACCATAATTAATCCCTTTATTATCTAATGTATAATATTTTTTATGCTTATATTTATTACTGCCCTTTTATCTCAGGGTTTTGCTTTAGTCAGTAAATCTTTAACTGCAACGCGGAATACTTTAGATAATTAAAGCAATAAATAAGGCCTTTTAATTCCCAAATGAAAAAAGATGGGTAATTTATGTTAGGAATGTGCTATTTTGCTCTCCACTAATTTCCAACGAAAATATTTTTTGATATAAGAATCACCAGTGTTCTTTTTGTGGAGGGGATTTCTAATATAAAAAGGCCATTTTAGTGCTTAAGACTCTAGAAAGTATTAACATTACAATTCTTTTTTACTTGTGACCGGAAATTTCAATTATTTGATTGGAAATTTTATCGCTTCCTCTGAAACAATTTCTTTTTTTTTTTTAAACCATATGATACAAATTGTTAATTCCAAAAAAATTATTTTTTGTCCTTCACCTTGATTTGTTTACAATCAATGCCACTTTAGCGCTGCAAAACAGGTTTTTGTCGATGTCTTTCTTTTTTTTTTTGTTACAAATTGAATACATTGAGAGACGAAGGAGACACATGAGCTGGCACCCCACTTTTTGAACTTTTTCTTTACGTGAAACCTCGTTACTTGTGGTTCAGAATTACGAGATACGTCGCCAAAAGTACTCATGTTGCTTCTATCTAAAAGTGTGACTTAAATAAAACAATCAATCAAAGGGAAAACATTCCACTTTTAGATTCGAACGGAATGATTTGTCAAATATTACAATAATTTATATTTTGTGAGTATGTGTTTTTACCCGTCCTGGGTCCTAGGGATCCTAGAAAAGCTACTGTGGCTCATTATAGACTTTTGACAGGTCATGACCTTATCTCTTCAGAATTGCTATCGCCAACTCACCGGACTGTACTCTGTATGACTCTGGTCAGTCTATGAACACTGAACTATTGGTCCCGTGCCTTGCACTGATTAGTCTTGATTCAACTGTCAAAAAATATTGATTGATTGATTGATTGAATATTAACGTCGCACTGTTCAGCTACACGAGGGCTTTTGGCGACGGACCACGTAATTTTGAACCATGGTCAAGTGACGTGGACGACACCTGAGCTGGCACCCCCCTCTCCTAACTACCACACCACACCAACGGGAGGATGTTTCAGCTCTCGACAGATGTAACGTGCATCGCTGCCCTACACGGCGGGTCTTTAGTGGTACTGGGATCGAACCTGTGACAAAGCAAGCCACGGTCCGATACCTATACCACTCGGCTACCGCGGCCGTCAAAAAACATTGAAGAGCACGTGCACTAATGTCATAAGTGCTATAGTAGTGCGTGGCATTTGTAAAATATAATAAATAAATAATTTATATTTTGATTAGAACTAACGTTGCACTATAACCAACACAGAGATTATGCATGCATATCATGTGATGAAGGTGACATCCCTAACCTCACTTCATTCTCCTAGCTTCTACGTCACCCATGTGACGACTTTGATGTCCAGTTAAATTTTAATGTGTAACACAACCATCACTATTCAAAATCCTTATTTTAGTAGAATTAAGATTTGAACCAGGGACGCGTCTTAGAGCATCTGCTAATTAGGCCTAATGCCTCAGCCTCGAAGAGGGTTCATCTCGTTCTTGATACGACCTCATTAAAATCAAGAATAGAATAATTTTAATCGTCAAATGTTATTCTCAGACACATTTGTGAAGGTCTCCTAGGACCTCACTTTGAGAACGAGAATAAATAGGAGTCATGTAAGAACCAGTAGCCATTTTTATAAACAACTTTCTTTATTTGGTTATCTTATCCAAATAGAATCAAAGACTTATTAACAAATATATCTAACTAGTATTATGAGGTTTTAAAGGTAATATCCTTTAAATTAACTTAATTAATGATCTCATTAATTAAACATTAAATAACGATCACGCAGAGATTACCACGATAAGAGATCCCAGAATTATATTTAATAATGTTCTTATTGAACATTTAATTTTAATCCCACTCCTAAAACTTTAATGAGACTTTAAACACAAATCAATAGTTACCACTAGGAATCTCAATTCTTGAGATTAAATATCTCTCACAAGAAATCTTCAATTTAAATCCACGATAACTTTCTGCTTCAATCTCTATCTCCTACTGCTCTAACTTTACTATTTCGTTTGACTTAAATACTTAATCTAATCTGCATATACAAGGAATCCTGTCCGCTTTTTGGAGTTGATTGGAAATAGGTAGGGAATTAAATTTCCCTAAAAAGGTCGACTCAGAAGGTTAGTGATAAAGTTCCGTATAGATTTGTCACACATTCTCCGAAAAATTAGAAATTTCGAGCTAGTACATACTATCCGTCAGCAGTGACAAGACTACGTTATTATGTCATGACCTTCCTCCATGTCTAGGCCTAAGCCTACCACAATACACCATCATTATTTATTGAGTCCAAAGGAGGCAATCGGTCGAGTTTTCTATGGCTAGGTTTGTGAGATTGTGAGTCACGCACATTAAGTTGTTTTGAGTTACCATTTATACGAGCATTTGACAACGTATGTTGCATACCTTAAAAGGGTCGAAGGTGAAGCCTACTATTGTATAGAGACTCAAAACGTGAAAAGAACTATTGAATCACTTCGAACCAGATACGAAGTGTGAGATCTTAGCCATCGGGCTACGTCTAACAGCTCATCAATCAAAATTTTAAAAAATCATTCATCCTCGATCTTCCATACGGCAGTGATAGCCTAGGGGCTACGGTCACGAACTCGTGGCCTGCGGTGCTACTGAAGACCCGCTATGTGAAGGAGGCTGATCCATATTAAATACACTCATGCTCATAAATTAAGAGTAATTCAGAGTCACACGGAAATCGATTTCTAAAATAAATATATCACCAGTAAAATGACTACATACATCTTCAATAATCATATGCAAATTGCATGAAGTCACCAGTTGACACCAATAGTACTTCGCAATGAGACCAGAGTGTAAGAGGGGATATATTAGGTTGGGGAAAAAGAAATTCATTATTTTTTCGGTAGATGACTGTAGTGTCGATATCTCGTGAAGTATCGATCAAACAATTTCAAATTTATGCTCGTTGTCAAGGTGAAATTTTACACTAAACACACTGGTCCATTCAGTTGAGTAACAGGGTATTAAAAATGGAAGTCAACAAAGAGAAAATTCGGTATATTTTAGATTTTTTTCTTTGATAAAGGTGAAAATGCAAGCCAGATGACTGAAATTGTGAATGGTGTTTATTGTGCCGATACTGTAACAGCTAATTAAGTGCGCAGTTTTGGTTTCGTCTATTCCGTTCAGGCATTTTTGATGTTAAAGGTGCACCTAGCACAGGCAGGCCCGTCATCGAAAATGTCGATAAAATCACAAAAATAATCCAAGTTGACCGGAATGTTAGTAGTCATAGCATCACCAAGGAGCTAAAGATCGATCATAAAACAGTTTTAAATAATTTACGCAAAGTTTGATTCAAAAAGAAGCCCGATGTTTAGATGCCACACCAATTAACAACGAAAAACATGATGGATCGAATTTCCATCTGCGAAGCCTTGGCAAAACGGAATGCAATTGACCCATTTCTTAAATGGATGGTGACTGGGGATGAGAAATGGGTCACATACAACAATATTGTGTGAAAACGATCGTGGTCAAAGCGCGGTGAAGCAGCTCAAGTGGTGGCCAAACCAGGACTAATGGCCAGGAAGGTTATACTGTGTATTTTGTGGGACTGGAAAGGAATCATTTAGTATGAGTGGCTTCCGTATGGCTAAACACTAAATTCAGATTACTGTCAACAACTGGACCGTTTGAAGTTAGCGATTGACCAGAAACGGCCAATTTGACCAACAGAAGAGGTGTTGTTTTCCATCAGGACAACACCAGGCCACACACGTCTGTAGTGACTCGCCAGAAACTCTGGGAGCTTGGTTGGGAAGTTTTAATGCATCCACCACATAGTCTGGACCTGGCACCAGGCGATTACCCACCTTTTTCTCGCATTGCAAAACTTCCTGAGTGATAAGATATTGGGATCAAGAGAAGATTGTGAAAATCAATTACTAGATGCTTTCGCCAATAAGTGTCAAGACTTCTATGCGAGAGGCATTATGAAGCTACCTTTAAAATGGCAACAAATTATACAACAAAACGGTGCATATTTGACCCAAATCGGAAGCATGTTAAATAAAGTCTTGACTTTCATGCAAAAATAATGGATTTCTTTTTCCCCAACCTAATACAAGGAATACAGGTAAAGAAGTAAAATTGTTCGTAAGCGCTTTATAAGCCTTTCAGTGCGATAACCGCATAGTTATGACATAAAGGAAGCATTTGGATGATTTTTTTACGTGGTAGAATTATCGATTGTGTCTGGACTGTGGTTGTACACAGCTGGAAGGATCCGAGGAACTTCGAATCGCCCAGAGTATCATCTCCAAGCTTTGACAATTATTCCAAGGTGATAGTAATGTGACTAGACGTTACAGCACAGATCACCCCCGAGTTACAACGTCTAAGGAGGACTAGTATTTGGCAGTTACTGCAAAAAAAAATCAGACGGAGCACAGCATCAGACCTGTCTTGTCAGCTATCTTCAGCTACTGGTACGACAGTTTCAAGGCAGACCATGTACAGACGCTTAGGGTGATTGGTCTATATGCTCGTAGATCTGTCAGATGTATTCACTTACTACAAATCATTGTCACCTACAGTTAGTCTGGAGTAGAGAGCATGCATTGTGGACGCCACAACAGTGGGCTTGTGTAATGTTTTCCGAAGAGTCCAGGTTTAGCTTGCAGTCTGATTCTCGACGAACTTTCATATGAAAAGCTCCAGGTGCACGTTACCATCAAGAGAACATCACTGAACAATACCGTTTCGGTGGTGCAGGATTGCACGTTTGCGGGGGATTTATTATGGGTTCTAGAACTGACCTGCATGTTCAAATTAGAACCATGACAAGCCAAATCTATCGAAACGTAATTCTGAAACAAACAGCGACGTTATTTTTTTCAAGGTGCCGTGGGCGTTGAATTTGTGTTTATGGATGACAACGCCCGTCCTCACCGAGCAAACATTGTAAGCAAAGGCCTTCAATCGGAGGATATCACATGTATGGACTGACCAGGATTCTCACCGGACTTGAATCCAGTAAAGCATGTGTGGAACATGTTTGGTCGACGATTTGCAGCCTCGTCAACCACCTCCTACAAGTCTACCATAGGAGAGCATTGCTTGATGATTGGTGTTATATTCTCCAAGATCAGATCAATAATTTGATACTCAGCATGCCTAGGCGTTGTACGGACTGTATTTCGTCGTCTGGAAAACAAACTATGTATTTACCACTATTTTGTAAATGGGGGTAATTTTCTCCAGGGAGCAAAAATCGCAGTTTTCATTAATGATATCAAACAAATGGCACCTTTTTTGTGCTCTTTACATTTTGTTTAATAAAAAGATTTTAAAAATGAGTTACATTTGTTTTGCTTCTGACTCTTTCTTTGCTTGAACTTGCATTATCCTTAATTTATGAACACGATTGTATTTCAAAGCTCAATATCCTCCCGTTGGTGTGGTGTGATAGTAAGGAGAAGGAGTGCTAGCTTAGGTGTCGTCCTCCTCCCTTGACTGGGGTTCAAAATAGCGAGATATGTCTTGCACAGCATGCATGTTGCTTTACAGAGCGGCGTTAAAAACTCTCCCTCCATCTCTCACATTTAAGGAGAAACAATAAATCAGTTATTTTACCTTATATTAAAATTAATGTAATAATATGGAAAATATCCAGTAAAAAGTATCACGCTTAAAAATTGAATAGAACACAACTTCTACATACAGCTTTCAAAAACAATTTCATACCTTTAGCGGGGTAATTATACGAGCATAAATGTAATTTTTTGTATTTTACGTACAATTTTAAAAAAACCTTTAAATGAAATATATATGCCGAAAAAATAATCCCGACACTCAATTTGTTGGTTGAAATAATTTTCTCTCTCTATCGTCAGTCAAGAAATTCCTTAATTTTGTAATTCAAGAAAATTTTAATTGGAAAAATTAGCAACAAACTAGCAAAAATATTTGTTTATTTTAATTAAATATATGCTTACTCATTAACTAAGGATTTGTACACATATTAAACAAATTTTTCATTCACATTTTTAAGCAACATCTTCATTAGCATTATTAAATTAAACAGCCTTATTTAAATTTCTAAATAATGCTAATAAGTTTATAAGCATTATCTTTAATTGAAAAAGCTGAGTTTAATATCATACTCAGGTGAACTCAACCTCATTAAGAATTTAATAAGTACTTTCTCGACGATGAAAAAGAAATTAATTATTCTGTAAAAATTATTAGAACGGGATGAAAAATTTATGAAGCTTCAGTTTTCATAATTAATCTAATAAATTTCTGTAGTAAATCTTAATAAGTTTTAAGTCTAAACTATATATGTATATATATAATTGTTCGCGTATAAGAAAAAAAAAGTTACTTTGAATTAGATTCTGCAAATGGAATTAAATTGAATTCCATTTTATAATATGCTTTTTTCCCTTTTTTTAAAATTTTAATTAAATCATTCGTCTTTTACTTTTAATTAAATCATTTATCATTTTAAACCGCCAGAAGTCTTTAAAATATTATTTTGAAAGAGTATGTTTTTCCTTCGTTAAGCATATCTCGTACTTGTTTTGAATTTAAAGCTTGTGATGTCCCCCGTCTTGGGAGAATATCTGTCGGGGTGTCAGCGTGAGCTAGAGGTGTAGGATTAACGAAAGAACTAGAAGGAATCATTATCTTAATATGACTTTATTAAGATATTCAACTTAAATCATAATAATTAATGTGAGAGAATCTACGATGAAAAAATACGCAACACACAATATATATAGATAATAAGCAACTTAATCTAATTCAGACCACTATCAATAACTGAACCGCCTAAACTCGATTCTAATTCGATCTTTGATTCTAATATTAAATAGTCAATCCTACCTTATTGCAGTTTGAAGAATCCATCAATATTGTCTTACGCTCAATCTTGTCTTTATTTGCATGCACTGGTGTGCAACTTGAATTCCATATGTTCAATCCCTTGTAACTTCTAATTACCGTCTCGTAAAGCTCATTCAGACTTGAAACACGATTCCTCTATTGGACATCAACTACCACCAATTTCCATCCACTATCACAAATTGCCATACATTGTCATCAATTGCCCTACATTGCCATCACGTTTATTCTAAGTTCCGATATTTAAAAGTTTGTTCATTTACATCTTTGACTCACACTTCACTTCTTGGATTTGATTGGAAACGAGGTGCCATTAATTCTGGCCCAAAGAACCCAAAGGACATGTTAAAGAAAAGACGCGTGAGCCCGACACAAGTTTACATCAGTTACTTCTAAACTGGTAGATGCTCCCATTGCCCCCTTCATCTAAGGAGGGACAAATTAAAACAAAGAAAGGCCCAAGAAGTTTAACAAAAGTGTAATTTTGCAACATTATATGTGTATGTATAATTAAATTTTCCTAAAATTCATAGTGCAATAAAGGGTTTCTTAAACATATATTACTACTTCTGGTAAACTATTGTCAGAGTACTATAAAATATTATCAATAATCTCAACGTTAAAGCTATTAAAAATAGTATATATTTTTTTAAATATTTAAAATACAAAGATATTTGTCTTATTAATAGTTATGATTTTGAGGAAGTATTTAATTCAATTAAAATTACATATAATTTTAAAAAGTTCTGTTTGAAAATTATGATAATTATGATCCAAATAGTGTTTTCAAGTTCATCAGCTTTGACGCTTTTATTAATTCAGTCCTTAAAGAAAATTATATTAATTACTAGCTGTACCCGGCGCGCGTTGCTACGCAAACAACTGAAATAAATTTAAGAAAAATAATTTTAAAGGAAAATCAGTACACAAATATTCAATTCATTCAAAGCCGTTTCGAAAAAATTGTGTGATTACAAAGTTCAGTTTCAATTAGATGTTTATTGAAGTGCTGTGGGATACACAATATTTCTTGTTTTTCCATCTGGTGCAAAGACGAATAAATCAGAAGGTTTTCCGACACGTGAGCAAGCCACATAGAGCTGTCCATGTGAGAAGCATGGATTCTCCAAATTTAATCCACACACTTGTAACGATTGTCCTTGTGCTTTGTTAATAGTCATTGCGAAAGCGAGTCGCACCGGGAACTGTAAACGTTTGAATTCGAATGGCATATCTGTCGGGATCATTGGGATACATGGCAACAGGACGTCTTCACCTTTGAATTTTCCAGTCAAAATTGTTGCCTCGATAACATTGTTCATCATTTTCTTGACTGAGAGTCTGGTTCCGTTGCAAAATCGTGGTGGATTTATGTTTCGAAGAAGTATGATGGGTACGTCAATTTTCAATGTAAGAACGTGCGGTGGCATGCCTGGCAAATCAAGCGAATTCAAGTATTCAGTTGGATAGTTGACAACCTCATCTTGATTCTCCACAGTATCGATGGACTTATATGTTGTCGTTTCACTGGGTATTCCATGCTGAATGGTGAAGTTGATGGTATTGACATCGATATTTTTGGCTGCTAATATAGCACGCGTACTGAGCCACTGATGGTTTTTGTAGTTTTGTGCAATGTTTGGGAAAACTTTTTGCGCCAATTCGTCGATGCTTTCTGTTATCTTACAGAAGTTTGCTGGCAGGGTGATACATTGTGTAGATTCATCAATTTCCATTCGCCCATTTCCAATATCCATTAATTGTTTTGCAAAATTTCCAGCCGATGCATCCCGTTGTAGTTGTACACGCATGTTAGTTTTCAAAGTCAATTTCTGTAAATGACGCCATAGAACTGATGATTTAAGACATGCATGAAGTTCATCAGCGGGTGTTGATCGTGGTATAATGGGCAGTGTTTGTCGAAAATCACCAGACAATAAAATGAGTGCGCCACTGTTTCCTCTGAAATCTCGCAGTGTACGATCAAGCGCTTCCAATGCTTTCTTGTGAGACATTGTACATTCGTCCCATATGATAATTTGACACATTTGGAGTACTTTTACCATTCCAGAGTTTTTGCTGATGTTGCATGTTGGTGCCTCAGTGTTTTGCAAATTCAACGGCAGTTTCAATGCTGAATGCGTTGTTCGGCCACCATCCAAAAGAGTTGCCGCAATTCCAGATGATGCAATATCCAGTGCAATATTATTTTGTGATCGTATGGTTGCCAAAATTAGTGAAAGAAGAAAAGTCTTGCCTGTACCACCGGGCGCATCTATGAAAAACAGTCCACCGCTTTGTTCTGTGATTGCACGCATAATTCTGTCATACGCAATGCGTTGTTCTAGAATCAACTGCGGAAGATTTGTCCTAACGAATGTCCCCAGTTCATCAGAATCATAGTGTGTTTCTCGTTGCAAATCACGATCAAAAAGGTTGTTTGCAGGTCGGTTTGAAGCAGGCATTCCCAGTTGCACCAGTGCCTTGTTAGCGATTGTCAAACATATGTCTTCAATCAAAATCAATGCTTCATTATACACGTTTGTGTGAATTGAATGTCTGGATTTTGATTCGCAGCGCGCAAACGATGTAGAATATCTTCACTCATGTAGTCCTTGTATTTTTCCCAAAGATCTTTTGGATAAGATGGGAAGCAGGTTGTTAATATTATGGCAAATAGCGTGCGTATTTGCTGTGGTCGAGCAGTATTCGATGCATCAGCTAGTGCAGTGTCCCAATGTGCATCATTCTCAAGAAGATTTAGTTCTTGGCAAGCTTGGCAATAAGTAGTGCACAGCTGACCGTTGACTGTTCTTAAATCTTGGAAGGATATTGGTCCACGTATATTGATCAACAGCAATCTTAGATAGAAGCATTCTGTATTGTTCGGATGAACAGTGTACAGACGACCCAATGCATCACTGGAATATAAATTGGTATGTCCTTCAACTGCTTTACCTTGTTTGCGACGTTGAAACTTTTTAGTCGATGCATTCCACGTGTAGAATTTCGATACTTCAGAATAAAGCAAAGTTTTAGCAAAAAGATCATCTTGGCACTATGAGTAAAACGCAGTTAAAGTTGTTGCCGGTGGAACCAATGCTCTTGCACGTACATTATCTGCTGTAAAGTACACACGCTGTCCATTCTCGAGATGCACCGCCAAGTGTATTACTGTTGGATGTCGTTCATGGATTGGAAATGATAAGATGCGTCATACTGCTTCATTGCTGCTTATGTAGCGTCCAAGTTGGTATTGGTTGATTTCATCGAGCGGTGCAGCTACATTCCCTACTTCGAAGACTGCCATGTCGCTTCCTTTGTTGACATATTTGCAAATGTATTTGATCGACTTCACTGAATTGCAATACTCAACATTAATGTGTGCTTTGAAGGTCTTTGAAAGCAGTGGTGAATATGGCACAATCCAACGATTATCTACTTCAATATCAATGTTTCGTACTTTCAGAACGACGGATTTGCCACCATCCTCAACTGATCGTCGACGATACAGTGGATATCCGTTATTGCCAGTGATAGTATCAGAAACCAATTTTCTTGGGTATAGTTTCGTGCATTTCCCATCAGACATGCATGATGAATTATTGTTGAATGCGCCACATGGGCCATGGATCATATTTTTGGTGACGACGTCGAATAAGTTTGGATCAATATGCTTATCTGGTATTTCTGCTGAGATGATTTGATCAATTTGATCTGGCGTAATTTTGTTGATTAACCAAACCAAAATATGTTCATGTGGCAATCCTCTTTTCTGCCATTCAATGGAATACATCCAGCAGCGTGTCTCTCCAAAAACATGATGCTTGATAATAAAATCCATCAAACATTTCAATTTTTGTTTAAATACGCGTGCGGTAATGTCATGGTGGTCCGAAGATGATTGTCCAACTAATAGAAGTTCTTTAATTTCATTCCATGCTGTATTACATGTAAAGGTGACGACCATATGCGCGAACGTATGTCATCGCATCTTGTGCGTATTCATGCACGTGCCGTGGACTCTCCGTGAATGTAGACGGTAATATGGCCATTCTTCCCAATTCGTTTGGATTGACGTTACCATCATTAACGATTGCGTCTCGTAAATGGATGTACTGTTCAGAACGCAACTCGGTTTGATTCAATCGAATATATAATAGCCGTTCAGTTTCAATCTTCACGTACATGTCGACGATACATTGATGGAACAATTGTCTACATTTCAGAATGTGGTTCTCAGCGTTTTGACGAATCATCAGTCGATACGAATAATAATTCATGGCACTAACTTTCTTAATCGTTCCCTCACCTGTTTGTGGATTTATCATTTTGATGTTAAAATGATATCCATCATCTCCTCGCCAAAACAGAATCGGATACTGCAATCCGTCGTATGAGCGATGAGTTTCGGAGACTCGCTGAATGTCACCACTTCTGCGATGAAGAATTATGTCGCGCGATTCAAATTCTTCGCCAACTATAACGATCGCCACTTCATCGATTGTTGGTGCATTGAACTGTCTCTCGTGTTGGCCAACGGGTCTTTTTGTCTGCTCGAATCACAACTGCATAGTCATCGGCTGGCATTCGTTGAATGGCGGTTTTAAACAACCGAACTAATTCATTGTGTTGATCGAAAAGGCCTTGTAACGCACCCACAGTTTCTCGTCTAGTGCCCGCATTATAATAACATCGTTGTTCAATTTGTTCATCACTGTTTGCCATAAAATAAATTTGAAGGAACTTGTGATCTGCGTCCGGCAATGGTAGAAGCGATCCGGCATGATGATAAATTTGCCCTTGGACTCTGAATGTCGGCATGTAATTTTCGCGCACGATGTTCGTTGCACCGAACGATGTCATTTGGAAGCATGAATTGTAGTTGCGGATGTTTTCCAAGAAATGCTTCGACACACGTGTAACACCAGATAGAAACGTTGACAGTGGTTCGGGTGGTGAATGTAATTCTGGTAGCTTAACTTTTCCATTGGCGCAGCACATTCCACGCGTTTCATTTTTAAATTTGAGTGCACTACAATACATGCAAATTTTATCCATTTTTCCAATGACGACATTTGGATGAAGACTGTAATCATTATTACTGTCCTAATGGAATGCACTAAGATTCAAATCAGCGTGCAGTGTTCGTCTTGATCGAGCAGTGCTTCTTCGAACATTTTGCAGCCTTCTTTCCCGTAATTCAGTTGTCTCAGAATAACGGATCTGATTAGAACGTATTCGATTAGTTTCTAATCTTATTTCTCGTTGGTCAGATGATTCAGACGAACGGGTCTCAGTGGCGTGTACTCGAAGATTTTCCAGCCTTAATGCTCGTTGCTTGTCTGATTCTGAGGCTCGTAATGCTCTTCTCTTTCGTGCTTGAGGTGTAGATCGGCCAATTGCTCGTCGCTTTGGAGGCATAATTATACAGGAACGACGTGATGCTTTTGAATTTATAAAACGTCGCAGATGGTATAAGATGCTAATAAGAAAAAAAAACGCACAGCAAATGCGTTCGGAATGTCAATCAGCAGTCAAATCCTTCACATACACATTCGATGATCTTCGTAAATTCACTGTAGAAAATGAATATAATCAGCTCACGGAAACTACAAATATTCAATCCGATTAAAGTATTTATCTAAATTAATTCAGCTTACGATGAAATGCACAAAATTATTTGAAAAACTCTCCCAAATATAAAAATACGCACAATATTGTCTGTTTAATGTAAGCTAGATATGAATTTCACAACCTACACAAATTCTTATGTCACTCTCGACTCGAAATGCCATCTATCGTTCGCTTCATTTGTTTCAATTCATATCAGCATGAACTGTAACGACAATATATGAAATTAATTAGAATGACATCTTCACATAATCAAATACATAGTTTACGATTCTAGAAAAGACATACAGGTAAACAATCATTTTTATAGAGATAGAGAAGAGAAGAGAAGGGAATAAGAGATAGAGGAGAAGAAAAAGAGAATAGAGAAAGAGAGAGAGAGAAGAGAAGAAGAGATAGAGAAGAAGAGATAGAGAAGAAGAGAAAGAGAAGAGAAGAAGAGATAGAGAAGAAAAGAAAGTTTATAGTTTTATTTTACTTATCGCACCAAAAATATATTTTGAGAACTTTTATTTATACGAATTCGTATAGATATCTATTAAAATCAGTATTGAACCTGATACATGGAAGCGCCATCTGGTGGTAACTTCCATTAATATGAATATCATATTCGTTTCCTCTGTGTAAAAATACATGGTCATAATGCTTTTCATGACAATCGGTTGAACGGGGCAGAAGTTGCTACTCTGCAGCGCCACCTGGTGGCGAGTGGCATCAATGAGCATATTATACAAACCTTTTCCGTGGAAAAATTCATATATATACCAATTTTCATAAGAATCGGTACAGTAGTTTTTGAGTTCATTGATGACATACATACAAACATTCATTTTTATATATATAGATAATAGTAACTTGTATAGGCAAATTACTGCCCCACGGTGGAGCCTCAAGTAATAGTTTAGTTATTTTATATTTACATTTTTATGAAAACTATGTATAATTAATAATTGTTTTTGTCTCTATAAATATACTGATGATTTAGTAACTTTTAACTAAAATAGATAGAGTACATATACCTAATATTAATTTCTATCCTCATTATTGAAGCCTTATTAAAACAAATAATAGCTAACTTACTTCAAATTTTCAGGTACAACTTTACATATTATAGATCATAAATTATAACATTTTTGATAAAAAAAAGGGGATTCCCCTACTTTTCTCCCTACTTTCAAGGGACATTGATTATAACAAGGGGATTATACAAGGGATATTGATTATATAAGAGACATTTAATTAGTAAAAATATTGATAAGATTAATAATATTAAAGAATTGAAAAGATACAATTAGGAATATGTCTATCCTATTAATTTTCGAAATGCAATATTTGTAATAAATTTAATGTTATTTGTTTGATGTAAATTTCTCTTCAGTTTCCACCTAATTTCTCAACTTTCATTCAGATGGCGCCATTGGCGAGTTCATAATTTTTTTAATCTAGTTTTTTAAATTTGTTTTTAAGCATTCTCTTTCAAAAAAAGTTTTTTTTTTTTTAAATTTTATTATATGATGTTCATATTTTTTAAGTATAATATATTCATGTTTATGTTCAAGCATTTATCATAAACAATTATATCCCTAAATGTTATCCTGTAGTCAACATTATTTCTGGTCGCTTATAGGTAGTTTGGTTGAGTATAGATGATAGGCAGATTTTTTTGTGTTAGTTAATAACAATTACATGTTTCGAATTAACATAAGCATTTTTTTATTTCTTACATATATCTGAGTAAGAAAATTACTGTGTTACATCATACGAATATGGGTTTTATCTTCTTAGACATTAATTATAGTTTTTATAAATAAAAAAATTCAAACTCTATTTTATCTTCTAATTTTGGTTGAGTAATATAAGTAAATAAAGAGGAAGCTTTGAATATATGTTTATTCCTACAGTATTGATCAGGGATGGGCATTAAGTCGATCGCGACGTTTTTTCACAATCAATTACTTAAAAAATGATTCAATACATATGTACATGACACATGTATCTTCATTGGAAGCGAACGATGACGTTTAACGCGTTCACTGCCGCTGTAGGGAAAAAACGTGATCACTGCGGGGTGCCAGCCGTAGAAATTATTTTTCTCCACACGCCGATTGAAGGGGAGAATAAATATTGATGATCAGCCCTTTCCACAATAGCACGAAATTGGCTATTGAGACATCATACCACCCCCCGCGCTTTCACGGGATTGGATTCTGGAGTGTGTCATGCCCCGTGATGATGTAGGAATCGGCAGAAAACAATAATAAGTGCATACGTCCGTTTCAAAATCATCGGTTCAAGTATATTCTCTACTTTTTGCAACGAATACGTCCACGCTCCACGATCTAGCAGTCGCTTGTAGTTCAAATATTCAATTAGACAATTTTGTCTTTTGTGTTTTTGTAGTAAAGATAGTAATCTGTCATATTTTAAAAGAGAGGTAAAATATCCAAAACAAGTGTAAAGAAAAGAAAACATACAGTTTTATACATAGTAGCCACACCTACGTCACCACACTACGTGACACCTTAAAAATATTAAAAGTAGCCCGTACCCGGGAAACGTCTGCCCACCCCTGGTGTTCCTTAGCCTTAGAGCTCGTTATTATATATATATATATATATATATATATATATATATATATATATATATAATATATATATATATATATATATATATATATATATATATATATCACTGTAACTATTCTACTTCAATCTATATTGTGTTGTTATATTCTTACATGATGTTTAGCATTAAATAGAATTATAGTAATTAAATATATTATTAATACTTATACTTGCTTTAATGTCGCACTTTTAAGCTGCATGAGAACTATTGACGACGGACCTTGAATTTTGAAACTCGGTCAAGTGATGAGGAGACAACCCGTGAACTGATACTCCACTCTCCAAACTTCTACACCATGCCTACGTAAGGGCTTTGAGTTGCGACAAATTAAACGTGCATCAATCCATGTACACGGCAGGTCTAGACAAGAGTTCGTACGCACGACCACTCGGCCTATTCTTCCGGCAATTGAATGGTGCCCCGTTGAGAGGTTTGTTTGTAAAGGAGGGGGTGTAGAAAAAAGTTTGGGTGCCACAGCCTAATATGAAAGAAAAGAATAACATTTAAAAACACAGACGTCAAAATTAACTCCATTGATGTGTCAATAGTAGTCACGATAGCCGAGTGCTTATAATTACATGACGCGATGTTTTAGCCTTAGACGTTCTGTAACAGTTTCTATTCGGATATTCTGAATAATCCTCTAGGGGAAAATTTTCTTTATCCCAGTGATTTTAGTTTCGAAACAGCTTCCAATAGAGATGACTTAATTTTATCCAAATGTAGCTACCATTTATGTTCTTGTCATTCAGTATGTGAGTTAATGGTAAAAGCCCTGTTGGTTAAGTTGAATTACAAGTGTTAGTAAACAGCGTCTGGTGGTTTCTTATCTTAAGATTAATATTCAACAGAGAACATATCAGGAAGTGGTTAAGGTACCCGACTATCCTAAAATCATGATTTTTTTTTCAAAATTGAAAATTTTTTTTATGATTTTATTTTATAGGTTAAGCTAGGTTAATAGGTTATTAGCTTAATAAAAATACCAAGTTTTTTATTTTCCATTCACTAGAACAAAAACTACACATCTTTTAGTAAAAGTAGATGCCATAACCTAACACAAGATGCCAAACTTTAAAATGCGTTTTACTCGAAATGTGTTTTTTTTTTTCGAATAAGTCAAAAGGGGACAGCGATTGCTCAAAAAGTTTTGAAAAAAGTTTGGCGAAATTTTTTTTTTTTGTATGTTTTGTAAAACAGTAGAAGTGTTTTGACCTTCAGATTTATGAATCACTGTTTCATTTAAAAATTTACAGGCTTTTATGTGAATATATTCACGGTTTTTTCAAACAATTTTATATAATCACTAAGATAAAGTTCTCTAGTTTTTGGGAAAATTAAAATATCTCTTATCCTGAAGGTCATTTCAAACATGAATAACAAAGAAACACATCAAAATTGAAAAATTGAGAATTTGTTCATAGAATTTTTGTACTGAGTGGGCCATTTTTGTACATTTTCACCTGTTTTTTCCCCATTTTAATAGCTATAAACTTTTTTTCTGTTTTCAATTTTAGAATTTTTTCCTTAAAATATACTAAATAAATCTAAAATCACAAAAAAAATCCCCATATCTCCATTGTGTGTTATAATACACAAATGTTTTAAAAATTATTTATTATTATTCATTCATTTCCAATTATTAATTTTTTAAATGTATTGTATAATCAACACTGGATGAAGCATGATGTGATTCGAGAAACTATTATTCTTCGATTTCAATATTCCTTTATTTGCCTTCGACACGCAGGATAAATGAAGCTATTTATAGTTATGAATTAATGAAGCTATTTACATGAAATAACAAATTATTTGAGCACACGCTCAGTAAAGATAAAAATATTATACAGTTCTTTTCTTGGATAAAGCTTAACTGCATTTAGAATATTCCAAAAACTTGCTTAACTAACATTCTGTTGCCGGATTCAAAGTGAATAAACAAATGCAAAGCATGCATTAAATAACAACAAACAGGAAATGTCGAACTTATTAGGAGTGGAACACATGAAGAGTCTTCTCTATAACAGTGGTCTCCAACCCCCGGTCCGTGGATCAAATACTACTGGTCCGCACAAGAAACATTAAATTATTTCTATTTTATTTACTGCGGCATATTTTTCTTGGGTTTTGGCTACTTTTTATGAAAAAATCACTTTGTATTATTCCTTGTTAAATCACTTTATATTCATTTTTGTTGTAGCTATATTTTATTCTGAAGGTAGGTTTAAATACAATTAAAATAAAATAATTAAAATGAAACAATCTAAAATATAAACAATCAACGTCCTCCCCCTCAGCAGGCCGTGGTAAAATTATCCAACGTTGACCGGTCCGCGGCGATAAAAAGGTTGGGGAACACTGCTCTATAAGACTAACTTATTTATTCACCCTTTTTCCATAAAGACCAGATATTTTACACCAACATTTACATCACGCATATTACATTTCTTTCCATCGAATCTCTCTTCACTTCCCACTATTCAACGTTCACAAAAGACAAAACAAGATTATTTTTATTATTTTTTAAAATATTTAGTACCAAACGTTTTTTTTCTTTTAAAAAAAAAATTTCTTTATCTCCAAACGTTTAGTCTATTTCAATCATTTCTGTTTTTATTTTAAACATTTTTTAATATGGGTCTTGTAATAGATGATTTTACAAATATATTTTTGCTAGTTGCAAAAATATTACAATATATTGCTCGTTGGTAGTATAAAATTTAAATTGTTTTCAAAAAAATTCTACTGATATTTAAGTAAAATACGGAATTTCGTCACAAATATTTTTGAATTGAGGGTAACATGCAAAAGAAAGAAAAATTAACTTTGTAGTATAATTTATTTCGGGGGAAAAAAAGATGGGAACATCTCGAATTCTTTTTAACTGTAAATTTTTAAATAAATTATGAAAATATTCAAAAACTCAGATAAATTGTTTTATTGGAAAAAAATATATGTACTCTGTCACATTTTCCTATTTGAAGCAAATATTTCAAAATTATTTTTAAAAAATATGGCCTTCAACAATAATTTTATTCACTTGGAGAATTTTGAAAAGAAATCAAAATCGTGTTGAGAAAAAAGAATGCAATCGGAATGAAAAGTCGTTTAAAACTACTAAACAATATAACACAAAAATGGCACTAAATAATTAATAATCGTTCCATTCGAATAATATTTTTACTAATATTAGATAACTATATATATTATACTTTTTTTACATTAAAAAACTTATAATTTTTTTTTTGCCTTATGTACATGTAAAAATTAAAGTATATTATGAATAAAAGTAAAGTAGCTTTTAAACATTTTTTTAATTTATTTTAATTAAATAAAATTAGTGTGAAATATAATCCTCCTTCATATATCTCTGTTTTTGATTTTCATGAATTCAAGCTCCCTATGGATTATGTTTCATCACACATCTTGATGTTTTTCACTTTATTCTCTTACAATTTTCCACCTTATACTATTCTTATATATTCATGGTATTTTTAATTCTTTTCCTTTATACAAAGCATCGTGTTTGTCTGTATGTGCATGAATTTTTACATGGTTTTATTTAAGTGTTGACTGAGAAAAATCAAATAAATACACTCGATATCATTTTCAAGTCCATATTGGTTTCACGGGTGCGGATATCTTGCATTGCATTTGATTTCCAACGCAAAAATGCAAAAATTAAAACAAATATTTTTTTTTCGCGATGGTTATTAAATTGAAGGAAAACGTTTGATTTAAAAAAAACTATAAAATTAGGTAAAGGAACAATGATGTATCTAGTTCTGAGAGGGACCCGTATCAAAACTCCTTCGCGGCTCTTTTTTGAAACGAAAACCCTCTTAGTGGTACTGTGTTAACACATGTTGGGGCTCCTGTATCTTGGGTGGCCCCGTACCATTAATACAGCAGTCGCTACGCCTCTGTAAAGGAAACATTATAAGTAAATATTTTTAGTTTGTAAATAGAATCGGTAACAAAAATTGTCAATAGTAAGATATTTTATTGTTTAATTCAACCAAAAATTGTGTGTGTAATTTCAACTTCTATTACTGAAATGAATCCCAACAAAATATCTTCTTAATTCATTCGCCAGTTTTGATTTGATCTTTCATTCATTTTTTTCATTTTTAATGGGGATGCATATTGGTGTCTTACCATTGCAGACCTAGTACATTCCCCGGGAAGCTGGTATCTCTTTTTAGGAATATGTCAACTGCCACAATGTAATTATCACGCCCAGTTTTCTTTCTAGAGGGAAACACCGGAGCTCAGACGATGCGAAACAGCACTAGGAATTCAATTTTGCAGAGAGACCCACACCAAACAGGCACTCAAGAGATGTTTTATATGCCACATAATCATACGACAGGGACGCTTTCGATTTTTCGTATCATGAAAATCCACCGACTTGGGCCGGGGTCGAACCCGCAAACTTGGGTGTGCAAGGCCAGTGCCAACCCAACACGTCACCCAGCCAGCTCTCTTTTTAATGTCACCTTTTAAACTGCACCAGTTTATTGACAAGAAACCTCGTAAATTTGAGCCTCAGTCGAGTGGCAAGGACCACTCGACTGAAACTCAAAGAACTGAGGCTCGAGGAACCCTTGACTGAGGCTCAAAGGACTGAGACTCGAAGACCAATTTCTGAGCTGGCACTCCGTTCTAAACTTTCACACCACACCAACGCGAAGACTCCGAATCTCGACTGATTTAACGCGTATAATAAGATATATAGTGGGTTATTACTGGCACCAGGACTCGAACTCCCGACTCTATATGAACATCGCAGTCCACGAGCTTACGATTATGATTATTTGAATATTAGAATTCTTGATTGATTAATTGAATATTAACGTCACACTGTTCAGCTACACGAGGGCTTTTGGCGACGGACCATGTAATTTTGAACCATGGTCAAGTAACGTAGACGACACCTGAGCTGTCACCCCCCTCTCCTAACTACCACACCACACCAACGGGAGGACGTTTCAACTCTCGACAGATTTAACGTGCATCGCTGCCCTACACGGCGGGTCTTTAGTGGTACTGGGTTCGAACTCGTGATAAGGCAAGCCACGATCCGATACCTATACCACTCGGCTACCGAGGCCACTTAGAATTCTTGAATGAGAACTGTTAAGGGTTCTTATTTTCGAATATTGGAGAACATTGAAAAAAAATCACTCTAAATATCCATTAAGTGTTTCGGAAAGATAAAGACGAATACATTATAAATAAACAATAAAAAAAATTCAAAATTCCAACTTACACGATTATGCTAATTAGATTAATTATATATTGAGAATGAAAGAATCAAATACATGATACCCAAATGAAAGGAAATGCAATTGTCTATAATTAGATCTAAAAATAGCTTTCATAAACATACAGTATTTGTTTATTTATTTTATTAATAGAAGAATTGTTTTTGCTTTATTTATTTATTTGTGATTGCGTGATGTTGTCTTCCGCAATTCATTATTTTAGTTCGTGTAAGGTACGTCAATTTATGCGTCATCAATTCCCCCTTTTGTTTAACAAGATGATAAATTTAAGGAGATTTAAAACTTTAAATATCGTCGCCGTATTTGATAAAAATATTCAAAATGAAATAATAGTACTTACGTATTATATTGTAACCTATTGGCGACATTATATGAAACGAAGTACATGATTGCCAATTCAGCGCATGCGACATATACGAAATCGAAGTCGCCAACGTGACAAGTTACCTTGAACGTTGGGAATTGTTGCGATAATACGTAAGTACCGAAATAATTAAAAAGTACTCACATTTCAGTCGAAATATCTTTTGGAGCACCTTTTAATTTCGTCACTGCGACACTGAAGATTTTTTCCTTTTTTGCAAAATTCTTTGGGTAGACGGTGGCTCAGAAAAACAAAATTTAGTATGAATTGAATTTGGTTTTAATGTCCTTCTGTTGGTGAAAGGCGATACATAAAGCACGCTTCTTCAAAATGATCGGAGTATACTCATGAATAGTTAGATGGTTTGAAGTTTGTTCGACCTATATATATATATATATAAAAGAAATATGTATTATTTATCAAAAACAAGAAATAATAGATAAAGAACATAACAAGAAATTACGTAATAAAAATATGAAAGCTGAACATGAAGAACAAAATTATAGAGAAATAAAAGAACTACAAAAAAGAAGAACCTAGCGAGTCAGAAAGCAATTTCGGACTTAGGACCGAATAAGTGGGGTTAAACTAGTTTGAAGGCGCCAACCTTCCCCCTTTGCAACTCGGTAGGAAAACCAAATAAAATAAACAAAACTTCAGAGAAAGTATAACTCAGAGAGCATGATAAAACCAATCACTACTATTATGTAACAAACTCTCCCGCGACTCTTATAACTACTCTTATAACTACTCATATATATATATATATATATATATATATATATATATATATATATATATATATATATATATATAAAAGTTTTGTATCCATCCATTCTTTTAATGAATGTTGATTCTTCAGTGGAAATCGAAAAAAAAAACTGTTCTTCCTACAATCATTATGGCAATTTAATAAGCTATAGTATTTCATTTTGTTATATGATAGTAGATGAAAATGCCGCCAAAATACACATTCGAATCAAACTCGTGGCTAGTTGTTGGGCGTCCTATCATGTGAGAATGACATCAGATGAATCGAGTTTATTGGCAAAGGACCTCGCAATTTTTAACCATGCTCAAGTGACGAGGGCGACGCCTGGACTGACACCTCACTTCCCAAACTTCCACATCAAGGGGAGGACTGTGAATCACCACAGATTTAACTTGCATCAGTCCCTCTATTCGGCTGATCTTCACTATCAGTAGATTCGAACTCATGACCTGCTGCCATCGTGGCCGTGGTAGCCGAGTGGTATAGGTATCGGATCGTGGCTGGCTTTGTTACGAGTTCGAGCCCTGTACCACTAAAGACCCGCCTTGTAGGGCAGCAATGCACGTTAAATCTGTCGAGAGCTGAAATGTCCTCTAGTTGATGTGGTGTGGTAGTTAGGAGAGGGGGGTGCCAGCTCAGGTGTTGTCCACGTTACTTGACCATGGTTCAAAATTACGTGGTCCGTCGCCGAAAGCCCTCGTGTAGCTTAACAGTGCGACGTTAATATTCACTCACTCACCCGCTGCCATCGCGTCAGAGACCAAAACCACTAGGCAGTAGCGCACACAGGAATTTTTCAAGAGGGAGGGGGGGTCCAGGGCCGAAAGTCCACCATTCTTGTATCATGCTCCTTTTGATTTTGTTGATTTTAGGGAACAAAAAACAGTAAAAAACTAATTATTGAATAAATAGTTAGCCTTAATTAATAAAATTAATCATTAATAACAAATACTTAATTAAATTTTACGTACTATATTCTTAGAATTATAATCAACCGGGGAAAAAAATGATTGGGGAATGTCCGGACCCCTAGGACACCTCCCTTGTGTGCGTCATTGCCACTAGGCTACTGCGCCTGACAGAGATGTACGCCTATGGTAAATGAGTAGTCACCTTCAGAACTCGTGGATGGCGTTACTTCATCATGTCCCCTGGTGTCATTAAAGACTTGCAGTGCGGAAGGACTGATACACGTTAAATCCATCACGACTCAAAGTCTTCCCTATTGAAGTTGTGTGGGAATTTGGCAAGGTGGTGCAAGCTCAGGTCACCATGGTTACTTGATCTTGATTGAAAGTCTCCGGGTCCATCGCTGGAAGCTCTCATTTGCTTAGAACCGAACTAAAACTAGATGAAATATTAATTTTGGCTTAATTTATTTGTATCTTTTTGCTACAAGGGCTTACTATGTAAAATGTTACCTTTATCGCGGACTAAAGGTCGCGGGTGCAAGAGGGTTCGAGGAAGAGAAGCAGACATTATCATAAAAATAACTTATTTTTATTCTATCTTTAACACTTTATGGAATACTAGCTGTTGTACCCGTTCTTCGCACGGGTGAATTGAAAAATTAAACAATACAGAATGAAGGATAAAGAAGTTTTTGATGAGTTAATTTTACGTGAATTGCAAATTAAACAAAAAAAAGCTTTTTGCATGTCTCAATTAAACAAAACAAAAACATGTTTGTTAAGTTTTAAGTCTGTAGATCTATAGCTGATAAAAAGTATTCTTTTTTTATCGATAACTCCCCGTAACTCTCTTGTGGGTCGATTTTTGAAAACACCTTCCTAAGCTGATCTCTGCTCAGCAAAAGTAGTTCATTGTTACAAATTTTGTGTAATGAACGCTTAAAATAGTATAAATAATTTATATCTGGAAGTGTTATACGTTAATATTACTTTCTGTTATGTTTATTTTATATTAAAATTGTAATCAACCTCATACTTCGCCTATTCAAGCTTTCGCAGTTTCTGTCGTAGACAAAACAAAATGCAAAGTTTTGCTTCACACATAAAAGATAGATATATGCTGTCGCGGGTTTTATTTGCAGATGACAGAATTTTTTCCTACTTTCTTGACAATTATCGTTATATTTTAGACACTTCATACAATATCTTTATAAATTATAGCCTATGTGTTATTCGGATGTATAAGCTATATTATTGCAAAGTTTCATTAAAATCCATTCGGTTGTTTTTGCGTGGAAGAGTACCAAACATGCACACAAACTTTCACGTTTATTAAGGATTTAATTTTATAGCTTAACTCTGGGAGCAATCTGAAATCCTAACCTTTGTTGTTGTTGTTACTTATGCCGCCTGATCGACAGTAACATTAGAAATTCATCGGGGCTAAGGGCAAGAATTTTTATGCCTGTCGTTAGCCTTAGCTTTGAGCACCCCGCAGGTGAAAGTACGATTTTGCTCGGTTCCACCCCAATTTTGAGGGAGAACAACCTTGGGGTGGTCAGAGGCTTTCCGTCTCTCTTCCTCTTCCACTTACCTCATGAGAGGACTTGCGGCTTGACGGTTATTTAGAGTGTCGCCATGCTGCAAAGACACTATACATTACATCCATGCCTTCTCTAGGATTCGAACCCAGGCCCTACGACACCGCAGTCAGAGTCACTAACCACTATACCGGATGGGGGATGCACCCTAACCTTTAATCGGACAGAGTAGATTACTGAAATTCATTCAGTGAGTGAATATTAATGTCGCACTGTTCAGCTACACGACGGCTTTTGGCGACGGACCACATAATTTTGAATCATGGTTAAGTGACGTGGTTGACACCCGAGCTGACAACCCCCTCTCCTAACTACCACACCACACCACGGGAGGACGTTTATGCTCTCGACATATTTAACGTGCTACGTTCCCCTTCATGGTGGGTCTTTAGTGGTCCTGGGCTCGAACTCGTGACAAGGCCACTTACGATCCGATACCTTGACCACTCGGCTACCGCGGCCTTTTTATTTATCTTCAAGTGGAGCTCCTTTGCTACGATTCTTCCCGAATCCCGATAGCTCTGTCAACTCCATGGTTGTTTACTTCCACAGTTCCTGGTGAATTCTACTCCGACTATTAACTTCAAGACGCACGACCCCCCTCCCCCAGTCGCTATCACCTTTTCTAATACTTGGATTTTACGCTTAATGATCAACGATTAACCATTCACCTCACATACTCAACGACATGCACTTAAATAGTAGTTACATTTGCATAAAAAATCAAGGCATCTCTACAGAAAGCGGTTTTTAAACTAAAATCACACTTAAAGAATATTTTCCTCAAGAGGATAAGGAGAACCAGATTAGTACCCGTTACACCTTCAAAGGCACAACAAAATAATACATGTCTATAAAGAAAATAAGCACTTTTTTCAGTTTTGATGTGTCTATTTAAAATTTTTGTTCTACATGCAAAAAATGATTCTTTGGGAAAAATTTTATTCTTAAAAAATGTATTTTACTGTTAATCAATAGATAACATCAAGGATTTTTAAAATCCAAAGCATAGAAATGTTGATATTGTTTGAAGAGTTTCTTTTTAGACAAAAGCCAGAGTTTAATCCTGGTTAACTAAACTTAAATCAATCTTACTCTGTAACTAATCATTCGACTCATAGACTGCAAATTTAAAACAAAGTACAAAGTACAAAATTTTATACTTCCTTTATCAATTTCAAACAAATGAATCTGTCTTAAGGTATCCGGCTACTTGCAACAACTTTAAAAAAAAATAGACAAATGAGAATTTTTTTTTGTTTTTTTTGTGCTTTTTAGATTTATTTAGTACATTTTAGGGGGAGAAAGCGTGTATCAGTGTGAACACGCGTTAGAAGTTAACTTCTTTGGTTTATATGTATTGAATTGTATAATAAAGTTTTATTTTTTGAAATAATCTTATATATAATTAACAAATTTATTATTATTATTATTATTATTTCAAACTGTATTTTTAAAAAATAATTAGGATGGAAAAGGTATAAGTATAGACAAAATTTTCATTTTCAATACATAATACTAAAAAAAAATTTTATTGTATGTATTTTGAGAAAAGTATCATCATGATTAGTTTATTTCCATTATGCTTATGGGTGCTTCAGTACATACTTTCGTTATAAAAGGCTTGTGGTAACTAAAGTAAGAGAAATGTAGGTTTTGCATCTCGAAAAGACTGCATCAATCGTAGTATTTGATTTTGTCGTTGATATTATTCTGTTGTTTTGTAGAGATAAGGTGAAATTGTCTTTTAAAAATTTAATCAATTGTAGAGATTTGTCTAAAGCAAAATTGACATTAAAATCTACACTTAAAATCATAGGTATTTATCATAATTTTTATTAAGTAAACAGAACCTCTTGATGTATATGGTAATAATGATCGATGAAGGAACTCGATAATGTCATCCAACTTTTTGTTCGGAGTAATATATACTGCTGCAATTAAAACTTTTTGTCCATAATCTATTACGCATTCAGCCAAGCACAAATCCTCCACTGAAGATTGTATGGTACCATAAATATCGGATTGACTGACAGAACATTCCATGGATGGAGTTATAATGTAAACAGCGTCGCTAGAATTTGATATATCGGAACTCCTCCTGCTCTCGTATTTGGTCGTTTATTCTTCACAGTGCAGTTGAAATTTGGAATAGATATATCACTTTCATTGCCCAGCCAAGTTTCTGATAAAACTAAAATATTTGAATTCTTATTACTGAATCTTGTAAGTCTACAGCGTGAGCTGTAAGACTTTGGCAATTAAAAGTAAAAATCGATAAACCTTGTCTGTTCGTTATGAAATTAATCAAATCTTCATTGGTAGTTTGTACACTGGTGTGCAAAACTTAAGCAACAATGTAAAAATTAAGCAGATAACCATGAAATTGCAGAAAGGGAGGTCTGGAGATCAGTACAGTGAACGCGTAAGTCAGTAGAAACGTCATGCGTATGCAAATATCAGGAACGAAACGTCAGAAGCGACGTGAGCGTACGCAAAACGCGTGATGTCGGCGCGTGCTGTTCAACAGTAAAATGAAAGGAAGGACGCAAACGCAATTCAACATATTCGCTGCAAGTGCCAGTGAGTCAGTTCGTGAAATATGGCTAGAAGAAATCACCTGGATGACTTCACACGTGGGAGAATGATCGGAAAGCTGGAGGAGGGGCGTACCGTCACCAGTGTAGCTGCAGAGTTTGGAATCAACAAAAGTGTCGTTTCGCGCGCTTCGAAAGCATTCCAAACCACAACTACAGAGAAAGGATGTTAGAAAGGTTGGTGGTGGCCGCCCGAGGACGACAACTGCAGGGGATGGCCAATATATCATCCTGCAGGTGAAAAAAGGCCGACGGCAGTCAGCAAGCGTCATTGCTCAGCAACTCTCTACAGCAACGGGGCGACAAGTGTCGCGGTTTACTGTGGCCAGACGCCTTCACAAAGAGGGCCTATTCGCCCGCCGTCCTGAACGCTGCCTCCCGTTTAAAGTTGACCACCGACGCCACCGTTTACAGTGGTGCAGAGAGCACAAAAACTGGACAACTGTCAATGGAGTCGTGTCCTCTTTATGGATGAGAGTCGGTCCAGTACCAGAAGCGATTCTCAACGCATTTTGATTTGGAGAGGGATCGGGACACGCTTTTATACCAGTAACATCAAGGAAAGACACCATTACGGTGGTCGTGGAGTTCTTGTCTGGGGAGGCATTATTCTGAACGGGCTAACTGAGCTCCACATTTTCGATAGAGGGTCTGTAACCGGGGATCGCTATTGTGAGGAGGTACTTCTTCCCCATGTGCATCTGTTCCGAGGTGCCATTGGCCCAGACTTCATTTTTATGGATGACAATGCACGGCCAGGCCACATCGGACTCTTGTTGTTGAGGAGCTGCTGGAAAGTGAAGATATCACTCGAATGGATTGGCCAGCGTACTCCCCAGATTTAAATCCCATCGAACATGTGTGGGATGCTTTGGGGAGACGTATTGCAGCACGCTTACATCATCCGGAGAACACCCAACAACTCAAACAGATGCTGATTGAAGAATGGGCACTCCTACCGCAAGAAATGTTGCACCAGTTGGTTCTGAGTCTGTGGAGACGGTGCGAAGCAACCATTGCAGTGAGGGGAGGGCATATACCATATTAAGGAACATCTGTTTGTTGTTCTTCCTGTTGGATAGACCATCATGAGTCACGATACTATGCGTTCAATAAAGCTTGTTTTTGTTTGATTCTATACAGTATGCATTGTATTCCTTTTTCAGCGTCGATGCTTTCGTCATCCCTTACATACATAATACTCTCCCTCATTTCTGAATTTCATGTCTCTCAGATGATTTTTCGTGAAGTTATGGCAATAAACCCACCTGTTGCTTAAGTTTTGCACACCAGTGTAGTTTGTTCAATGAAAGTCGTTTAAACTATATATGATTTAAAAACTCACTTCTTAAACTGGATTTAGAAATTCCATTCGATTGAAAATTTAGTAAACACAATCTTTTATCGCCTAACTATTGGAAGAAATGTTGTGTTGCCACTAAATTTTAAAACAATAGATTGTTTATATTATTTCCTTAAAAGAATTTTAAAACTGTATATCCAACAAACTCACCTTAAACTAATTTTTGACAGATTTTGAACCATTTAAATGCCTACTTCGGGTAGATTAAAGACTCACTTCCGATTTTTTAAAATTCATAAAATGGATTATATTTTGACTTCTAGGTAACGTAAAAACAAAACAAAGTATGTATCACAAAGCTAAAAGAGGAAAGGCTTGTTAAAACTGCTGCTAAATGAGGAGAGGAGGGTGGGTGCTAGCTCAGGGCTAATAGACGAAAAACACAAAAGAAATTTTAAAAGCCGTAATTTTTAATCTATTTTTTCAATCTTTGAACAGATTACGGATAATACTATTCTACATATGGAAAAAAAGTTTCGTTAGATTATTTTATAAATAATGAAGTTATTAAATATTTAATTAAAATTCTGAGTATTTTTTGAAAAATCGCAAAAAAAAAGATTTTGTCATTTTTTTTATTTTTATAACTGATTCTAAAAGAGAAAAGCATGAACTTGTTTAGAATAAAATATCAATTCATTAACTCGAAAGGAAACTTAAAGGGAATGATTTGGAAACCATTTTTATAAAAGCGTATCAATTTTGACTCATTTTAAAAAAAAGTCGTAAAAAATAGAAAATATCATTATTTTGTTTAAAAAAAATATACCATATCGTGGCGAAAAGAATGATCTTTCCGATTCTGTAATTATTTTTTGTCTGAGATAGATAGTATGAATTGATGGCGTATTTTAAAACGAGGGGGAAATTCGGAACTTCATTCTCTCATTTCTACCTTACATTCATCGCTAACCGTAACTGGTAATGCGTCACGCATAACGAAAATTTCTCCCTACCGTGCCATAAGAAGTTAAAACTTCAAAAAAATAAAAATTAAAAAGAAAAAAATAAATTATCATTATAAAATGGTAAAAATTAGCAAAAAATTTACAAAAAATTACATAAACGGGCCCACTCTATACAAAAAGTTTACAAACAAATTCTCAATTTTTCAATTTTGATGGATTACTTTGCTATTCCTTTTTGAAATGACCTTCAGGATAACAGATATTTTGATTTTTACTAAAACTAGAGCACTTTATCTTAGTTATATATGAAATTACTTAAAAATAAACAGTGATTATATTCACATAAAGGACTGCAAATTTTGTAATAAAACAGTGATTGATAAATCTGAAGGTTGAGACAGTTCTACGGAACATACACAAAAAATTTCAGCAAATTATTTTTAAAACTTTTTGAGCAATCACTGTCCCGGTCTGAACTTAAAAAAACACATTTCGAGTAAAACGCATTTTAAAATTTGACATCTTGCTTCAAATATTGGCATCTGCTTTTACTAAAAAACGTGTAGTTTTTGTCCTAGTGAATTGAAATTAAAAAACTTGGTATTCTTATAAAGCTAATAAGATGGCCTATTCAATAAAATCATTAAAAAAAATTTTAATTTTAAAAAAATCATGATTTTAGGATAGTCGGATACCTTAAGAGATGTGTTGTAATACTTCAAGTAACAAGTAATATAAAAAAAAAAAGAAATTTTAAGTCAATTACTACTT
The DNA here is from genome assembly GCA_019973935.1 of Trichonephila clavipes. NCBI lineage: Eukaryota > Metazoa > Arthropoda > Arachnida > Araneae > Nephilidae > Trichonephila > Trichonephila clavipes. The sequence goes on from BMAU01015553.1 coordinate 95,966, forward strand.
ATAGATCAACAAAGAAAAATTTTATTTTAGCTACTTTTCATTAAATACTTACAATTAATATAAATATGTATATACATATGACAGAATCACAACATTAAGTGGTAATTAATTTTTATTAATTATCATTAAGGTATCGTATTGTCATCCAAAACAATCGTGTATATAAAATTTCAGTTCAACTGAATGCTTTAAAACGTGAGAAAAAAAATCTTTTAAGGTTTTGACCCAAGTCGCTAAGAATGAAACAACAACGTGGCTGTGTATCTGTAATTCTTTAAATAATTAGTTTTAATCAATAAATTTTTATTGATTATAATTAAATTATCGTATTTTTACCCAAACAATAGTGTATAGAAAATTGCAGTTCAAACGAGCACTTTAAAATGTGAGAAAAAAAAACCTTTTCATGTTTTGACCTAAGTCGCCAAAAATGATGCTAAAGTGGCTGTATTTGTAATTCTTTGAATAATTAGTTTTAATCAATTAATTTTTATTAATTATAATTAAATCATTGTATTGTCATCAAAAATAATCATGTATATAAAATTTCAGCTCAATTCAGCCCTTTAAAACGATTAAACGATTGAAAATTCCACGAAGATAAATAAATAAATATATAGAGAGTGTGAGCTAATAGTGTAGGAGTTCAAAAAATAGAAAGCATTTGCAATTTTGGAAGATGGTTAAAAATATACTTTCCACAAATAGTCTTGATTTCATGTTAGCACTTTGTCATTCTGCACTTTTTAAATAGACAAAAATTGCAAATTCTGCGTCTGCATGAGTGGGTTTAATTACGTAATGTTAAAAAATATTTTCGTTAACCACACGTGAAAAACGATAGCAATCTCGCAACTACTTTCGAATTCTGATCAACTTTGCCCATTTTAAAGAAAATTTTTGGGTTCCTGTTTTAAAAAAACATTTAAATAATACATCAATTAATACACAATTAAATTAGAATTTATTTAATTCAAAATATAGATTTTTTATTTGTGTTCATCAGAAAGCTTCAAGATATATTTTGTTTCCCAACCACATCGTTACACGTTTTATTGGGATAGAATTTACCAGAATACAGCCGATGCTTAAAAAAACATTATTTAAAAGAAAAATTTTTAATATTGTAATGTGATTTAATCATTTTATTCTTGATAAAGGAAAAATAGTGCAAGTAGTTTAAATACTAAAATCTCCTTAAAGTTTCAAAATTGGATTTATTTTTAGTTTTAAAGTACTTAATTTATTTTGTAATTAATAATCAAGTAAACTTTATGCATCTAAAGCTTAATAGAATAATGGATATATAAAATAAATAATATATAACTGGAAATTCTACATTAATTTATAAAACTTAAATTTCATTATTTGTTTTTATTTCCTGTATTCAAAATCTTAGCATTATGATTAGGATAAAAAAATATTCTTAAATAAAAAGGGAAAAAAATATATAAATAGATAACTTTTGATAAATATGATAAAATCATCATTGTTAGCTAATATATCTCTAAAACATCGTTTTTAAAATGACATACATTAGGTATGCATTATATAACTTGCTACATTAAGGTTATGAATCCATTTTATTTCAAACAAAAACAAATGCATTCAACGAAAAAAAGAGAACAAAATAGAGAAGAACTAAAGAAACAATTGTTCAAATAAAAAGAATAAGTCGCTCTCTCTCCAGTTATTTGAGAAGATTTATATCAAGGCTCCTTTTTGCATTTCCTCCTTAATATATTTATCTCATCAGAGAACTCAAATATAAGGAACAATAACACCATTACCGTTTTCTCTCTTTTTTTATAAAAAGAAAAAAAACATTCTAAAACACTTTCGAATCATCAACAATTTCATTTTAACCCCCCCCCCCTACCCCATCTCCATTTAAGGAAAATACACGCGAAAATTTATAACCAGTCGTGAAAACAAGTGCTCCAATTAAATCGTTTAATTGCATGGCTTTCCCCTGTACGGTTTGCTTTCGAGGATGGCAGCAGCCATTAAGTTGAACGAAGTCCCTTTAATCCCGCGCAGCGCTCCGTTTTCCAGTTTTCTCCTGGTAGGAGTGGGAATTGGGAATAATGGGGAAGAAGGATTTCTGATTCCCCGTCAGCTGGTTGAGAATTGCGAGGGAGCACATCTGGTCGGAAGCGAGGCCGTCTGTCCGTTGCTATGGAAACCTGCATCCAACGAGGAGAGGAATCGGGTTTTGGTAGGTTTGCAATACTTGGCGCTGTATCTGCGCTTAAATCAACAATTTAATTCGTAGATTCGCAACATAATAATCAATTGTTTAATCCTATTATTCAAGCTTTGTTTCGACTAAATTAATGTGGGAATTTGAAGAAAAGAAAATTTTGTAAAGCGTATTTTTAAATAATCAGGTTTTCTAGTTTATCTCTAGTTTCTTTTTATTAATATGTTGGTTGGTCTTGAATTGTGTTGCCTTTTTTTTTAAATATTGATTTCAGTTGAAGCGTGCATTTTATTACTTTACGTTTAACCTATATTTAATTATTAAGTATTACCATTAATTTTTAATCGTTTTTTTTTATCATTTTCAGCAAGGCAACTTTTTTATTTATTTTTTGAGACATTTGAAAATATTTATGTATATAAGTTGGAAATTGATTTTGATTATTAATACAAATGCTTCAATTATTATTTATTTATTTATTTGTCTGAAATATTTCATTGCGCGCACATTAGGCTGGATCGAAATTTATTTTTCAGATTTTAAAAACCGACCTATGCGGAAAAGATGTTTTCTGGAATATAGTTGAAGTAGAAAATAAAACAAAAAATTTAATTTTATGTTCAGAACTAATCAAGTTTAGATATTTGAGTTTTTTTCAAGGAAGGAAGTTACAGTAATTTTTATTGAAGAAAAACAGGTATTTTACTACTTTTTAAGATTTAGGGTAATGAGAGTTCACCTACTAAATACTCAAACTCAGTGGCGCAACAGCCCAAGAGGGCCAGGGCCTACTGTGCCCATCCAAGTATACGTAAACATTCGGTGCTGAGGTGCATGAGCAGATATCCCGATCAGGTGGTCACTCTGAAGTTTAATCCCTAGTGTTTTAGTTCCCATGCAAGTTTGGTACTCATTTTATTGACCCACTGAAGGGATGAAGGCTGAGTTCACCTTGCCCAGCCCGGGAATAGAACCCGGACCTGTGGTGAGGAGGTGCGATACGCTACCACACGGCCACCGGGCCTCACCTACTAAATAGTAACAAGAAAAAAACATCGGGTACATTTTACAGCTTCTTTAGTATTAAATTTTTCTTAAGAAAAAAAACTACTACCTGAATGACAGTGAACAAAATAAAGCGGAAATCGGAAAAAGGCTTGAATTGCATTGATTCGACGGTGCGTGGAGAGAGAGCCACACAATATATTGTTTTACTCGCTATTCAGTACATATTTATCAGTAATCATCGCTGGTTATGTATATAATAGAAAATCATATTATTTGTCAAAAAAAAACATCTAACCAAAATAAAGTCCTTTTCCATTTTTTCGAAAATTCAACTTCTTGGTTGCAATGAGTTAAAGTTTTGAAATTATTTTTTTAATTATTTTTTTCCTTTTCTCCATACCATTGAACATATTTTCCGCAAAGGTAAGTTCCAGTAAACAATTTTTTTTTCATTCTGCTAAAAACCACGATTTACCTTAATAGACATTTAGAAATAATTTTGTCGAAAATCAAACAAAAAAGAATTAGCTAAGAATATGAAATCTTTTGATTTATGTATTCTCTAACATCGTATAATTTGACATAAATACATTGATATGTTACCTAATCAAGAGAGAAGTATAATACATCACATCAGTGGCACACACAGAAATTTTTCAAGGGGGAGTCCGGGATCGAAAGTTCACCATTCTTGTATCATGCTCCTTTTGATTTTGTCGATTTTCGTCAACAAAACACAGCAAAAAACTAATTATTTAATAAATAATTAGCATTAATTAGTAAAAATAATCATTAATAACAAATACTTAATTAAATTTTACGTATTATATACTTAGAATTATAATCAATCGGAAAAAAATTAAGGGCTTTGGGGGGAGGGGGTCCGGACCCTCAGGAACCCCCCTTGTGTGCGCCACTGCATCACATAAATTATATATATATATATATATAAGGCATATTAATATGCCACTGCAATATTTGCCTTAATCTGTACTAATATGCATTAAAAGAATTTTCTATTTTGTTGACTTAAGAATTCATGAGGCCCTGGGCCCACAGACATTTTACGACTTTTTGTGGCTCTGGGCCCCCATGCAAAAGTAGGCCCTACCTGTAACCATTAAAAGTAGACAGTGCATAGCATAAAAATACTCATACAAATGGTAATTTAAAACAAAGAAATGTGCATGAATCACGATCACTCAAACCATCTCAACCAACTGCCGCATCTCGCGTTGTTGTTGTTGCTCATGCCACCAGTCTGACAGAGTCAGATCGAGGCCCACGAAATTCATCGTGGCAATAAGCTAGATGTACGCCTGTCGTTGGCCTTAGCCTTGAGCACCATATAGGTGACAGTACGATTTAGCTCGGTGAAATTCCCGAAGGGACGATTGAACACTACGATCGATGGCACCACCATCTATCTCCACCTCCGCAATTTTGCCATGGGACTGGAGGGGAGTGAAATTTTCTCCAGTTCCCTGCACTTGTGATTCAGCCCACAAGACTTTCGGACCCACTGATTTAACGAGCACATACTCCGTGTGTTCTCGGAGGGTATTTGGCGGTACGGGTATCGAACCCAGGCCTTCCAGTTCGGAGTCCGGTGCTCTAACTACTAGGCTACTCACATGAGTAATGATGGCTTGTGGTGGTAGGCCTATGCATAGACATGAGCAATGGCCATCACTTAATAATGCAGTCTTGCCACTGTTGCCAGTTTTTCGGAGAATATGCCCGGGAATAACATTCAACCATTAAAATTATTCAAATTATGATGTTATTGAACTAATAGTCGGGAATGAAGAAGGGCCCCTACCGAGGCCGAGACATAGGGCCTAGGCCATAAGAGGTCACTGTATGTAACCACAACAAAATCTATATTCAGTTAACATGTTATAGGTACAAACATTTTCCATAAAAATTGTGTTATAAATCTTTAAGCTATTTTAACATTAATATTTTATTTCCTGGCATTAAATGTATTTAAATAAAAAACAATACACTCGGATTTTTTAATCTTATTGCATTTAGGTGGTGGGACTGAATGGCTGCAATATCGAGCTTCTTATTTATACTTAATGAGTGTAGTCAGTTGCTGTTAAATCAATCGAGGCTCAATGTCCTCCCGTTGGTGGGGTATGATAAATTGGAAGCAGGATTCAACAGCAAGTGTCGTCCTCGTCACTGAATCAAGGCTCAAAATTACGGGGCCCGTCACCAACTGCTCTCGTGTTACTTTATAGTGTCATATTTTTATCTCTCTTTCAATCACTTACGCAAAGTCGTCACGTTGGTGTGGTGTGGACATTTGCAGAGTGGAATGTTAACTCAGGTATGAACCTCGTTACTTGGCGATGGTTCAAAGAAAAGGAGTCCTCCACCAATAACTCTCGTGCTTCAGAGTGTCATTGAAGCTGAGTTAACCAATTAGTTCATGTGAAGATTTCACTAGAATTTTGAGAATAGGATAACAACGACTACAATATTCTAAATTAGGTTCGACCTTAATGATCTCATGTCGAATGAAGTGAAAGTTAGGAAAGGAACACCACCTATATATCTACATACACCTATAGTCTCGTTATTTGATTATAAATCAGAATTAGTGAATGTAAAGCTAGTAGCCCTCATACCCAGCATCCAGTTAATTCAAATTTAAAAACAGAAAAAGAAAAAAGTTACTAAGCATAACTGAATAACTACATAACCACATATATAATTATTCCTCAGAGTTTCAATAATATATAAAGCAATTTTATCGGGTAATCCGTGGAGTTAATATGGTCACGCTAACACTCTCAATGGAGTAATTAATTAAACTAGTATTTTATTGATTAGTTCATTAGCCACCAGGGAGCTATTATTTTAACCATTAATAAATTGTCGCAACAGAGCGCTTTTCACATTTCATACCAACGTGCATTGATATATGTTAGTGTAAAAATTTATTTTTGCATATATATTATTAGTTTATGACAGTTCATTTAACCGTATTTTTTGTGGTTTTACATTAAATTAAAGAAAAGGGGGTTGCTTCTTTTTAATTCTGATTTTATTTCTTTTTTAATATCTGATCCCTCCCAAATCCCTTGATTTTTTTTCCATTGATTATAATCCTATGTATATAGTACGTAAACTTTAATTAAATATTTGTTATTAATAATTAATTTTATTAATTAATGCTAATTATTCATTAAATAATTAATTTTTTACAGTTTTTGTTCCCGAAAACTGACAAAATCAAAAGAATATGTTGGGTGGTGTATTGGAGCATGATACGAGAATGGTGGACTTATGATCCTGCCCTCCACCCTTTGAAAAATTCTGGTGTGCACCACTACATATGCTTATGTGGCATGCAAAAGAGATCCCTTAAGTATCAATTTGGTTCAGGCATTCTCAGCAAAATTAAATCACGGCAATATTTAGCATCCGACAAGAGCTTGAATTTAAAATTAATTCAAGCATCTAAATTTGGTATCGAGGCCGCCACTAGATGGTGCTATTATGTATTTAGCTCTCACATTTGGGGACTTGCCGTGTCTGCAAAGGCTAAGTTGCTAAAATGCAGGCCATTAGAAAAAAAAAAAGAAAGAACTTTTGATTGTCTGTGAGTTTTAAGGGGTCTCAGGGGTGTTAAATTTCTCTAGAGGTCTGAAAATATAAACAATTTTCCAACTGGTATAATTCTTTTAAATTTAAATTAAATGATTCGAATCTTTTGCACATTATTTATAAAAGAATGGGGCTTCAGAAAAGTATAAAATGTATAAAATATAATAATAATTTAAAAAATCATAAGCATATGAAAATTCTATAATAAATATAAAATATTTTTTGCGTTGCGCACGCTATTTTCTAAAATAGTAACCTCTGATGTATAAAACTTTATAGAATTATAAAATACATCATACTCTCTTTAAACCCTACCTAATTTTAGTGTTATATATCTTTTGTATTTTAAAATATTTGTATAAAATATTGCAATTTTTTAAATATTTTTTAAAAATGTATTTTTTTATTTATTAAAATATGTAAGTTATTATTCTATTTATATAAAAATAGCTACAGTGCAATAAGAATACATTTAACTTTATAAATCAACTTATAGCTAGTAATTAAAGCTACTATTTTAAAAAATAGCATGCGCGTGACGTAATAAATATTTCTTATAGAAAAGTTTCTTATTTTCATATGCTTATAATTTTGAAAATTAGGATTATATTTTAAACATTTTATACTTTTCTGAAGCTCCATTTCATTATAAATAATGTGAACAAAGATTAGAATGATTTAATTTAAATTTAAAAGAATTATACCTGTTTGATAATTGTTTATATTTTCAGACCTCTAGAGAAATTTAACGCCCCTGAGAATTCTTAAACTTAATACATACAATTAATTCAATACACATTTAAATTCATGCAATTCAATACACATTTTCTTCACTTTTTTCTCTGGTTTAATGTTATACATAGGAGGCATAAGTATAAATAATATAGAGTAAATAAAATATTTTTTTAAAAAATATTAAAACGAAAATACCTTGTATCCTAAAAAAATCTTTTTACAGAGCATGTTTAGTAGCGACAAAATGTATCAGAAACTTTCTTTTTTTTCTTTTAAAATTATTTCAAATTTTTTTTTAAATATTTACTGCCTATATTTTATATTCTTATTTAGGAACTTCAAAAAAATAAAGAAATTAAATTTCCTGAAAAAAATAATACTTTTTGTTGTCAGACTTATTTTTTGTTCTATAGAATAAAATGTTAAATAGAACTTTTTGTGGGGAGGAGGGTTATGTTTTTTTATAACTATTTTTATAAATTCGTATTCTTTAAAGCATCGTTGAATTCAAATGATTTTTATATAAAAGTCTTTTAATTCTAATCATAGTTTTCTTTAAAAAAAACCACAGAAAAAGGTTATTATTTTAATAAAGTATCAAAATTTCTTTTCTCAATGCATTTTTTTTTTCATTTACTGTAATAAGATATTCCCACTCTTTTAAAATCATGATCACAGAATGATAATGACTTTTACATAATTAATTGTATTTAATTTATTATTTTTTTTAATTTTGTTATCCACTGCTTCTAAATACAAATGTATCTTTCTATAAAAAGCTCGAATGAAAACGATCGTCCCAAAACTCTTAATTGCTTTCCAGCTCAAGAGGTTTCCACGCAGCAGCACCTAATATTAAAAACTTCTTTCATAGCTGACTAATGCAAGTGTGGGGACAGGAGGGAAAAAAAGTCCAAACACAAAGAACGTAATCATACTTTCAAAAAAGCGGGACCCAAAAACAAAAACAGAACTCCTCACCAAGTGTTCTTGTTTACCCTTCAGGCATCTCATCAATTACCCGGCGCATGTGTTCCAAAAATTCTACCCAAAGCTCAGATCCTGCGCCATCTCCAGATGCAGAATGCTATCCTCTTGAGACTTGTGCTACAAACGCAGGTGATAAGTATAAGCGATCATTATCTCATTTGTCAGACGATTCCGAATAAGAGGGGCAGGTGAATTTCTGACAAATATCTCCTAGAATGCAAAAGAGGTTCCATTCACCCCTGTTCTAAGACAGATTTCGAACAGTAGAACGGTATTTTCAAAAGCGCAAGCGATTTTTTTCCGAAAAGAAACTTTTACAGTTTGTTTAACAAGCTCTAAAATAGTAATTTTTTGGAAGCAATTCACATATTATAATAACATATACTAAAGAATAAATGAATTTATAAATTTATGAAATAGGTCACACACACAAACAGAACGCAATGTTTTTTTTTTTAAAAAAAAAAACTATGCTTATATTATAGGAAATAGAACTATGCATATAAAATAGAAAATTCTATGTCTTTTACCTATTCAAAAACTTTTAAAAATTAATTTACATGAAAAAAGTACATTGTGTTTTAAGCAATAGTGATTTAAATTGTTATTGAAAAAGAAAAGTTATGTTAAAAAAGAAACAATATTCTTATTGTAAAATCCAAGCATTACATCTCCCTCAAACTAGCTTCCAGCGGTGAATTCGGAGGTGGAACTATGGAACTGCAGGCCCACCTCTCTTTTACACAAAACTAAAATTCTTTATTTTTTCATTGCCAATTTCTTTTTTTTAATGTTATACAAAGTTAACAAAATTTTCAGCCCTTCAACCAAATTCTTTGATTGCCGGCTGGGTGGCGTAATTAGTTTTTCGCTGGCCTTCTGCACCTAAGGTTGCGGGTTCGACCCAGGATCTCTCTGAACGGTCACACCTACTTGCATGTGCTCCAGGGAGGAACACTGCTTGCTGAGAAGTATCGAGATGAGATACTTTCTTCATATATCGCACTTGCAATGATAAGGATGATGTCGTATCCATGACGGGACCAAATCAGTCACTACCATGGACCCAGGTGTTTGTTCTCGCAATCTGTCCAATATGTCATGCTAGTGCTATTGGCAATGAATTACTCTCAATGCAAGGTAACGTCTGGTCACTTTAAGATAGTCTTCTTGATAAATATCCTGAGGATCAAGTTTTGGAGCGAAAGAAATAGTCAACTTGACCCGCAGACTTTAATTCAACGGAGCCGTTTTGGAGACAACCTCATCAGATAGGTGGATATCTTAGAACTGAAATAAGCATTAAGTCGATCGCGATCGACCGGTGGACCAGGTAAATTTTAGGGTGACCGCCTTTAGTAAGACCTAAAATGCACATACTAAAAGAAACATATTTATGGAACATCGACCCTAGCTAGATTGGTAAATTGGCTTTTCACAGTCAATACAACTGTGTTGACTGAAGCAAATGATTTGATAAACGTGTAGATGCCACATGTACCTTCACCAGAAGCGCACGATGACACTTAACACGTTCACTGCCATTGCAGGGTTAAAAAGCAATCACTGAAATGCCATCCGTTTTAATGAATTTTTCCCCATACACCGACAGAAGGGGAGAATAAATGTTGATCATCAGCTCTTCCCGTGGTAGAAAGGGTTTGGCTATTGAGACATCATCCACACCCCATGCTTCCATTGGATTGCGTTCTCGTGCTGATGTTGTCTTGCGATGGCGCGGGACTCGGTACCGAATAAATTAAGTACATACGTTGGATTCGGATTCATCGGATCACGTATGTTCTCTGCTCGCTGCATTGAATACCTCCTCACTCCATGGTCTAGCAGTCGCTCATAGTTGTTTAAGTATTCAACTAGACAGTTTTGTATTACTTGTGTTTTTGTAATAAAAATAGTAAACTGTTATATTTTAAAAGTGGGGTTCAATGTCAAAAACAAGTGTTAAGAAAAGAAAACATACCCTTCTAATACAGAATGAGCACATCTACTCCAGTGGGTTGACCATAACACCTTAAAAACTCTAGATGTAGCCCGAGCACTGGAAAAGTCCACCCACCCCTGTCTTAGAACTTCTACCGAAGTCGTTAATATCGAAATCCTCTCGTTAGCATAGTGAGAAAGTTTTGTCAGAGGATGCCATCTCAGGTGTTGTCCTCGTCCCTTGACTGGGTTAAAAATTATGAGGCAGGTTGTTAGTAGCCCTAGAGTAGTTCCAAAGGTCAACCTCACAAGTAAAAAATAAGTCGATGTCATTAAATGAGCTAGAAAAGAGCTTATTCCCTCTTGGGTGTTGTTTCTCATGAAACAACGCCAGTGACTGACAAAACTCAGCTGACAAACTGTAAAGTGGATGCCACAAATGTAAATCACAAGTAAAAGAGAGGACACATTCCTCATTAAGATCCATTTCTTTAATTTTTTTACAAAAATCTGTGATTTACTTTTTTTTTTATTAAGGTATCCGACTACGTTCGGAGCTGCGATTTTAAAATAGCGCATAAATGGATAATTTTCGGAATATTTAGTGTCAGTTAAATTAGAATACACGTATAAAAATTTTTTAAGAATATTATTGCAATATTTATCAGCGGAAAAACAAAGTTAAGATTATATAAGACACTAATTTTGCCTGTGTTGCTGTATGCTACCGAAACCTGGACGCTGAATTTGGAGACTATACGAGCTCTGGAAACTTTCGAAAAAAAAGCACTGAGAACTATATTTGGGCCTGTTAAAGATCAAGGATGTTGGCGTACTAGATATAATTTCGAGCTATATAGGCTTTACAAAGAACCTCAAGTTACTCAAGTCATCCGAAGTAACAGATTGAGATGGCTCGGCCACATCTGGAGAAGCCCTGAAAACAACCAGACCAGAGCTTACACATTTAAGAATCCTATGGGATCTCGAACAAGAGGAAGACCACCAACAAGGTGGATAGATGATGTTGAAAATGACTTAAAAACTCTAAATATATTAAAAACTAGCAGAGAGTTGCTGCGTATCGTTGGAAATGGAGGAAGCGAGCTGTGGAAGCAGCCAAGACCTGTAACAGGTTGTTACGCTTATAAAGAGGAAGATATTATTACAATAAAAAATTATTTAAATCAGTGTTTCTCAAACTGTGGGGCGCGCCCCCTGGGGGCGCAATAACCTTACGAGGGGGGCGCGAGCATATCGAAAATAATAGATTTAAAAAATAATTAATTTACTGGAATGAATTAAAACAAAATAGTTTCAGACATAATAAAAAATGCACTTTTACTCTGATATAAGTTATATGCGATATTAAGTCATAAAAAAAAACTTCTTCAATACTTTAATAGCTATTTTGGTTCCTATAACCAAATAAAAAATATTTTATTTAATTTCCTGTAATCCCATGATGAGAGAGTTTTTATTACGTTTTCTTTTTTAAAATTAACATTCTACTCTTTCAGAGAAAAAACAGATCCCAGATCCAGAATCGAAAAAATTTAGGAACATAAAAAATTCATCACTGTCATTATTTTTGAAATACTGCACATTATAGCTGTAATTTGTTTGACCTTCTAAATTATTGGTACAGTTAGTTATGACCCCTCTCTTATGTGTTTATTTCTCATTTAAGGAAGTTGGAAGTAATGTATTTCTCTGTTGCGCTTTTTTCCATGCAAAACAGTTTTATGATATTTGGAAAACCACGGAGAACACACACACACTTCGATGGATTACTGTGCGAAGACTTAGATCAAGATGAGTATTTTAAAACATATAAAGCATAACAATTGTTTTTAGCAGTAACATACATATTATCATAATGAATACACTTTTTACCCGGAAGTGGTCGCGCGGGACACACAGATCACGAAATTGTTAATTCTGGCAAAACTGTTTATTTGTTACGAAAGAAAAATTGAAAAGTCCTTGAAAGTAGGCAAGGAAACGTTCTCTTAATTAAATTATTCACTGGAATAACGATTTGTATCATGTACAATAAAATAATTATAAAAAAAAAAGATTGGGGTGACTCAATAATCCCACTCGACCGTATCGAGTGCACGCCTGCTCTCAGGTTAAAACATGTTGAAGTCTTTTTGCTTTAAATATTAAAAATAATACAATTATTCTTCATCGGAATTTTATATTATTGTTCATTATTTAACATCAAATATAAATGCTAATTCTGTGAGGCTTAAAATTAAAATTCGCTCAAAACTAATTATATAATTTGATCAATCATTTAAAAAAAAAACATTTTACATTTTTGTAAACAATGTCGCGCGCACTTGGCTTTACTCTCCTTACAATACAGCTATTATATCAAGACTGTTTTATTTCCTTATAAAGGAACTTCTAATTACGTAATTAATTTATTTTTTTGCTTAAAAGAGTAGTATTCAAAAATTTAATACTTATGTTATTAATTTGTATGGTTTATAATTAAGATCTCGTATTGTAGCTTTACTGTCAAAGTGCATTATTAATATATAAGGGGGGGGCGATAAAAATTGTGATTGAAAAGGGGGGCGCCAGTTCTAAAAGTTTGAGAAGCACTGATTTAAATGCAATATTTTGGCAAAAAAAATGAAAGATTTTCGAAGAGTTCCCCTTTTATGAAAAATTCTATAATAATAATATTTTGCCTATATAAAGTAAAGACTTATTCAGAGCGCCTGAACCAAGATTTTTGAAAAGTTCACATTATCTTCAGAGTTACTACCGATTGATAAAATTATCGGCGTTTTTTTCTTAAAATTTCTCCCGGTCCGTGGTAGTAAAATATGGATAAATCCACTTTTAATTTATATATTTCAAAAATTCTAGTTCAAGCTCTCTGCAGAAGTCTATGTTATAGAAGCATTTTTTCGTAAAAGTTTTTGAAAATAGGTCATTCGAAGTTAACTTTTTGCCAAAATATTACATTTAAATAATTTTTTATAGCAACAATATTCTTAGAACACACACAATTTTATACATGTATTCTAATCGAAGTGACACTAAATATCATAAATATTATCCATTATACGCTTTTGCAAAATCACAGTTCCGAACATAGTCGGATACCTTAAACATATAACATTGGCAAAAAAAAAATGTAAATGTTTATTTGCAAAACATTTGGAAACTAGTGCATAGCTAATTACACATGTAGTTTATTGTTTTTGTTGTTAAAAGAAGAAAATGGAAGCTCTTGTTGGTTTCAGGTAAAAGTAAAATTATGGAATAGGACATTTTTTTCACCACGTTTAGGTTCATGAACCCTTTAAAATTCCGTACTAACCTCTGCCGCGTCGCCCAAGGAAACCGACTCAAGGTCATCTCTTTCAGAATGACCTTGACTGTTGTCACAGTGGGTTTGTTGAAGTATTGTAGGGTTAGTAGATTATTGAACAGGATACTGACCCCCCTCTCACTCTATACCCCTCTGCTTTCAGAACATTTCCAATTTCCTGGACTTTTGGTAACCGACAATGGCCCTCCCCCCTTTCCATGGCCTTAAAAATTTAGAACTGCGGATCGCCAAACAGAACGGAAGTGAAACAGAAATGTCGTATCAATTTCATTTTGAAATTTTCCTAATTTTATTTTTCTGTTGAGGGTATCTGTAAAAGTTTAGTTTTAATTCCCTGATTTCTTTCTTTTTAATATTGATTTCATTGCCATCCTTTCTTAAAGTTTTATGTTTTTTTTTTAAATCTCTAATGTGCTGGTTATTAAGTAAATTATAATTTTGAAATTGTCGCCCATCCCATTGATTTTACCAGTGGTCCTCAAAGTGCACGTACAAAGTGCAAAGTGCTCAAACACGTACCTCAAAAGATACGTAAAGGGATAATTGTGGTATATCAAAGAAGTGGGCTCATTATGCATATATATTCAGTTTTAAGGGACTCATGAACATAAACAAGGCTGCAAAAGTTGTGACGTTGCTCTATTGCGCCTTTCACTAAAATCCTTTTGGGGAATCTTTAGGGCCAGAATGGCATTTCATTTCAACCAACTCAAGAAGAAAAAGCGATATGCAGATTAGGAATGATTACATATATTGGAGCTTTAGCATTCTCAGAAGAAGCTAAGGGGAGTCTTGGAAATCTTAAGGAGTATTATAAGAGTCATATAGAAGTGGGTTCGAAACCAGAAGGTTGCCTGGTTGCCGGATCAAGTTGGATTACAGTAATATATAGAAGATATAAGGATTGGTAGCTGTTCACCGTGGAATATCGGTAAGTGATATAATATTAAACTTTAATGATAGAGCGGACTCTAGTTAGTTAAGGAATTGGCTATGGATATAGATTCGGTGGTTAATTTATCGTAAAGATATTGAGTAGGATTTAATGCGCTATTTGCTAAGAATTGTTATTTATGTCGTATCACTCCGGATCATTTCCCTCTAAGACTTGTGTTGCATTGCTTAATATAAATTGAGATAATAATAAACTAGCTTTATTATGGAAGGTTTGAGTGGTCAATCTTTTATCGCTACAAACTTAGGTCGCGTGGATGAAGAGATGATACTCCCAGCCCGGGGGGAATCACAAAGTCCCATTCTATATATGGGGTACTTCTTATAATAATTTTCGCTTTGGGATAAGGGATCAAAAAAGTTTGGAGACTTTTGTAGGTACAAGATCAAAAAAAGAAAGAAAAAGAAAAGAGTGTGTGTGCTTATGATCACACAATAGAAGTGATAACTTCAAATTTTGTAATGTTATTTCAGGGATTAGTTAGGTGAATAAAAAACAAGGGGTTATTAGTATTGTCATATAAAATTATTTATTCATTTGTCTGTACTCATAAAGTAATATTTTTGTGAAATATGCAATCATATTTGTGAATTAATTGTATTCTAAGAAGGAAACAATAGGTTTATGGTAGCTGAAATAGGTTATAGTAAATACTTTAGATTCAAAATTATTTAAATATCTAAAAAAAATTCCGGCAAGCGTTGTTCCGTACTTTGTCGTGCTCTCGTTTGGATCATTTGACATAGTTAAATTGAATTTTGATTTTAAAAAATCTACTAAAAGCTTTGATTTTTTTTTTTGTCTTTTGAAAAATCTACATTAAAATCCCCACTTAAAATAATAGGCAATTTGTTCAGAAAAGTTGTTCCGGTTTCAGTGTAGGCAAAACTAAATTGTTGTGAATTAATTCGATAATTTTCTCTACACTTTGATTTGGTGAAATGCATATACATAGTAACCATTAGACTTGTTTGTTAATTTTCTGCTCTACATTTCGCTGCCCAAATTTCTCCGATACATGACTCATTAAACTAAAATGATTCAGTAGTATTGCTACGAGTAATATTGTTACCATTCAGTATTATTGTTGCCATTGTTACGAGCGTTACAAATCCGAGCGTAGCAATGCTTGGTTTTTTAAAGCGCATCATTTAAGTTCCCTCTCCAGCAAAACGCACCTAAAGAAGTTATCACTTAAAAAAAAAATGTAACAATAAATTTAGAAGTTACAGAAAAATGTTAAATTTCGCTAGAATCACTTTTATTTTGTTTAGCATTTTCGGCCTTGTTCATAAACACATAAAACACTTATAAAAGCTTATAAGCAAATACAAACTTGGTAATCTGTTTCATTGTTAATTTTCAAAACAATTGAAATTTCTTAGCACAAACGTTTCAAAGTGAAATTTCACTTTTTATCATAATTGCAATAAAAAAAAATTGCCACCGATGATTACAATTACCGTAAAATCCGGCGTGTATATATATAACGAGCACCTATACTTCCAAGCTACATTTTTTAGTTTTTAAGGTATATTCTCCCGTATAACGCACACCTCTTTTTTTACGAAGGAACCTACAATGTACGTTAGCAATGCTATTATGCTTTAAAGCCATTTATTCCAGGCATTCCCCCAGGATTTTGAAAAAATAGTATATTTCTGAAAAAAAACAACCCTTTAAGTTCATAAGGTATTGCATTTCTTTTAAATAAACAGTACTCCGATCTTTGTAGAAGTCTAAGTTTATTTTATGCATATATTTCTTTCTTTATTTTTAAAGCTCTCCTTTTTATACCCGGCGTATAACACGTACCCGTAAATTTCGATCTTATTTTTTGGGTTAAACGTGCGCGTTATACGCCAGATTTTACGGTAAGTCTAAAATTTTAATTAAAAAAAATTGTATGGTTATAGGTATTATTTTATATTCATTTTCTTTTCATATTCTTATAGTATTAAGGTAAAAAAAAACTGTCTGTTATTTTCTCATTATTAATGGGATCTTAAACATATTGTTCAAAAAGGAAACTAAAATTGTTAAAGCAAACTTAAAATTTCGACAATATTTCAACTAGCAAATTAGTTATTAGTAAAGAAATAGAAGGTAAAATATCAATAAAAGAAAAAAATCCTTTAACTTGTAAAAAACAATAACGAAATTACGAGAATAAGATATGCAAAAAAAATTATATATTCTTCAAAAAATAATAAATTTCGTCAATATAATAAATCTATTTAATATTGTAGAACAGGTATCTATTCTATACACAAGCAACTTGTATTGTGTGTGATCCTAAGGTTAATTTAAATTAAATTTTACTTATTCGCATTCTAAGCTATAATTAAGGAAAATAAACTCAAATGATTTTCTCTAGGTATTACGTAGATCTGAGAACGACTGTGTGTCAGTATTAATGAACGATGAGAATGATGTCAGTATTATGTAATGTCTGAAAAATAAATTTCTGTTATAGCATTTATTTTTCGGACATTACATAATTAGAAGGACAGACGAGGTCTCTGAAAAAAAGAAAAAAGAAGATGGGAATATAATGATGGTCGAATGTAAATCAAAGCCCTTCCCCTTAAAGAAAATGATTTTTATTTTGTTATACTTCTGATTCTTTTTTGAAGTCAGTCAATTATCTGTGTTCTGATTGGATAATCAAAATCCTGCCCGTCGAATTAGTCCATAAATAATTTTCACAATAAATGACAAAATTTAATCCTAGTTTTTTGAATGTATTCTATAAATAAATTTTTCTTTCACTTGTAAGTTTTCCAAACTTCTTAGATTTTAACTGAAATAATTTACTTCAGGCAGCCATCAATTTGAGTTAGGGGTACTCAATCATTTTTCCCTTCTATGAGTATGTGATAATTATTTCCCATGGGCCACAACAAGAGGATTATATAAAAGGGAAAAACGCTATATACGCATAGACGCCTTAAAGCATGGGCCAACTGGGCTCGGGCCTCGGACGCAAAAGGGGCCTCGTCTCGCTCTCGACTCAACCTTAATAAGACCATAACTCGAATAATTTAGACGGTCAAATGTTATTCCCGGTTGTATTCTCCGAAAAACTGGGAATTTCGGATGATATGTCAACTGACTCAGTGGCGCACACAAGGGGGTCCTGGGGGTCCGGACCCCCTCAAAACCTTTGATTTTTTTCTGATTGATTATAATTCTAAGTATATAATACGTGAAATTTAATTAAGTATTTGTTATTAATGATTAATTTTATTAATTAATGCTAATTATTTATTCAATAATTAGCTTTTTACTGTGTTTTGTTCCCGAAAATCGACAAAATCAAAAGGAGCATAGTACAAGAATGGTGAACTTTCAACCCCGGACCCCCCTTGAAAAATTCCTGTGTGCGCTACTGAACTGACTACATGTGATGACCGACGTCCACCTACAGGCCTCGGCCTGCCACTATACACCATCATTACTCATGCAGTATTAAGGCGGCTATCAGTCGAGCCTGATTGTATGATTTAAGTCCTGCACACACACACATTTATTTGTTTCCGGTTACTGTTTGTACAAATATTTGACAACTTATGTTATGTACTGTCTACTTTTAAGGGTCATAGATAGAGCCCAAGGTCTCAAGAAGTGCTAAGACGTCCCTGGTTATATAAAGGCTACAGTAGACATTTAAAATGAAGAAAATTGAACAAAAGAACGAAAAACCGTATTTTGGCTTTAATTTTAATTTTATATTAACTTCTGTACAGTGGCGCACACAAGGGGTGTGTCCTAGGGGTCCGGACCCCCCAAAGCACTTGATTTTTTTCCCGATTGATTATAATTTTAAGTATATAATACGAAAAATTTAATTGAATATTTGTTTTTAATGAGTAATTTTATTAATTAATACTAATTATTTATTCAATAATTAATTTTTACTGTTTTTTGTTCCCAGAAATCGACAGAATCAAAAGGAGCACGATACAAGAATGATGGACTTTCGACCCTGCCCCCCCGCTCCCTTTGGAAAACTTATGTGTGCACTACTGCCTCTATATCAAATATACACACAGAAGTTTTGGTTTTGCGCATTTTTCAGAGTTATGGGGTAGCTTCGATTTCCTTTCACACATCCACGAATATGCCCCCCTTTGTTTTTACGTTCTACTGTCACAACACAAAACCTCCCTTTTAATTTCAAATATTAATTATCAAGTGCAGGATGACAGCAAAGAGTCTTAACTGTATTCCAAATTGAAATCAATATTATTTGCTCATAATCCATTCGTTGTCTGTAATTCTAAAATAACTGACCATCAGCAGTGCACACAAGAATTTTTCAAGGAAGAGGGGGGGTCCAGGGTCGAAAGTCTACCATTCGCGTATCATGCTCCCTTTGATTTTGTCGATTTTCGGGAACAAAAAATTAATTATTGAATAAATAATTAGCTTTAGGTAAAATAAAATTACTTATTTATAACAAATACTTAATTAAATTTTGCGTACTATATACATAGGATTATAATCAACTGGAGAAAAAAAATTAAGGGATCTTGAGGGGTCCGAACCCTAGGACCCCGCCCCCTCCCTGTGTGCGCCACTGCTGACCATACATCAATAGGAATTTTAAGCCCTGAGAAAGAGTTCATCTTAGAAACTCTATTGGAAGGAGGCAAAAAAGTCAAAGAATGGAAATTGGTAAACATGACAGGGAAGCCTTATTGATAAAAATATCACGATACGTTACATCTTAATACATTGTTTTTACGTTATTGAATTTCTTAGAGCAATGGGTTGTGTCCGGGCTACCCACAAAACCCGGTGGGCAGCAGGATGAGAATCACTGATCTAAACCATGCTCTTTAATGCAAAAACTCATATTGAAGATTAAAGTTCACATGAGGGTTAAAGTACATTCACATCTTCCCTTTTTGTGCAGAGGGGAATGGAACTCACTTCCACCCCTAAGAAATACAAAGGGCAAGCACAAAATTTGTGGTGATCAGTCCCCAAGGGGGCAAGAGAGTTTAACCTTTCACATTACCACACGTGCCCCACTTAATCTTCCAAGCTCTCAACGGAAGTCAGGGTCCGAGTTCAAAAAGGAACCGATCTTATTCAACCGTGATTGACAGCCGACCACTATGGTTTTTTTCAGGGCCAAAGGTCAATGCTTACCAGATTTAAGCACAATGAATGAGCTGAAAGTGGTTTCTCGTCGAACGGTTAATTATGAAACAAAAAGAAAAGGGAATTTTTAAATTAATTCAAAAGAGACTTATTTGCTCGCATAATTGAAGATGTAGTAGAATTCTACATGCAGACATTCTACATTCTAGATGTAGTAGTCAGTAGAATAATTTAGAACAGGGATTCCCAAAGGGGTCTACATAGACCCCCTGGTATCTAAGACGACCTACAAGGAGTCCACATAAGCGAAAACAAATTGAGGGTTCATGAGGTGTAAATGGGGGTCTATGATATTGACTTTTACTAAACCAGATTGAAACTTTAATTTTAAAAGAAAATTTAATCAAGTGGGGGAGGGGGACCAGATTTTACCTATCTAACAGTTTTATTTACTAAAGCAAAAAAAGAAAAAACTGGACTCTACCAACAGAGATTTAGAATTAAACCTGACAAGATTGATGCCAAAGGTTGAAAATTTGTTATTGAAGCACCATATTCATTCCTCCCATTAAAAGCACCTGTTTGTTGTTCAGTTACTTTATGTATTAATTAATATCACTACAAAGTTAGAAGTTTAATTCTTTTAAAGTAAGTAGTAGTAGTAGTACCAGCAGTCAAAAAACATTTTAAATTGATAAATTTGCAAAAATTCAATTTTAGGTAAGCAAGGGTCTACCCCAAATCGTAAAACATGAAAAGGGGTCTATGATACTAAAAAGTTTGAGAATCTCTGATTTAGAATGTGGACTGAATAATTTTGAAATAAATTTTATTAACAAAAACAAGCAAACACACGATTGAGGTAACATTTCAATCGTTTTTTTTTTATTAGTAACAAATATTTATAAATTCAATAACGGATTTTCCTGAAATTAACGTATCTGATCACAAATACAGTTCTAACGAAAATGGGCAGAGAAGACTGACTGTTCAACGCAAAACAAGTTGGAAGAAAGGAAGGGCTAAATTCATGTGACGTCATAGTCACATGATAATGGCAATCATTTGTTTCCAGCTAATCGGTTCATACGCCTCAGTGCTTTTTATTTCATTAATATTACTATTGGTTGAAAAACTGTCACGAGTTCATTTAATTGACTAAATTCAAAACGATCACAGGATAAATAGAATCTTGTGTTCTTCACTGAATTCATTAGATCAGTGATCCGCAGCCCCCGGTCCACGGACCGGTGCGTGGATCAAATGGTGCCGGGGTGCCTAAAATTAAACTATTGCCATTTGTGGTGTATTTCTCTCGGATTTGCGCAACTTTCCACAGAAATAACTTTATATTCCACGTTAAATCACTTTTATTCATTTTTGGTGTAACTTTATTTTATTCTGAAGGCATATTTAAATGGAACTAAATTAAAATTGCTAAATCTAAACAATCTAAAATATAAACAATCAACATGTTTCACCCTCAGCGGCCGCGGTAAAATTATCAAACGTTGACCGGTCCGCAGCAATAAAAAGGTTGCGGAGCACTGCATTAGATCATCATCATCTCCTTCTTTGAGTCAAAGGGGACATTAGGTGTATTTGTTGTTCTATTTTGTTTTTAAGGTAAAATTTCGAATTTGAAAATTTGGCAAAAGAACATTCAAATGTTAAAATTCTGAAAAAAAAATTTCAAAATTTAAAAAAAATCGAATATTATTCTTTTAAACTAAGTGCATTTTGCTTACCTATGTGCGTTATTATTGTTGACAAGTATATACTGTGTTTAAAAGTTTCTGCAGAAAGCAAAAGATGGCAACTATGAATAGTATGAACTGCTTTGCTGGGAACACGTAATTGCTGTTATCGTGGAACTATGAAGTAACATGAGAGAGAATTTAGCGCATTCCGAGGGTTGATTGATTGATTGAATATTAACGTCACACTGTTCAGCTACACGAGGGCTTTTGGCGACGGACCACGTAATTTTGAACCATGGTCGAGTGACGCGGACGACACCGGAGCTGGCACCCCCCTCTCCTAACTACCACACCACACCAACGGGAGGACGTTTCAGCTCTCGAAAGATTTAACGTGCATCGCTGCCCTACACGGTGGGTCTTTAGTGGTACTGGTTGATTGATTGATTGAATATTAACGTCGCACTGGTCAGCTACACGAAGGCGTTTGGCGACGGACCACGTAATTTTGAATCATGGTCAAGGGACGTGGACGACACCTGAGCTGGCACCCTCTCCTAACTACCACACCACACCAACGGGAGGACGCTTCAGCTCTCGACAGATTTAACGTGCATCGCTGCCCTACACGGTGGGTCTTTAGTGGTACTGGTTGATTGATTGATTGAATATTAACGTCGCACTGTTCAGCTACACGAAGGCGTTTGGCGACGGACCACGTAATTTTGAATCATGGTCAAGGGACGTGGACGACACCGGAGCTGGCACCCCCTCTCCTAACTACCACACCACACCAACGGGAGACGTTTCAGCTCTCGACAGATTTAACGTGCATCGCTGCCCTACACGGTGGGTCTTTAGTGGTACTGGTTGATTGATTGATTGAATATTAACGTTGCACTGGTCAGCTGCACGAAGGCGTTTGGCGACGGACCACGTAATTTTGAATCATGGTCAAAGGTCGTGGACAACACCTGAGCTGGCACCCCCTCTCCTAACTACCACATTACACCAACGGGAGGACGTTTCAGCTCTCGACAGATTTAACGTGCATCGCTGCCCTACACGGTGGATCCTTAGTGGTACTGGGCTCGAACTCGTGACAAGCCAGCTACGATGTGATACCTTGACCACTACGCTACCGCGGCCTCTTTAGAGTAGTCAGATTCCTTACACAAAAAAATAAAGATATTATTCGAAAATTTTTTCAACACGTTTTTATAAGCTTCACCTGCATGTAACGGAATCTTTGAACTCGATTTCTATTCGCTTTAAAGGGTCAGATTAATTCGAAATTTTGCACACTTGTCAAGGACTGATGACAAAGTAATTTAATAATTTTGTTCTATTGTCCTGATCAGGATCATAAGGATTAGCGATTTCTCATTTCCAGATTTGGCGACTAAAAGATTAAGTTACAATCTTAAAGCGAAAAAGCTAATGGGTATTTCAAATTAAAAAATATATATAGTCTCTAGTGGTACTAGGCCGGAACTCATGACAAGGCAAGCCACGATCCGAAACCTATACCATACGGCTACCGCAGCCACTGCATTCCGAGGGACAAAAATTTAAAGTTCAGAAACGGTATACATTGGAAATTCTTTAACATTAATGCGATGGATGAGAGAGAGATAGAGAGAGAAGCTGGGTCTGCCTTTCTTTCTTTCTTTTTTGTTTCCTATTCAGTGTTTGCAGAATTTTAAACATAAAACTAAGAAAATATTTTAATAGTTTTACGTATACTTATTAAGGTGGGTTTTATTTTTTCTATATACAAATTTTTTTAATTCATTCTCTTTATAAATTATCGAAACCATAGTTTGTAAATGCAACAAATTGAAATTTCCGAGAAAATTCTTGCATATTCGAAAAAAAGAAAATATTCCCGTAAATGAATTTTTTAAATTATCGGTATTGAAAATTTCTATGCTATAGGCTTAAAATTTATGGCGGTCGGTATAGAACTTCTGAATGAATTGTATATGCACCACGGACAGAGAGTTTTTTTTTTCTAATGGGGCTGCAGATTTTTTGGTATTTTTATCTTTGCAGATTTAGTACATTCCCCATGAGCTGGTATCACTTTTTAGTGCTGCACCATATAGGCAATACCTATTGTCGCAAGTAATTTTGACGCCTAGTTTTCTCCCCAGAGGGAGGCACCTGTGCTCTGACGATGCGAAATTGTACAAAAGAGTTTAATTTTGCCGAGAGCATCCAAGCCAAATGAGCACTCAAGAAAATTTTTTAAAGCCGCATAATCATACGACATGGACGCTATCGATTTTATGTATCATGAAAATCCACCGACTTGGGCCAATATCGAACCCGCAAACTTCTGTGCAGAAGGCTAGCAACAAACCAACTACGCCACCCAGCCGGTCACGGAGATAGTAATTTGCCCATTACTGATTTAAATAATAATTTCTTGTTTTTCGAATTACTTGAACCAGTTCAATGTTTCCAATCAACGTTCATCAATGTTATACAATATTAATGCTTGAAAATAATATAGTATTTTTCTAAACTGTAAATCGTAACACTAAATCGTAAGATAATCAATTTTATATATTACCAAGGCAACGGTCTCTGGACGCTAAGAAAATACAATAATGGTAAATTTTATTCTAATCGCTTCATGTCGAATATTATAATTGTTATATATTATGAGCGGGTGTTTTCTCCAACTCCTTTAATCTTAAAGAACCTCTTAGTGCCTGGTCAGACAATTATGATGGTGAGATTTGCGCAATATTTATGGCTTTTAGAGCGATTAGTACTACACCTTACCTAAATATTGTAATATTCATAGATTCTCAAGCCGCAATTAAGACCGTATTTCCATCAAAACTTGAGTTCGAGTGCAAACAACTTATCAACTCATTTCTTTGTACCGGAAGAGAGGTCGTTCTCCAATGGATCCCATCTCATTGCGGCATTCATGGAAATGAACAAGCCGACACAAGCTAGTCAAAGAGGCTTCGACGCTGCATCCACCTTACCTTCCGATGCCTCTTCGAAACGCCAAGCGACTTCTCAGGGACAAATTGCGACAGAAGAGAACTTCCACTGTTACAGACCTGGTTGTTGGCAAATCTTGGTCTTGTCTACTCGATGGCCAAAGACGTGCTCAGCTTTCTGCCCTACCTAGGGTGGAGGGTGTGGCATGTTTCTGAATCATCACCGGACATGATTACCTGCAAGCCCATCTGTTTAAGATTCGCCTGGCTGATTCACCGCTCTGCCCTCTCTGTAAATCCGTGCCAATGACTGGGAAGCATCTATCCGATTGTCCCGCTCTACTTCATGTTCTCTCGCAAGACAACTGTGAAGTTCTCCTTCCTGCTAGAGCGACATCTGCTTTATACTGGACTGCAAGACGCCTTATGTCCGAGAGGACGTCGGCGGGCGTAATTTTGAAAAAAAAATATTATGAAATACTTCGCCGAACATGTTTGGTATTTTGTTAATTTAGATGTATGTAGTAGTCGATACAAAATGGATGAGAAAAATTGATGGTTGATGCATCTTCTTATATTATTTTATGTAGAACATATTAAATAACACAGAACATATACACTCACACAAAAACTACTTTCTATAAGACATACATGAACAGTTTATATGGCGTTCACCAAGCAGCTTTAAGACCTTATCACACACGCATATCTGGAATAACTCCGGACTTTTTCGAACAACCGTTTTTGAGCAGCTGTGAGGGTGAAGGATTTTAGTAAATAAAATGACACG
Organism: Trichonephila clavipes; assembly: GCA_019973935.1. Taxonomy (NCBI): domain Eukaryota; kingdom Metazoa; phylum Arthropoda; class Arachnida; order Araneae; family Nephilidae; genus Trichonephila; species Trichonephila clavipes. Next base: position 121,339 of record BMAU01015553.1, read on the forward strand.
CTCTGACGTCAGCCATGCTCTATCCAGATTGAAAAATTACTCGCCGATTTTTCTGCTTCGGAAAACAAATATCCAATGTTATTTCTTTTATTCTTCTCGCACTTTTATTAACGGTCACCATTCTGTTAAAAATATTGTTCGTCATTAAAATATTATGCTCCATTTCTGATGCATTTGTCGAAGCCGAGGCTGCCATCTTTTTTATAACAAAAGGAGACGAAGAACCCCATTAGCTGGAATTTCGAGCAATTATTTCAGCTTACTAGGAAAAAATTGCTCGAAGCCGTTGCTATGGCAACTGGGCGAAAATTGTTCGAAAGGGTTGCTTGAAAGAAAAATTGCTCCAAATACGTCTACGTGTGATAAGGCCTTAAATCTTTCAGAACATTCTAGTTTCTAAACAAAATGATGCCAACCGGAAGCATTTTACTCTTATTTAATTATTACTTTAAGTCCTGGAGGTCTCAGGACCATTATCTTCTAAAAACCCCACAAGGGTAGATTAACTTGAAAAATTATACATACGTATTCTAATTAGTATAGCAAATAAAAACTTACATTTAAGAAAATCAATTTATCTTATGTAAAAAAATTTAGTAAAAATTTATTTTCGTAAAATAATATTACTAATGTACTAAAAATGATATGAACTGAAGTCAAAGAACCCCCGTAATGCACTAAATTTCAACTTAGCTCAACTCCGTGCCTTCTATTGATTCTTCGGCAATTTCTGGTTTGGAGATTCAAATCAAAAAGAAATAAGTCTCTCAGACGTCCTTTGGATTTCATTTTACCAACGCGAAGCCCTCCCTCTATTCCATTGAAACCCGCTTCCTGAAGTCTGATTTTGTGAAACAGAGATTTAAAAAAAAAAAGATAAAAAAATATATAAAAAACGCTGATTCTCTTTTCCCTCTAGATTCCGCTCAGAACCATTCATGGGTAAAGATGAAATTGAGCATTTTACTCATCCCGTGTCAGCAAAATTTTGGTTTCATCGGAAAAAAGATTTGAGAAAAATAGCTCTGGTCAAAAAATACCCTGAAACTGATGTGAAAAATGAAAAATTCTGTTTTTTATTAAAAAGAAAGTTATATCTCTTACCAAAAATTAAATCAAGCATGTGATGAAAATCAAGCTGAACTCAGTGGCACAACAGCCCATGAGGAAAAAGGCCTACTGTACCTATCTCAGTTTACGTGCCCTTAGGCGGTGGGGTGCATGTACAGATGTTTCGGTCAAGTGGCCAGTCTGATGCGTAACCCCTAGTGTTTAGTTCCCAATAAAGCTTGATACTCATTTATCCACCCACTGAAGGGATGCAAGGCTCGGGATTTGAGCCCCGGACCTGTGGCTTGGAGAAGCGTGATAAACTTCCACACAGCCAATGGACATCAGAGCTAGCTCTATCACAAAAAAAACCCTGTAAAATTTATAAGTATTGGAGCCCTCTAATAACATTGTTATTGTTCCAGGATCTAAAATTGTACTTTAAAAAATATTTTATTTCTCCTTTAATTGCACTTTATGTTACGTTATCACTTTCACAAAATAATAATTTAATAATATATGTAGCTATAGATATTATTTTTTTAAAAAAATCATTTTTCAGTCATGGTTAATTCAATGCCAGTTTGAAATTCAGCTTGCTATTATTACGCGAATTTAATGTAAAAATATAACGAAATGTAGATTTAGTGAAAATATTTCCTATTTGCACTTTCTGGGTAAAAGATTTGTCAGTTATTACTCTTATTGCATTATTAGCACTTTTGGTAAGAATATGTTAATAACTGTTTCGTAAAATTTAAAACTAAATCAGATAAACTGTTTGTCTTGCAGAACTTAGATAAAAAAAAATGGAAAAGGCGGAAAAGTGATTATTGTCTTTTAAGTTATTAGAATTTTTTTCTTCCTAACAAGTAAATTAGTACAGGTACGTACTTATAAATATTTTTTTATCATCAGACTCAATTCCAATAAATTTTGGTTTTTTAACTTGGCTATTGAATCTGTCTGGTTCAAAGTCCACACGTTGGTGTTGTGTGGGAGAGTGGAGTACCAGTTCCAATATCATACCTCGACTGCGGCTCAAAATAACGGAGTCCGTTACAAATTGCCTTCGTGTTTTTTCAAAGTGCGATCTTAGCATTAAAAAAATCAATCAATCCATCAGTGGCGCACACACAAAATTTTCAGAGGGGGGGTCTAGGATCGAAAATCCACCATTCTTGTATAATGCTCCATATATTCTTTTGATTCCACAACATATTCTTTTGATTTTGTTGATTTTCGGGAGCAAAAAACAGCAAAAAATTATTTATTGGATAAATAATTATCATTAATTAATAAAATTAATTATTAATAACAAATACTTAATTAAATTTAACGTACTATATACATAGGATTATAATCAATAGGGGAAAAAATCAAGCACTATGGGGGGGAGATCCGAACCTGGGACCTCCCCTTCTTGTGCGCGCTACTGCAATCAATTTAACTTGGCTGAAAACCTAGAAAAATTTTCTTACTTTGAAATTTAATAGAAAGAGTCAATGACGAGGTATTTCTTTTTCAACAAGCTATCCCTTTTCTATCAAGAAAAAATTCACAGCTTTCTTCATACTTAAAATTTATATCAAAACGGTATTTAATTTTTTTTTCCTTTTTAGAGCGCCAGTCATTAGAAAATAAAATTTTTCCCTAGCGCGATTTTGCGATTTTTTTTTTTAAATAATGATCTTATTTCGATGAAAATTTTTTACGTTATAATTGTTCTTTTTTCTATATAGAAATATTTCTTTGCTATAGTTTCTTTATTATAATCAAATAATGCACATTTTGAATTAACAATCTTGTACAAGTTGTTTACAAGTTTCAGTACTTCTCAGTTGCTTTAAAAGAAATTCTGTGGGCATTTAATCTAATTTTTCTACTTTTAATTTCAAATTTTGCGAGAAGGATACAAGAAGTCATTTTGAAAGTTTTAGTGTTATTACTTTTATTCGATGAAAATTTTGATTAGTTGTGAAAAGTGTATTGCTAAGAATTAATTTTACTTTTCCAACAAAACCATATACATAAAGCCTAAAACATTTAGCCGCGTTCTTGCATGCGTTCATCTACGCAGCAGAAATGCCCCACTTGCATGACATATATAGCACACACATTTTGCATTCGCCATTGTAAAGAAAAACTGTTCTTGCCTTTCTGTATTAAAATTTTATGTTTTTCCTTTTTTGTTCTTGGCCTTATACACTTCTTTTAAAATATAACGGATTACGATTTCTACTACAATTACACAAGTAGCATAAAATTTTCAAGTTGAATGTTTGAACAACTATGAGAGCGGCTGCAAAGCCATGGACGTTTTCAATGCAGCGAGTAGCGAACAAACGTAAGCCGATGAATCTGAATCCGACGTATGTACTTAACACGTTCAGTGCCGGGCGCTCAGCAATACCAGGACGTAACGTAAACATAAAAATCCAATACCGTGGAAGAGCTAGTTGTGGGGAGATGTTTCAGCAGCCAATCCCGTGTTATCGCGGATAGAGGAGATCAACGTTTTTATTCTCTTTCCTTCAGTTGGCGTGTGGATGGAAACCCATTTCTAAGGCTGGCATCTCGGTGATCGCTTTTTCCCCCATAGTTGCAGAGAATGTGTTAAGTGTCACTGAGGGCTTCCAATTATAGTACATGTGTCGTCTACACATAGTCGCACGGATTGTGTCTAGCTAGCGTCGGTGTTCCACAAATATGTTTTCTTTTTAAGTATGCACGTTTTAGGTCTTAGAGAAGGCGGTCACCCCAAAAAGTCTTCGTGGTCCACCGGTAGATCGCGATCGACCTAATACCAACCCTTGGCATTAAAGAATAAAAAAAATAACAACGAAACACGAGATATAAAGGAGATATTAAACTAGTGCTTGAACCCAGTGGCGTAACGGAGAATATTAGGGCTCCCCTGCAAAGTCATGTTTTGGACTACAAGTCGGATCATACAAAGCATACACATTTGGCGTTACTCAGGCTTAGGGCACCCTAGAATCCTGGGCCACCCGCAATATGGGGGTATACGTTTAGCCACTGCTTGAACCACAGTATATACAATGGCTTAGCCAAAATACAAATACAACAATTAACTATTGGATTCGTTTTCATAAATCCACTGAAACATCGATACCACAGGGAGCTAATCTTAATTTTGTTAAAGAGATTGCAAAAAGAATTTCACCAATACAATAACAACGATATTTCTAGTGATATCAATAATATTATAATCTTAGGTAAACGTATGTGTTTACTGTCAGAAAGTGACGACGAATAAAACCTTTTTATGTGTTTATGTTATTTTACTTAGATTTGTGGTGTTCGTAAATTAGTGACCTATGTCCTCCTTTTTACAAATGATAATTTATTTTGCATGGTACATGTACAATCTTTATAAAGTAAATGCTTAAGATCCTAACACATGAAAACCCATGATTTATTGTAATAGTTTAGCTGATTTCTAAGAACTTGGAACAAATCTTCTATTTTTTTTCATAGATGCAACATATATTTTATACGTATTCTACGGAAAAGTTTCTATTGTGTAAAAATAAAATTAAAAGTAAACTATTTGTTTAAATTCCATTAGTTTTATAATATCTGCTTTGTACCATATTTTTTTAAGTATCTTTTACTATCTGCTGCAAAACTTTCTCTTTTAAGGAGACATGGCACAATTTATAAAGAAAAATCTTTGATTCAATGGATTTCACAAATTTTTTGGTTGTTCTCTATGTATTTATATGAAATAAAACACACAGTTTGTGTGCTCAAAATACCACGAAAAGCTAAACAATCAATTTTTAAAGAAAAGTTTAAAAACTCATGAAGTGATTTTACCTTTTCTTACGAAAATTGACATGCACCCGTGAAATTTGATTTACAAGTACGTCTCAAATAATCATTACAAAGATTGCTATGAGTTTTGTGAAATATGATTGATATTCGTAAAGTATTATTTTTAAGAGAATGATTATTGTGAAAATTATTTTTAAAAAATGTATAAATTCTAGATTCAAGTAATTTTAAAAAATAAGTATTACTTTAGTTCAAAAATGTATACTAATTTTAGTTACAAGTATTAATACAATAGTTAGAAAAAATATCAAAGCCTATTCCGCACAATAGGGAAAAAAAGCCTTAGCATTTTAAATGAAGAAAAAGTAGTAATTTTTTTTTATTGTCTGAGATAAATTAGTTTAAAGTTTTTATTTTCCATTAAGATGTGAATAAAAATTATCATAATTCTAGGTTGCTTTTCTTTTTAAATAAGATCTTTCAAATCTAGTGAGATTATCTAAAAAAATATTTTAAAAAATTAAGGCTAAAAAAATTGCTTCGTTTTTTTACCTATTTTTGACAATTGAACCTTATTGTGTCCCCTTTAGATGTGTAACGCGTTTTCGAATGGCATCTTTTTTAAAAACAATTTGGAAGCATTATATATAAAAAAAACTCTTTCCTCCATTTTTTTCGTTCAGTCTTTTAATGATTCGAACAAATGAAGGGGGCTAGGAACCCCATTTAAAATACAAATCTGCGTAAAATAACAATACCTGCACCTATATAACTATTCATTTTGAACTAAATAAGCGTCTTAGAATTAAATGTTCTATTAAAATCATGTTTTACCTTTACTGATTATCATCTAATTTATATGCATAAATAATGTTAATCTCGCAGTATTTGATTAATGCAATCTTTTTACCACAATAACATATTTACGACTTAAAATGGGATTTTAGTTCATTAGGAACAAACAGTAAGCTCGACGCGCAGCAGACTTAAGGAGAGAAGAGCGCGGCTTGCGGAACAGTGAGAGAAAAATTAATTTCTCTCTCTCTCCCTTTGGCGCGATAAGCACTGAAAGCTTGGCGACGGTAGGGTTTTACTTTCTGTGTGGTAACCCACTCTCGTTTATGATGGCGGAATATTTCGCGAGTACGCTGATCGGGATGCTTCACCGTGGAGTTGAACGGTGACCTGCGGTAAAGCGCGTTTGGTTGCAGGTTGAGCACCACCTTCACACCGGCCTGAGGAATCACTTTATTGTGGATCGTTTGCGCTTTTGTTTTTGATGCTCGCTCTGATCTTACGAGGAATCGAATAATTATTTTCTGAGTAACATTCCAAGAAACTGCTTCGTGAAATCTTTGCATTTGAAACTGAAAATTCTTTAAGGTGCTTTTTCTCTAAAATGAGGAGATGGTCTCATCATGATGGGGACTAGATCATGATGAGGTTTAACCTCTTCTGTGATCCCAGCGATTACTTTAGTGTCTTGTTGGATTTTTTATAAGCTTCTCAAACATTATGTACTTCTTGAAAGTTACAAATGTCATAATCAAGCCTTCTGTTGATGTCCAAAGTTTTCCTTCTCATATTTTGACCATTGGTCGTGCCTAATTTGGGAAAACGAAAACAAAATCATGGCCAGCTCTCCGTCTTGTTCATCAACTAGTCCTTCCACGTCCACTAACACCACTGCTGCTGATCTCCAAGAAGTGGACGCTTTGAGCGATGACAGTGGTGTGGATGTCAAACCTCAGTGCAGGAAGCCTCACGAAAAATTCCTCAAGTTCGCACAAGAACCAGAAACGGCGACCGAGTCCAGTAAGCGCAACAAGAGAAAGTCGTCGGAACCCAAAAAACGAAAAGACGTTCTTTTGATGAAACGTTTCCGGTGGGATTCCGACGATGAAGACAATGTTGAGGATACCAGAGAAGTGGATGATGTCTATGACATCATCGAAAGAGAAAGACCTAGCAGTGGCGACAGTGGGTGCCAAGTTGCCACGCCGTCGACAGCAATTCGGGCCAAAGCACCTGAAGAGAAAAAGAAAAGGCCAAGACAGTGGAGAAAACCTAAAGTTGAGAAAGAAACCCCTGCCATCAAACAAGAACCCCACTTGCAAACTTTCAGACAGTCTGTGATAAGAAAACATGATGCAAGTTCAACATCCACCATTCTCAGTCATTCATCCGCGAAAGATCTGTCATCCGCCACCCACCTGTCCAGTTCTGAAAGCTGTTCTCTGGTCACTTCTCACTGCCTAACCAATCAGACTTATGTCCCACCGATTGTCCAGTCTGGTCAGTTTGACTTGACCCTCAGTGGATCGGAGGAGGGCAGCAACGACAAGTCCAGTAGAACTAGTCGTTCAGTGGGAAGACCAAGAAATTACAAAAGCATGAGCAGGGAAAGGCGTATTGAAGCCAATGCTAGAGAAAGAACAAGAGTGCATACCATCAGCGCTGCATTTGAGGATCTGAGAAGGGCTGTTCCGGCCTATGCTCACAACCAGAAATTATCCAAGCTAGCCATCTTGAGGATCGCCAGTGCTTATATTGTAGCCCTGGCTTGCCTCAGTGAGCAGGATTACAGTGAAGAACAAAGCAGGCCGACCCTGGAGGGATGTGTTGAACATTGTACTAGAACCATACAAGCTGAAGGCAGATCTAGGCGCAGAACATCCAAGGTTAGTTGTTTGTTTTTATTAATATTTTTTATGTACTACTATCATTTAACTTAATTTGCCTTTTAGTTTAGATACTTTTATCATTTTAGTGTGTTGTTCGATTTATATACCTGTTATAATTTATCGTTAAATGCATGTTATGTTATCATTAAAATCAATTTATCATGGTATTTTTATGTTTTTGTTCCTTTAACATTTGCATGTGTAGTTGTATTATTTCTCTTAACTTTGCCCACCATTACACTTTTTCGCTTATGTTGCATCCCTTAAATTACTTATTAAAATTATTTTTATTTTTGACATCGCTATCAATGCGTAATGTAAAAGAATATGGTATCAAAATTCGGAATCCTTTTTGAATTAAAAAGATGCGCCAATACTATTACATATAGTATTATCTCTGTAGAGAACCTGTTTTGTCACACTACTTATTTTTATCTTATTAAACCCATTTTTAAAGATAATTTTTTTTCTATTAAATGTAATTTATGAGTAAATGAATTATTATTTTCATTGTACATGTCAAAATTAAAAACTGTTCATTGATAGAAATGCTGATAAATTTTAAAGATTCAAAATAATTAACTTCTGTATTTGTTATGGTGAAGTTATACGAAAAATGAAACTTTTTTTTCTGTTTGTTTTAATTTTCTTTATGTGCTTTCATATTAGAAGATAGCCTTGAAATTTAAGTTACGTATTTAATATTTTCTCACATGCATAACATTTCATCAATAAAGCCAAACGATTTTTTTTAAATTCTTTTAAAACAATACTTCTCTTAATGCCAAGCGATTTTTTTTAAGGAAAAAAGTATTTCTTCTATATGATTTGTTAATTCGTCAGGTCAAATGACTGTTACAATATTGATATATATTGTCCACACGCTATTTCACTCAGTTATTGTTAATTTTCAATTTATTTAAAAATTGTGCTTTCAGGAATGAGAAATATTATTACATTTACCAGCATAACGAAATGCAAATGTTTCTAGAACATTCATAAAATGTTTGAAATTGCCTAATCACTGACAAAACTGTGTTTTGTGATACCCATAGTAAATACGTTGCATAATGAGTCATAACTGTTGAGATAGAACAATCAATAAGAGTAATGTAGAGCATATACTATGAATTGTTGTACCGAAGAAACTAAATTGGAACAAAAATAAAATTAAGGTATGTCTTGTTAATACAAATAAAAAGAGACAATTTGTTTAAATCTCACAGTAAAGGGTTATTATTAAATTTAACACTTTTAACTAATGTTTGAAAGATGGTTTTTCAAAAAAAAAATTTTCCTTTTTAAAATTTGCTTTTAACAATAATTTTTTAATGATATTTAAGTATTTGTGTGGTTGGATTGTTTTTTTTTAAATCCATAAATCAGGTTAACAATGAATAATTTTTGTAAAAATTCTTTTTTTCTTCTGCTTGCTAAAATACTGTATAATTGTTCATATGAAAAATAGAATTTCCCACTTCTTTTTATGTAATGACATTAAAAAAATCCTAATTGCTATTCTATTAAGTAACATCAGTGACTTAAAGTGGTTAAAATAATAACATAAATAACTTGTTTATTAATTTTTATTCTAATATAAACAAATCTGATTCTTTTTTTCCTTTTTTAAAAAAGTGTTCTCTCTTTGATATGTATATGTATTTTCAAATCTATCTTTAATTTCCATGTATAACCGTATCCAGTCTTTTAAGCCGTTAAGTATACTAACATTAATGCGATTTTAGATTTGAACGGTTTTGTGAGATCATATGTGGTAGAACGTTCGATGAAGTTGCGTTATTTAACCGGCTGTAGATATTCAGAATAACACGTTTTTGAAACATTCTTGTTTGTATTCACTTTTTTATTGGATTGGGGAAAACTGTGTATTTTCCAAAGAATTTGATATTTGTGCTGCTTTCTACAATGGAAATAGGAAAAAGAATTATGTTTGATTTATCGTAAGTCCGTTTAAATCTCGTTCCGTTATATTTGTTCTCGGAAGCAATTTTGAATCTTTCAAAAAAATTCGATTGTAAGCGCACATTATTCTAGCATATTTCTTTTAAACTTTGTATTTCTGAGTATCGTATAAAGCAATTTTGTGTTATTGAAATTAGTCATTGTTACAATGTTACGTAATTTATGTAGAAAATTTTTTTTTATTTATAAATCATGGATTTCTACAATTGCTATTTTATTGGCTTTAATTATTTTAGTAATTACATCTTAAGTATATAAAGTACGTATTATTTGTATAAGAGTCTCATAATAATCACTTTTTCCAATTCCTACTATCAGTTCACACTCTCCCTATATATATATATATATATATATATATATATATCTTGTTCAAATTTTCAATCGTTAATAAAATACTTTCTATTCAACCACTCAAGTTCAAATACATTTTTTTTTAAACTTGTAGGGGATGACATTTGATGTTAATACGGTTTTCTCAAATATTAATTCATTAATTGAATTAAAAAATGAATACGTAGTAACAAACAAAAATAATAGTCCAACAGCATATATAGAAAGGAAAATCGCTCGTTATGTCCCTGTAGTGCAAAATGGATGGCGCGTTGGGTTCGAATCCCACCTGGGATGGCCTAATTTCTGAAAACGTGATTTCTTTTTTTTTTTACTATGCTATTCTACTAGAATAATTCAATTTAACGAATGAATAAATAGTAAAAAAAAAACAAAAAATAGTCCAACACCCTATATAGGAAGGAAAATTGCAAGGAAAATCGCTTTCTATTTTGCTACTTAATATTGCGATTGTCATATGTATATACATATTTATATTAATTGTAACTATTTAATAAAAGGTAACTAAAATAAAAATTTTCTTTGCTGACCTAAGTAGGTATTGGCTTAAACTTTTTTTTATATATATTACTTGTTAACAAAATTTTTTTTAATCGTTTTTACATTAAATTGACATTTTAACTTTTTATGGATACATAAAATACGCTTTGAAATACAAGAATTAAAATTCATTCTACAAATAAGTATCAATTTTTTACTTAACTTTTTTTGTAATTTTACATCGGAAATAACGATTATTAAAAGTTTTTTTTAAAAAAATAATACCAATGTAAGTTAAAAAGTTTTAAGACGGATTATTTGATAGATTAAGTGATCTGAAGTGAAAAGAAAAAACTACTTTTTTCTCCCAGTTTTATTTCGATAGCGTGATAAAGTTTAATCGAATAAGAAGCCGAGTTTTTTCAATCAATCAGTCGGATAAGTCGGTGGTGGTTTCACTGTTTTCTTTTCTTTTTTTTTAAAAAAAAAGAACGATTTAATCTTTCAATGCGTGGAGTTTTTAATTAAAAAATGAAATATGGCGTATTTGAGAAATTAATACGGCTTGAAAATAGTTCGTATAAAATTTATACCGTTAAAAATGGAGGACGAAAATTCTTTAGAAGTGTCTAATAAACATTTTCCGGTATTAGAAATTTTATTGAATTTATATACATATTAAGGTATCCGACTACACTTGCGAAAACTTTTTTTTTGAAAAAATGGAGATATGGGGATTTTTTTTTTTTATTTTTTAGATGTATTTAGTATATTTTAAGGAAAAAATCGTTAAATTGAAATTAGAAAAAAAAAATTATTATTATTAAAACGGGAAAAAACTGGCGAAAATGTATAAAAAATTACATAAACGGGGCCCGCTCTGTACAAAAATGTTTTGATTTTCAATTTTTCCGTTTTAATGTGTTACTTAGTTATTCATGTTTGAAATGACCTTCAGGATAATCGGTAGTTTAATTTTTACAAAAACAAGAGCACACTATATTAGTGACTATATGAAACTGCTTAAAAAAACAGTGATTATATTCACTTAAAGGACAGTAAATTTTGAAATAAAACAGTTATTGATAAATCTGAAGGTCAAAACACTTCTATTGTTGTACGAAATATTCACAACGAATTTCACAAAAAACTTTCAAAACTTTTTGAGTAATCGTTGTCCCCGTTTGAGTTTTTCAAAAAAATTCCATTTCGAGTAAAACCCATTTAAAAGTTTGACATCTTGTGTAAAGTTATGGCATCTTCTTTTATTAAAACACTGGTAGTTTTTGTTCTAGTGAATGGACATTAAAAAGCTTGGTATTTTTATTAAGGTTATAAGATGGTCTATAAAATAAAATCATAAAAAAATTGTCAATTTTTGAAAAAAAATGATTTTAGGGTAGTCGGATACCTTAATTAAAAAAAAATGGTGCAGATATAATTCGAATTTAATGTACAACAGTACAAAATAAAATAAATTGTTAAGAAATTGCGTTATAATACATTTAGCAAGAGATTTTATGAGTTTTTTTTAAGGTGAATGACTGCATTTGGAAATGCAATTTTGAAAAACCGTGCTAAGATTTTTTTTTATATTAAAGGGGTCATTTGAATTAGAATATTCGTATAAGATTTTTTTAAGAATATTATTGCAAGAAAAGTTATTTAAGTGTAATCTTTTGGCAAAAAAATGAAGAAAGAATGATATATTTTGAAAGCATTCTCTTTTTTATGAAAAAATACTTCTATGATAATAATGCTTAGATGAGTGAATGAATAATAACGTCGCACTGTTCAGCTACACGAGGGCTTTTGGCGACGGACCACGTAAGCTTGAACCATGGTCAAGTGACGTGAACGACGCCTGAGCTGGCACCCCCCTCTCCTAGCTACCACACCAACGGGAGGACGTTTCAGCTCTCGACAAATTTAACGTGCATCGCTGCCCTACACGGCGGGTCCTTAGTGGCACTGGGCTCGAGCTCGACATGCCTGCCATGATCCAATACCTTGACCACTGGGCTACCGCCTCCCTATAATGCTTAGGTATAGCAAGGACTTCTAGACGGAACCTGAACTAGGGTTTTTGAAAAAATTAACCTCATTTTTTGAAAGTTATAATCAATTAAAATAATAACTGGTGTTTTTTTTTGTTTAACTTCTCTCTATTCTGATAAAATAAAATATACAAATAAATCTACTTCTAAATTATATATTTCAGGATCTTACTTCAATCCCGGTATAGTAGTTCTAGCTATATATGGACAAAATATTATTATTTTGGAAACTTTTTTGGCCATCAATCCGGTATTAAGGTTAGTGATTCTGACTGCTGTGGTGGTCGCGGTAACCTAGTAGTCAAGGTATTGGATCGTGGCTGGCTTGTCACGCGAGTTCGAGTTCAGTACCACTAAAGACCCGCCGTGTAGGGCAGCGATATACTACATCTGTCGAGAGCTCAAACGTCCTCCGGTTGGTGTGGTGTGGTATTTAGGAGAGGAGGTGCGAGCTTAGGTGTCGTCCTCTTCACTTGACCATGGTTCACAATTACGTCGTCCGTCGCCGAAAGCCCTCGTGTAGCTGAACAGTGCGACGTTAATATTCACTCACTCGCTAATTGCTGTCCGTAGGACCTGGTGTGGAATCCCAGAGAAGACATGGATGTTTGTAAATGGATAGTGCCTTTTTGTGGCATGGGGATACTCTAAATGGCTGTCGAGCCAAAGACCTCTCGTGAGGTTGGTGGAAGGGGAAGAGAGGTGGTAGGCTCTTGACCACCCCCAGGATATTCTCCTTCAAAATTGGAGGGAAGCGAGCCAAATCGTACTGTCACCTGTGTTTTGCTCAAAGGTATGGCTAACGGCATATATAGAAATAAGCCCCTTGCCACGATGAATTTCTTGGGCCTTGATTGGATGTTACTGTCGATCAGGTGGCATAAGTAACAACTAGAACAAGAGAAATATTTTTCATTAAAAGAGAATGTTTTGAAATTATGTTATTTTTGCCGAAAAAAGTTGAATTTAAATAATTTTTTTACTGTAATAAAAACAATTCTATATGTTTATTCTAATTCAACTGGCACTTGATATGAAAAAAAAATATTCATCTGTAGGTTTTTGCAAAATCACGTCTCCAAACGTAGTCCCAGTCACCCTAACAATTCTATTTCTCAATTATTAAGTAACATTATTATTATTTAAATCATTATATTTAACTCGTTTTATATTAAAAAAAATCAGTGTTCGTTTGCATAAGTATTTCGAAGATAAAAGTAATATTTCCTATTTCCTTAGAGAATGTTTGGAAGAATACAATGTGTGCATAAAATATAATACGATCTAGGTGTGTGTGCATATGTGTTGAAGCAATACATAGGTTTCTTTTAGAAACAAACAAAAAAATAAATAAATAAAGTTAATTAAAATGAATGATGCAAGTAAAAGACTCACATGGATTATTTCTTTGTTAAATGTATAGAATATGCATCTTAACTTCCTTATGAGAAAGCATTGTATTACACCTCTCCCTTTAATTTAGTTATATAATATGACATATAAGAGGAAAAAAGTGTCGAGTTTCCCACTGGTGTCTTGGAAATTAAGTAACAGTACCTAATGACCTTCTGCTTGGAAATATTCTTTCAACTAGACACAGCGAGGCCTAAAATTCTACAGATGTAAAAGGATTCGTTAGAATAAAGCCAGACATTTCCGTAAAATTGTCTCTTTCTTATACAAAAAGAGGTTTAGAATAGATGTCGCACGTGAACGCTGAAAAATCAAAAAAGATCTTAGTTGAATATGAACTTAAACAAGTTTTCCGTATCTTTAGAGATAGGATTTGAGAAGATATACGTTTGTTTAAACTGAATAATCACATGAAGAATGCTGTATTAATTAGATTATCGTACTTGATGATACAACTTTCACGTGATAAATGTTATCACGTGATCTCCATTGAGTTCAAAGCTGACTAACCGTGTACTCGTTCTATTTGTAAAAATTTAGGTAATTGAGTAAATATATTCTAGCATTTTTTTAAAAAAATCATCAAAAAATTTGTTTAATTAAAAAGAAATTTTGTATCTTATTTGTACTTCCAAATCAAGTTTATTTTGCTTACTTGTGTGCGTTATTATTGTTGACAAATACGTACTTTTTAAAAGAAAGCTTCTGTAGAATTCAACAGTTGGCAGCATAGCACATGAACTGCTTGGTTAGAAACATTTGTATTTATCATGTGACTTAGACGTCACAATAGCTTATGAACTCATTGGCTGGTACACACGGGATTGTAGTTATCATGTGACTATGGCGTCAAACGAATTTAGTCCTATTATTCTCTGTATTTCAGTAAGTCAAAAAGTTATGAACCTATATATCAATGAAAAAAACAAGTCATCTTATTTCAGAAAATAAATATTAATTTTAAACAGATTTAATAAATAAGTAACATATAATGTATGCAATCGTTAAAATAGATGTATATAATATACTTGTATATACACACTCATATAGATAGATATTACATACATTAGTGGCACACACACTAGGTCCGCCCCCTAGTCCTTGATTTTTTTTCCGATTGATTATAATAATGTGGATATAGTAAGTAAAATTTAATGAAAAATGGTTATTAATTTTTTTTAATTAATGCTAATTATTTATTCAATTATTTATTTTTAATGGGGTTTTTTTTTGTTCCCGACAATCGACAAAATCAAAAGAATATGGCGGGTGGCGTATTGGGGAATGATACGAGAATGGTGAACTTTGGACCCTGGACCGCACCTCCTGTCCCTTGAAAAATTCCTGTGTGCACCACTGACATACATAGATACATATAATAGACATACCAACTTTTTTCAGTGTAAAATTAAGAGCCTTAATAATTATTTTTAAATACTATGTATAAACTTACGGTTCTATCTTTTTATAAAGTTAAAGGTCAAAATATCAAACATTTTACTTTATATTAATTTGTACCCAATCTGACATACTGTGGGAGTGCACAGACCCCTCTTATAAAGACGGGTTACATTCTCGATTCGTAGACGAAAGCTCCGATGGCTAGTTAATCTCTATGGTAAAAATTGAAGCTTTTTTTTTTATCTTTGATGGGGGTGAACCCCCAAACCTTCCCCTCATATACTCCAATGTTGACAGTGGCGTAACGTACACCCACGCAACCCCCTCATCACGGAGGGCTGGATTCTAGGGGGCCCAAGGCCTGACTGACGCCAAGTACGTACTGAATTTTTAGTGGTTTAATTTTCTCCGTGACGCCACTGATGTCGACGTACAAAAACTAGAAATATTGTTCTCTGCTGATTTAACAAATTCAGTACATTTTAAATTCTATAAAAATGTACGAATTTCACTAAATGTTGCGTAAAAATTTATATATATAAATACGGAAATCTATATAAATACATACAAAATCGACGCATGTAATAGTGTTGTAGTAAAGTCTACTTGTAACAGCGCGAGAGTGTACAGAGAGGCAAAAATAGCGGCAGCAAACAACTAAACCTAAAAGCGGAAATAATGAATACAACTAAATTGAAAAAGAAAAATGGGACACACACACACAGCCACTTGCATTCGCACAGATTTCTTCGAAAGTTAATCTAAGATGGGGGGAGATTTCGAGAGGCCGGCACGAGGGTAACTTTCCACGAAAAATGCCACCTCGAGGGGAAAAAAAGTGAAATCATGGGGACTCTTTGACAAGTGATGCATTCCATTCTTTTAAGATATGATTGCTTTGAGGGCATTGCTTAGAACAGGGCGCTAAAACAGCAATTCTTGACGTGTGGTCCTTGGACAGGGAGTGTGGAACCTTAGAACAGGATGTTAGGGTAGGCCGTCTTATGTTATTTGCAGTCAAATTAGACCACGCTCTATAATCTAACAAAACTGCGTCACTCGACGGGCGTCAGATGGACACATTTAAAATTATTAATTATATTACAAATTCTTAGTATCCGTTATGCTTGAAAACTTCAGAGTTAAACAGTAGAATTAGGGTACTTGAGGTATTATGTTATATGCTAATCAAACATATCATTTAAATTGAGACACTTGTCCCATGGCCTCACACAAGATCTAAGTAAATCTTGTGTGAGGCTATAGGCAAAAGATAACGTTAAATATGGATACTTTTATTGTTTACTTATTTTTAATAGTCATTTAGATAATTTTGTGTTGATAAAAGGTACTAGGTATAAGCGATTCATTTCGCTGGCAGCCGAGGCATCTAATTTTCATAAAAGGTGTGATAGCCCGCGGGCTGTGGGTATACTCTCTTCATTATCCACACGACCCTAAGTTTGAGGGGATAAAGATTGACCCACTCAGAGATTCCATACTAAAATTAGTTTATTGTTATCTCAATTTATATTCAGCAAAGCAACACAAGTCTAGGAGGCTTATGATCAGGAGCGATGAGACATAAACCGTAATTCTTACAAATAGCGCCATAAACAACCGAATCTGTATCTATAGATGATTCCCCTACTTTGCTGGAATCCGCTCTGGTATTAAAGTTTAATCTAATCTTTCTTACCGCTAATCCACGGCGAACAGTCCTTATATCGTCAATACAATCCTTGATCCAATTTGCTCCGACAAATGGACGATCTGGCTCCGAACTCACTTAGATCTCTCCTTCTTAGAACTTCGCTAGCACTCTATTAGACTTTCTCATAGAATTTCTTAGAACCTCACGCGAATACTAAAGCTCCAATATATACACATTCCTAATCTGCATAATCGCGTTCTCTTTTTGAGTTGGTTGGAAAGAATTGCCATTCTGGCCCCAAAGATTTCCCCAGGGGTTCGCAATAAAGTCCCGTCACAAAGGTTAAAAAAAAAGGAAGGAATGTGTAAAGAAAGAGCAGAATTTATTCTACGAATTTAAATCTATTCAGAAAGACTCGGTTTCTTTGGTGGCTGTGGTAGCTTAGTGGTTGTGGTCACGAACTTGTGGCGGCGTGTTGTGAGTTCAAATCCCAATGCCATTAAAGAGATCCGCTGTGTAGAGGGGGACTTATGTAGGTTAAATCTGTCAAGCTCTATCCGTCCCTTTGGCGTGGAGCCGCGGTAGCCGAGTATCGGATCGTGGCTGGCCTTGTCACGTGTTTCGAGCCCAGTACCATTAAAGACCCGCCGTGTAGGGCAGCGATGCACGTTAAATCTGTCGAGAGCTCAAACGTTCTCTGTTGGTGTGGTGTGGTAGTTAGGAGAGGGGGTGCCAGCTCAGGTGTCATCCACGTCACTTGACCATCGTTCAAAAATTACGTGGTCCGTCGCCAGTTATCGTAGTTGCTTTCAGTGCGACGTTAGTAGAGTGAGTGAATATTAACGTCACTGTTCAGCTACACGAGGGCTTTTAGTAATGGACTTCGTAATTTTGAACCATGGTCAAGTAACGAGGACGACACCCGAGCTGGCACTCCTCTCCTAACTA
>BMAU01015554.1:0-188695 GCA_019973935.1 Trichonephila clavipes
TAGTTTTGCAAAACATCGTACTAACAACTGTAAAATTATTAGATGCCATATCGGTTTAGTAAACAATATAATATTCAGTCTAATAGGTAGTACATATAAAGAAAAAAACGTTTTAATACTCTTTTATTATATTAAAGTTAGAAAAGTATGTCAAAACAAAGTTATTTTGTATAAATAAAATTTTCATTTTATTTTGATGAATTGGATGGGATTTAGATACGTGTCTTTATATAAACTTCACAGCGAACGTGAATCCATTTTGAATATACATTTATAATTTTTTTAAAAATATTTTACTGTAACTCGTGAAACCCTTGAGCATGCCTTGTGAAAACCCAGGGTTCCGTAAAGCACAATTTGAAGACCACTGGTTAAAGCAAATGTAATATTTGATTTAAACGTCCTAATTAAATTTATGCAAAAAAGTTCCATACAATGTATGCATATATATATATATATATATATGCTGTCGAACCTGGATATAACGAACCTCTATATTGCGAACTTTTTCCTGGATCCTTGAACATTTCATGATTTTCTTCGTAAAATAACCTCTCTATAGCGAAGTGCATTTTCTACAAAACGAACTTTTTCTTTTGTGATTCAATTTTTGTTCTCCCTTTTTTTTAAAGTATTTCTGAAAGATATTTCAAGTTATTCTCTCTTTAACACATTTTTTGGTGGTCATGAATCTTGAACTCGTTTTATTAGATCCTAATTAGCCGAGAGCAATAGAGTTTTGGATGTTTCTTTCAAGAAGTGCAACCCTTAACCCCCATTGCCCAGTTCACTAGAAACATTTTCGATATTCTCTTTCACTCTCAGTGAAGTTGTCCCATGTCCCCGTGTTCTAATTATAAAATAATGTATGTTTAATATTACTTGTATGCTTTAAATTATAAAATGTCCTTAAAATTCATAAATTTTAGTATAGAATTATTTTCTTAATATTGAAAATACAGTGAATTCTTCGACATTCTTTTTTCTTGTTTTCCTTGCAATTTTCTTTCTTCCCTTTTTTTTTTTTGATGGGTAAGATATATAAAGCAAACATATATATTAATTAAAAAAAAGTTTAATTAATTACTTTTTTTAAATATATAGTGTTTATGAATTTAAAATTTGTTTTATGTGCTTTATAAAGTATATTAAAATATTAACTTCTATATAACGAATTTTCCATGTAACGAACTTTTTTCCGGGATTTACAGACGTTTTTTATATAATTATTACAAAATATGAATTTTTAAAGTAAATAAAAAATGTACTTAACTTTATTAATTAAATTTTTAATGAGAACAATGATTTTATTTTACCAGATGTAATACCTGAAATCTACAATCTTTCAGTGACCGTAAAAGAGCAAAAGCTTAATAATAAAGGAGAGAGCTTTGCGGACTACCTAGAAAAACGCTAGGATCCCAGGGTTCCGTGAACTGCATTTTAAGAACTACTGTTTTAGTACATTTAGTAGTAATCTTCTAATGCTATGTTTAGCTTTATTCTTATTCTTTTATCCTAAAGCCCAGTTGTAAAGGCAAGTTGCAAGTGAAGGTTGTTTATCCTGAAAATAATGTTTCACCTCGAAATCTTAATTCATAAGGCTAAGAGATTGAAAGTGTATGTAGCGGTATCATCTACATAAAGGTAGTAACAGCCTCCGGACAAGGGGGATCACTTTTGTCTAGTGGTATGTTACGTGTTTTCGAACCCATATGTCGCGGGTTCTTTCATCTGCATACGCGCCACTTCATTGGTGACCCTGGCTGAATTAACTCAGCGTTTCTCAAACTGTGGGGTGCAACCCCCTTAAGGGGCGTGATCATTCTACGAGGGGGGCGAACATATTGAAAGATCGGAAACAAAAAATAATTAAAAAAAATATTAATTTACTGAAAGTAAAAACACAATGTATGTATCCTGGCGCAATAAAAAAAACATTTGCACTGATATAATACATTTATAACTGTATCAGTACTGCACAAAGTAATTAATAATTGATTTAGCAATAGTAAGTTAAGAACAAGTTTAATAGTTATCAGTGACCCCATGGGCTTGTCACATACAAAATTATGTACAAAAACTAACACTTAACGTGCTAATTGGAACGGTTTATAATTAATCCCTTAACTGTCATCAAAAAGTTTCGCGATTTACTCCCTAATGCCATCGTTTTCCACAGAGGCACGCGTAATGGGTGTTTTAAGGGGAGGGGGAGGAAGAAAAGGAAAAAAAAAATCTTCGCAAATACTGCCACGATCCTTTCAATGCATTTCAAATTATTCAGAATAATTTTATGAATGGCAGTGCACAGAAAAGTTCGTACTTCGAAAGAACGTATATGTATACGTATAAGGCAATAAACGCTTTGGCTGAGTGAGACGTTTGTATAAGGCAAGAGCACTTAAGATGCTAAAACTAGTAATTATAGACTTAGGGTAAAAGTATATTATTATTCAATTCAATAAATTTTATTGTAAGTAGAAGGGGGGGGGTGCGATGAAAATTATGTTTGAATATTGGGTCGCAAATATTGAAAGTTTGAGAAGCACTGGGTTATATAAAAATCGTGGTGCCATCTACTCGCAAGAAAAGTAATCCGAAGTCGTAAGACTCACTTGAAGCATCAAACAAAGTCATCAGACCCACTTGACGCAGCAACCAAAATCGTCACACCCACTTGACGCAACACTAGCAATTAACCGCAACAACTCACATGCTCACCATAACAAAAAATCTCGGTCGTTCGCACACCCACCATTTCACTGGTGGTGGTGGGGGAGAGTGTGTAGTGGTATAATCTACATAAGTCAGCAACAGACTCCGGGCAAGGGGGGGGATCATTTTTGTCAAGGGGTATGCTACGTACTTGCGAATCCGTAGGTCACGGGACCTATAAAATACTACTATTTTTGCTTTGCTTTTTATAAAAAATATAGCAAAATTTGGCATTTTTAAATTTAAAGGTATTTATAGTGCAAAAATATATTGTAATTATAAAAGGATTGAATAAAGAAAATACAACACAGAAAAATAACAACAGGAAGAACCTTTTTTTTTACCTTCCTTTATAATTAAACCAATTTACGTCTCATTTTGAGAGGTATAAGAAAGTAATCCTCACATTTTCTTGGAAACATAATAATAATTTAATACACGGGAAATAAATCTATTGCAGGTAAAATTTAAGGCTTATGCACCTAAATTCAATAAATTCCGTTAAATATTATTTTACTGAAAACGAGAATGGAAAGAATTTTATTATAGAAAGAATATCTCAAGTATTTCTTAGAGCAAAAAAATAATAATAATAATATTAATGTATCTTTAAGCTTTATCACTTCTAAAAACCTATTATATGCAAAACTGGAAATTTCAGTCTAATATTTACTATGAAGATGCGTTACCCACAGATATTGACAGATATATTGTTGTTGGAAAGGTATTGACATGTAGAGCAAAAGTTTCAATGGAACTCCTCGTCAGAAGGGAGCCGCTTTCAGGATATTGGTAAATATATCGCCTCTTCGCTGTTCTCAACATGCCTGTATTAATACTACCATATTCTTTTACTACTTTCAGCATTATTTTTTTCAGCCTTATTTTGAATGTCTATGCATATAGACATTCTGCATTTTCATAAATGCTACGTGCGTAAAACTGAATCAGTTATTTTCCATTCATGCTTTTGCAGTTAGGAATATTCGCATATTGATTTATATATTAACATCAGCTACTTCTCTAGTATTCAATGGTTCCCAAAAATGGAGCGAGAAATAACCAGTGCAGTTTAATGAATATTTTTAGCTGACAATCACGTTATATTCTCATGGCTCTTCGTTAAGAACCCTATATCTCGA
The DNA here is from genome assembly GCA_019973935.1 of Trichonephila clavipes. NCBI lineage: Eukaryota > Metazoa > Arthropoda > Arachnida > Araneae > Nephilidae > Trichonephila > Trichonephila clavipes. The sequence goes on from BMAU01015554.1 coordinate 3,861, forward strand.
CCATACAGGGAGGCCTGCTATCTCCCCTGCCTAAGTGTACCTAGAACACTAGCTATAAGCACTGCCTGTGGGGTAACGTACCTCCCCCCACACGTCGCAGGGGCAGGATTCTACAGGGCTCAAAACCTATGTTATCTTATATTTTTGCAGTGCTTTGTAAGCTACGGCTTGGGGCCCAAAATCCGTTTTTGCACTGCGGCCTTAATATTCTTCGTTACGTCACTGGCAGTATTTCTTCATGTCTGAGCACCTGAAGATTTTTACGTACCATATAACTAGATAAGTAATAAGCTTCTGATTTTAGAAATAATCAATCGATTATTTTTTGGGACTGACAACACATGGATTTTCTTACGTTGTTTCTGTGCATAAATTCGTTGACATCATAAATAAAAAAATACACAAATCTGGAGCCAAAAATTTCTCGATATCTTGGAAAAGGCTTATGTCCAATATTATATTGTGAATTTGGTTCTGCAAGCCAGTATCTTTTAAAAGTACCAAATTCGACAAAATTTGAGGGAGACGTTTCTTATACTTCCCTAGTTAGTATAGTATTTGAATAAACGGACTCAAATAGCCATTACAATGCCAGATCTTTCGAAAAAATAGAGTTCGTAGAACAGAATAAAATAAAACAGAAGTTTTTGAAGGTAAAACGAACTTTATATGCATGTGGGGTTAGATCAAACAAAAGTCTATCGGGAAGAATTATAAAAACTGGTAACGAAAGTGATAATCTTTGTGTTTTGTAGACTTGCTGTATTATAATAAAAAAAAATAAAAAAAATTGAGTATCGATTAATGGGATTTTCTCGCCTCTTCTTCATGCCATATTATACGGGTAATACTCTAGACAGTGGTGCACACTGGGGGGGGGGTAGAGATCGTGGGTCAGGATCCCTACCTCATCACAGCCCTTAACATTTCGATTGAATATAATTCCGTGTATATAGTACATAAAATTTAATTAAATATTTGTTATTAAGATTTTATTCTATTAATTAATAATAATTATTTATTCGTTATTTTTCCTTTTACTTTTTTTAATCCCTACAATCTATGAAATCAAAAGAATAGGCTTCGGGGCATATCGTTGTATAATCATTGACCACAGATCTGTAATGATTTTAATTTCATAAACAATAAATAAAATAAAACCAATATTTATTTTTTAAAAGCTTTATTAAAATGTTTTTTTAACATAAAACTCTTTTAGAAATACCTAGTTCAATTGGGTACCTGTACTAAATTAAAGATTTGAAGGTTTAAATTTAAAAAAAAAGCATACAGGGCTTCATTTCTCTACAATCCAAAATACTTTCGTGTTTAACGCATTTTAGAACTGTAGGAAATTTACCAAGAGTTTTGGACTTAGAAAACCATAAACATAGAGATAAACCAGCACACATCAACCATTTTTATTATTAAACCAGGATTTTTAGGCCATCAGTCAACAATTTCAAGTGAAATATTCCAGATTCGATTAGTTAAATTATACAATTTCTATAAAAAAATTAACATTATGCAATACGATTTCTTACTGAATGAATGAAGTTTAAGATAAATCTAATTATTACAAAACTATTTTTAATTTTAAAACCTAATAGCAATCATTAATCATACAACGAAAGTATGGAGATATTCCAATTTGATATAGGAACAGAAAACGTACCCTCACTGGTAATTTATATCCACAAAATAAAAGTTGTCTTATCTCTGCCTGAGTCCCGCAATATGAATGTGTAAAACATTTCTTTCGGAAAAGATAAGACTGAAATATGATTCTGTCAAGTAGAAACTGAATTCAAAATAAGTGGAATTGTTTCTAAAGTAAACAAAACTCAATTGCCAGTTTTCGCCACTGGGGATAAAATTCTTTGAATGCATTTCAAACCTTCTACAGTGGCGTTCGAAATAATGACCCTGAGCGGGTAAATAAAAAGTTCCGTTTCTGTAAGAAACATAATACTTAATTTGACAAAAATATAGTTTGAGTAATTAAATTTATTTTTTTACATAAATTTATCCTCAAAGAAAATAATGCATCACCAGTGTAATATTTTCATCAAAGTACTGTTAAAATGACATGGACAATATTAGCTATTTTGAAATTTGCTTTTTTTATATTAAAAAAATGTCACAATATTAATTAAATATATGCTTATTCTACAGATGGTAAATAGTCTCTTATTTTTTTTTGAATATGATCATTATAAATAAATAATTACAACTATGATGAAATTTATGATTCTTTTTTTTGTTGTTGTTTTATATTGTTACTTGATCAATATCCGAGGATTTTATGCAAATAAGTCGCAAAGAACAAGACAGTTCTTCAGGAGTGATGCAAATTTATTGTCAAAAATCAATCCTTGAAATACTGGAGTCAACAGCAATATTTGCAGAAAAAAATCACAGGTTTTTACACTTTCAACAGCGCTCAAACACAACGATCAGTGTCTAAAATACAAGTATGTAAAAGATTATTCACACGCACCACTCGTTCTACTCAACAGCCGAGATAATCGCTAGTCGACTCTTCACAGACAAAACAAGACTACTAATAGATAATCAGAACAATACTAACTCAGTTTCCGTGAGCTACTCCTTATTTTTCCCTGTCTTTCAGAACCTTCCAGAAATATCCGCTTGCATCACAGATCTTGATGTTAATAGATTTCATTACTAATTTCTTGAAGTATCCATAGGGTCACGGACTCACCAAAATTGCTAGCCAACTTTATGACCAATTCAGCAACATGGTCATCAAAGTCTCCAAATTGGTCATAAAATCACCATTATAATGCAAGGAGAAGCGTTGCTTCTGAATATTAAATTTTTTAACATAAAATAAATACAACATAGAGCAATATAAACGTATTACACATCCAAATACAAATTATGTTTACACAAAATTCGTAACGATATTATGTTGTAACTCATTGTATTGTATTGTATTGTAACTGAAGCTATATTATACTTAAAATGTTATTAGAAAATAAATAATTCATAAAATCCATTTCGGTGCTAAAGAAGAAAAAGGAAAAAAAATAAAATCAAGAATCTAAGTTTTATCTTTAGTATTTTATTTTGTTCCATTTGGAAGAACCCAATAATAAAAATAAAACTGTTCTATAACTAGTTTGGAAAATCTTAAACGCTCAAATATATTTTTATTGTGTTGTAAAAAGCATTAATGTAATGAGAAAACGGAATTGTTTCTAGCGTAAAGATATGTGAATTTTGTAAAAAAAGATAATAGTAGCATTTCTTTTTTAAATACTACAAGGAAAAATTATTGCATTTATTGTATAATCTGCTTCAGTCTGGTACTAATAATCTTATTGGGGGGGGGGGTAGATGCTAGAATAAAAAAAGTGTAAGCATCTTATAGTTTACATATATTATTCATTTGTTCGTTTGAATAACAGATGTTAAATGTTGAAATGCATTTCATATTTTTACAGTGAAGTTTAATGTTTCAGATTTTGTTAATACCGGATTGTATCAGTTGCTTCCATTATTTACGTATTGAATTGATTCAGTATATTTTTACAATTTATTGAAAATAATTAATTTCTACCATATTACTGAATTGCATATTTACAAAGTCGGGTCTAATGGATTAAATTCACGATGGCAAGGTAACCATGTTTACGTAAGGTATACGTGTTTCTTTTATTTTCCATATCCTTTAACACGAATTTCTTTTAACACGAAAACTTATTCCATACTACTCATTTTCGTGTTAAACAATTTTCACTGCATTTGTAAATCAGAATACTTAAGGAATTATTGCGATATAGGAATCAAGGCATTCACTTTAAAATAAGAGCTAATATAACATCCCGTATTAAATTGATGGTCATCCAATCGCTAATCATCCAATTTCCCACAAACTAAATATTTCATGTTCGGAAAGTATTTAGTATTCCATTTTGCTTTAAATGCATTAGTAAAATCCACATTATTCAAATAGCTGTCAATTACAATATTCAAATCAGTATGTTCTATTTAAACATCAATTGTCCGTAGAATGGTTATTAAAATAATCAACGAAGCAGTTACTTATTGAATGACATCGAGTTATTTGAAGTATTCGCAGAAAATGAATTTAACTCACAATTTAAGCTGCGAAACGGTTGCTGGAAATTAGCTTTTATTTTAGAAAATGACACGAAATTAATGTATTGAATCAATTTAGAACATGTATTGATATATATCTGTAAATCAAAAATTGATGTTAAAACTAGGTTTTCCTTTACAATGCGAAAAACGAAAATGTGTAATATTGCTTATAAAATATATTATTTGCATTAATTAGTATGACGATATATATATATATATATATATATATATATATATATATATATATATATTACACACGAAATACCATAATCAGATATTAAATTGTATTACAGTAATATCTCGATTTACGCTACTCCGACAAACGCGAACCCGGAGTTACGCGATTTTTGCAAAACTGTGAAAATACAGCAAGAAGTATTATTTGAAAGATTATTTTTCAAAATATTGAGACATTTCTACCAAAATATTACAAAAAATTGCTCTTTTGCAAACAACTCTAAAAAACATATTTATCCCAAAAATAAACAAAATGCTTGCACGAATACAATTCTTTAACATTTAACTATGCTTTATCCTAAAAAAGCTCAAATTCTACTGTAAAATTATGAAATACAGGTGTTCGATACGAAAAAACCCAGAATTTTCTAAAAAAACATTTTTTTGAGAAAACATAATAGATAAAAAATACCTTAATTGATAAATTACCCTTAGCTTTTAGCAGAAAGCATTCATTATAACACAAAGAACAAACTCAAAAAATGTTCATTAGAATATTTCATTTACTTTAAGAAGGATCACTCTCTTACCGTTAACCATTAAGTTTAAAAGTAACATTCTTCACAAAATTCAAAATACGGTTAATATTTCCAATAAAACTTTTTAATGATTTAGGAAAAATTTAAAACTCTCCAGATTTGTATGTTGTGCCCTTCTAAACCTCATACTTTAAACTTTTACAGTTTTGAAGGGCCTTTCCTTTTTTACGAGACAGTTTCTTATCTGGTTTAGAATGCCTCGTTGAATCAACTATTCTCGTTTTGTCTTGGTACCAAAAATATCTTTTTATTTCAGTTTATAATTTCATTCCTAACTTTTGAAGTAGAGGTAATAGACCAGCAAACCCAGAATTGATAAGTATTATTGCGATATAATTCCTTCAGTTTTCACACTTTAACGGGGCAAATCAGTTAATATGCAGGTTAGTTAGACAATTTGTACATTAACGGCTTTCGAGCTTTAACAGTAATATATATATATATATATATATATATATATATATATATATATCGTCGTTCTAATTATCAGGCTGCGTAACTCCATCTGGGATGCTAATTTGATACAGTAGGGCTAGGCACCAAGTTGTTGTTTATGTTCGCCAAGATAGGCGATAATAATACAATATGGTTTACTTTGATATTTTTACCGTGCGATAATGTGGTTGCCATGGGGATAACGTATATTAGTGATATGTTTTTTTTTCGCGGAATCTCTGATAAACAGAAGTAACACATAGTTACAAATTTTGTGTAAAGAACGCTTAAAATAGTGTAAACAGTATATATCTGGAAGTGCAATACATTAATATTACTTTCTGTTGTATTTATTTTATGTTAAAATCTTGCCACCACCTCTCCCTTCGAAATCTAGTTTTATTATGAAATAAAAAAAAAGTAGTGATTACACTGATCGAAGAATAAATTAAAAGCGGAGCGTGCATGGAGGCATGAAGTAGACAAAACAAAAGGATTAAGAAATCGTGCCAAAAAGCGCTTGGCACGTTGCACTCCTGTATCAAATCAGTAACACCGGTGGAGTTACGCAGTCTGATAATTAAGTCGACAATATATAAACGCTTATTTCGCGTACTACTAGTTCATGTACTAGTCATCAGAGTAGATATTATTATTCAAAGTCAAAATATGTATTATATATCCAGATTCCTAATTGTGTTTTACATTTGCAGAACGCAAAAATGTATCTTTAGCTCTCCTGAAAATCATCTTCTAATGCATTTTAACTGATTGAAGACCTCTATAAATGAGACAGATATCAGTCTGGGGATTGTCGGATTTGTCACGATACGTAAAATAACATCTGCTATGGTAAGAAAACCCATAAAGTGACGGATCGATTTCTCCAGCAATGATATCACAAACATATATCGTAAAATACGGTGTATATTACGCACCTATACTTTCAGGCAGCAGTTTTTAAATTTCAGGTATATTCGCCGTATAACAACCCCTTCCCTTTTTTTTCACGAAAAAACTTGAAATTTCCGTGTGCAATACTCTTATGTTTTGAAGTCATTTATTCGAAGTATTATTCTAAGCCTTAGAATAAAAAAAGGTTATAGTTCAAGTATATAACATACTTCTAGAACTACAACTCTATAAATTCATAAGGTATGTCATTTCTTTTATATTTCGATATATGTACGAGGCGTGTTTTTAAAGTAAGTACCGTTTTGACATAAAAAAAACAAGCAATTTTTTTCAAAATATAATTTATTCACTTGAAAGGCCATACTTTACTCTACTTTTCTACATAATTCCCATTACTATTGAGGCATTTATCGTATCTTGGGACCAGCTTTTGTATGCCATCGTTAAAGAGGCTTGCCGCCTGATTAGACAACCTCTGCTTCACAGTCGTTTTCGCTTCGTCATCATCAGAATTGCGCTGCCCCACCAGATGCTTCTTCAAGTGCATAAACAAATGGCAGTCGCTTGGCGCTAGATCGGGACTGTATGGAGGGTGGTCCAAATGTTCCCAGCCAAAACAAGTGATAAGGTCTTGTGTTCGATTTGCTGTGTGTGGACGAGAATTATCGTGGAGCAAAACGACACCTGCACTAAGCATGTCACGCCTTTTGTTTTGAATTGTGTGGCGCAGTTTTTGTAAAGTCGCACAGTACGCTGCTGCATGGATCGTGTCGCCGCGCAATTTCGGACACAATTTCGTAAAGAACACTTCTTGAGACAGCAGGAAACTTTTCAGCTAAGGACAAATTGTGAATCATCTGTTCTCTTTCACTTTACAGTCCACTTTTTGAATCAGTTCATCGGTAATGCTGAAGGTCACCCACTTCGTTCCTCATCATGAATGTTTGTGCGGCCATCTTTAAAGGTCCTAACCCATTTCCGCACCATTCCATCACTCATAATGTTTTACTATACACTTCACTGATTTGGTGATGAATGTCAACTGATTTGAAGCCTTGAGCACAGAGAAACCGTATTAAAGCACGCACTTCGCAGTCGGCGGGATTCTCAATAGGTGGAGGCATTTTAAAATCATACAAACAGATGTAGACTCGATCGGATATAGATATAGAATAGTATTTCGATATATCATAGAAGTCTAATTTTTTTTTTGTTTTAAAAGCTCTCATTTTTATACCCGGCATATAACACGCACTCGTAAAATTCGGTCTTATTTTTTGTGTTAAAAGCTCATGTTATACGCCGGATTTTATGTTAGGTCAAAACTTGATATCCTCTTCGCCACGGGCGGTCCAAATATGCATACTTCATGGATGAATCTCATGGTCGGGTGGTGCAAATGTGCATTTTACAAAGATGCTGTGGTGGGCCGGGTGGTGCAAATGTGACTTTTCAGCTGGAATAATTTTAATGACCACTAGATAATTTTATGTCCATTATATTCAAACTGAACATAGAGTAACCTAACCTCCAGTCTGTTTATATTCTTACTGGATTTGATATTTTGCTCATCAGCTGTGGCGGGGGAGGGGGTAATCGAAATAACAACAAATCGCTCGTAAAATTTCCACTTGATATAAAACATTTGAGTTTCTAATAAACTCGCAGTGCTTTGTTATTTTCTTTTACTTAACTGTGTGGAGTATTTTAGTGTTTTAGCGTCAGTTCTGTTATAGTTTTTGTTACTTTTGGATATATTTCTCGTACTGTTCTTATTTCAAAAACCTTGACTTCAGGTTATTATTTAAATGTTTTGAAGGCATTATCCTAATCTTAATATGAACGAAAAAAGGGTGAAAAAAGCCAAAGTGTATAGTCACAAACTATGTGTAAATAAAAAAAAAAGACGCAACAAACATTTTATGCTTGCAAATCATACAATGTAGGACTTTGCGTTTCTCCATACTTTGAGATTTTCCACATGCAATCTTCTTTTTAATTTTGCTATTTATTTTTCTAAATAATCTTTGTCGTAATTTTTTTTATTAATTTGAAAGTGTATTCAGGGATTTTGTCAATGAAAATTTTGAAAAAAAAGGAATAGTGTTTACGAAATTTATTTCCCAAGGTAAGTCATATATTTTTTTAAATATAATTTCATGTAAGTTAAATGAAAAAACGTTATTACATTCTAGTTTTAATGTAACTGACAACTTGTATAAAACATGGGTACCAAAAATTGTGACGTTAGGACTGAAATTTTATTTTTATACGTTTTTTTTTTCTTAAGTTAGGCTTAGTGACAAAAACGCCTCGTCCTGAACAGTATATACTATATTTAATAAATTACGTGTAAAGCAATAAGTGAAAATAAATAATCAGAAGTATTTGTATTGACAAATTATTATTAAATTTTTGCTTCCAATAACTGAAGTAATGAAGATTTAAAAAGAATAGATTTATAAGTATATGCAATTTATTTTAAGTATTAACATTGATGGAAAAAGTAAAAAGGGAAAGAGAGAAAGACGGAGTTAATAAAGCATTTGAAAAAGTACTACAAAATAATTTGAAATAAAAAAAATGTTGTGTAAATTGTACATCCCGCAAAAGTGCTGTAAGAACTCTAGTTTAATACAATTATAATTTTTATTTAAAAAAAGGTAATTGTTATACTATATATTTCCAAATGGAAATTTTATTTTTATACTGTATTGTTTCACAGCTCATTTAATAACACAATACATTTTTTTAGGTAGGAATTAACTTAAATACACTTGGAAGAAATCTAATTGCACAATTGAATTTAATTAACTTATCAATTATGTTAAAAATATAATTCTAAAAACTAAAATAACTAAATGTTTCATAATTAATTTAATATTTAATACTTTAATTAATTACTTACTTTACTTAATAATTAACAATATAATGTCTTAGTTATCTGTAAGTAACTATCCACTTATATTACTAGTTAATTTTAGTACATCGTTATATCAAGGAAATTAAATCAACTTTTCATTCCTTCAAAGATTACAGAAATGAACTGCTATCTCAAATGTTTTCTTTCAAAAAATTGTAAAATAAATACATAAATAAAATAAAAATTAAAATTTCCTCATCTTTCCTGTAATTGGAAAAGCGTTTCGGATTTGAAATCGAAACTTTCACCACTTCTCAGACACTCCAAATGATTACTTACATAAAATTTGATAGGGCTCAAATTTAGAAAGGAAAATATATTTGAAAATAGTTTCTCTTGAAATATATATACGAGTTAATTGATTATAAAATAGAATAAAAAGAAGGGATATACAATTTTAGAAACATAGACAACTTTTAAGAATGTATCTAAACGGTAATTTTTTTTTTTTTTTTTGCTTCTGAATAATTGAAGTTTAAACGAAATGAAACATAAATGAAAATTTAGAGATCAATTATTTTCTAAATACACATGATTATTTGAATTTAAGCTTTTCTTCACTCTTTTTAATAAACTAAACCATGTTAAATATGACATGTTTGAGTTTAAAAAAAACATGTCATGTGTTGCAGTTCTGTGGATTTAATAATAAAGAAAAGCACATAATTACTTTAAAAAAATTGTGAACTGAACTTTTTTACATTTTCTTACCTTTTACTCCCATTACTTGAAAAAAAGAAACGGATTTTTTTTTTCTAACAAACTTTTAGGAGACGGTTAGTTTTAAGAAGAAACTGCTTTTCAGGATGGAATTTTTAACTTTGCTTCAACCCCTCTTTTTTTTCCCTTTTTTTTTGTCAATGATTGATACTTCTACTTTTCATCTGACAGTGACAACTAAACAACATGGTGTTCACCTGTAAGCAACGGTGATTCGTGCGGTTAAAATTAAGGGGATATAAGGAAATTTTATACCCTTCTACCCTCCATCTAAAAATAAGATAGCTCCATCAAGTGATTGACGCTTATGGGTATGGCAGACCACAAGGTGTTCAGATAGCAGCTAAAAGGGGAAATGCTATGATTGGTTGATTTGTGAACCAATTCCGTTCTTTAAGAAATTATTAGTTTTAGTTAAAACTGACTGCCCGGCTGTGAAGATTAAAAAAATTAAATAATGGAATATTTTCAGTATTATTCAAATGTAACAAGGGTGTTATTTTTTTGTTTCAATCAAGTCTAGTGAAATTATTATGTTAGTTATATACATCTTGAACACGGAAGCTGAATATAAGCCAATCGGCAAAGGCTTTTGAACTTGGTTCAAATTTGTTTGAAACCTGTTTTGTGCTATTTCTTCAAAAGTTTCATAACATCGTGTATCATTTTCTGTAACAGTTGTAATTATTGTCATGTTAAAAATCGTTAGATGTTTAAGCAATGTAAACATTTGCAGGTGCTTGTAACTTTTTCGATAGTTTCATTTAAATACGAGCTTCATTTAAACAAATTAATATAATTTTGTTTTAGATTTATCACTCTTACATCAATAAATATTTACTTTAATGTCTTATACGCGACACATACGTTCAGGTAATACTTTTGAGAGATACAAATTTTTGCTCATAATGATGTCATACATCACGTCTAAAATCAAAATATATTTAAAACTTAATACTATATCGTACTCCTTTAACACCCAATTCGTAAGTTCGTGCTGGAATACCCCACGTTCCTGGAGTAGCAAACATTTTTATACTATTTTCTCCTGTGTCATTTGGGTCAGTACTGTATTAATAACTAGAATAATGTAATATTTAAAGTAAAAATAGTTTGGGTCTTCAGGGGATAAGGATGTCTAACTCATACAAACCAGCACAATCATGTGAGATGTTTCTTAAAAAAGGCATGCTATCATATTTTTAAACATGATTATAAAGAACTGTACAATTTAAAATATGATTTGAGAGAGATTCATTCAATAACTAGGTGGAAAGAAAAGATTATTACGGTAGAAATATTTAATCAATATTCAAATATAGTAACTGTGGTAATTATAAAAAACTATGACAGCTTTAAAATTAAGAATAATTTGCAAGTTTGTTAAATCGGAAAATTTTAAACCACTTAACAACGATAGGAAACAAATACTATAAATAAAACATTTTAAGATTAAAAATAATACATTAACCAATGTAGGACTAGCACTGCCAAAACGCATCATTAAATTCGTAATTTTTTAAAAAAATATTTTTCACTTTATTTTTCAAACTAAAATTTTATTATTTTTATTATTCATACATTAGTTGTTGATTATTAATTTATTTTACTTCTAATTATCAAGTTTTTCACACCTAGATCAAAATATTTTATTTTTTTAAAGAAAGTGATTTCATGTAAAATCCTTTTTATTGTGTTATTTAGGCTTAATTAAGCCTAAAAATTCAGTTTGGGACAATTCTGAAAGAACAAACTTTGAGTGGTCTTTCATGGGTTATATATATATGTATATATATATATATATATATATATATATATATATATATATATATATATATATATATATATATATATATATATATATATATATATATATATATATATATATATATATATATATACATAAGAACGCATTTTTTACATAAATCTTCTTTTAAAATTAGTATTAGAAATGACACTGATAGTAACATAGACAATTTTTATAATGATTTTCTGAAAAAAAATGAAAGGGCATCATCCTCTTATAGCATATATTTTTGTCTTTTTTTCTACCCGAAATATAAAATACTTTTATTTCCAGAGTAAAATTTCATCCGTTTAAAAAATTTTTTGCCATTTCATAATAACTGTCGACACTGAACTTTATATCGAATAAATATTAGTAAGTTTAGGAAATATTCTTTCTGTACTGCTGCATGTGAGCGTAAGCAGAAGTGTCAAGAGGTTTTATTAAATTGTGTCAAGTCTCTTCCCTCTTTAATCTGGCATCACTATTCAGAACACGTATTTAACTTGTCCTGTCATTCTTTTTAAAAACCTAAATGCCTTCCAACTATCTACCGTGCATTTTCTTTTGGCCTTATATAGGCTTATAGGAAACACATCTACAACTAAACTACCGCACAGGACAATAAAAGAAACACGATTGCAAAGAACAGAAAGAAGGATAAAAAACGCACACAAAGATAAGGATAACGCGAACTAAACTTTTTTAAGACAATACGTTGTCAAAAAGCAAAACAAATCGTCGAATTTCATTCTTTTCTCCTTACATCAGTAATTCTCAAATTGTGGGGCTCGACCCCTAGGGCAATGGTCTTGAAACTGTGTTCCAGGAAACCCCGGAATTCCATAATGCATACAAGGAGTTCCACGAGTTACAATAAAAAAAGTCGAGTAGAAATAAATCTGTATGCAAAATGGATTCACGTTCTCTGCAAAATTTGTATAGTAGCAAGTATGTAAATCTTTTATTTACATATAATAACTTCATTTTGCAACATTTTTTAAACTCTAATTATAATATAATAAAAGAATATTAAAACGTGTTTTATCTTTATGTATACACTTCATACTAGATTGCGAATATTCTATTGCTCACTATCTGAAATTCCACGAGACAATTGTATATCATTAGTTAGCACAATGTCTTGAAAACTAAATAATTTTCTGATAAAAAAATGCACCTTTTTGTATTTGTAGAAAAATCACCTACAATAAAGGAAAAGAAACAAAATATCAACAAATTTGATGATTAAATTTAAATTTAAGCACGAACAGTTTCTAAATTTTAGGTAGTATATTAACCCAAAATGCACTAGATTTCTCGCACAGCTATAAACATTTTAATACCATTCAGAGCATTGTGTTTAGGTGAAATATATTTCTCTACAAAAGCAAAGTAAAAAAAAATAAAATAAACTCAGAATATGTGACGTGATTGCATTTAATTTCAATTGACCTAGACTAAGATAGTTTGTGTTACAAAAAGAAAACACTTATTCCAGTTACTAAATATAATGCATGGATATGTGACCCTTGAATCAGAAATTAATAATATTAATGAGTAAATATTTTAAAAAATTAGGTTAGAATTGTTTAATATTAAATGCAATACTTTTTTTTTTTTCAAGTGGCTTTACATTAAGTGCCTATGACATGTTTATCTGCTTTAAATATTAGTTAAAATATGTTCTTTGAAGTATGCGTATGGAATGGGGCTCCACAAAAACACCTTCTAGTTCAATGAGTTCCACGAAAAAAATTTCTAGTTCTAAGGGTTCCATGAGGTGAAAAGGTTTGAAGACCACTGCCGATGGGGCACATCACCTTACGTGGGGAGCGTGAGCATGTAGAAAACTTAAAAATAAATAAAAAAAATTAATAGATTGAAAGAAAGCAAACCAAAATACCTTCTGACATTAAAAATACACTTCCAATGTTTATTGCAATATGTTTCGATTTAAAAATTAGGAAGGAAAATTAAAGTAATACTTATTCTATTACTTAAAAGTAACTTACTTAAAATATTTATTACATAACAGTAAATTACTTAAAATATCTATTACATAAAAGTAGCTTACTTACTATATCTATTATATAAAAGTAACTTACTTGAAATATCTATTACATACAAATAACATAGACAAATTTAATACTTCTCTTAATAATTTGTACGGTTTATAATTATGGTTATATTACAGCTTAAGAGTCCAAGTACATTATTAATACATTCATACATTGTTATTATTTCGGAGGGTGGGGAGCATTTAAAATAAGGGTTAAAATTTGGGTCTCAAATATTGAGAGAGTTTGAGAAGCACTGTCGTGCATCCTTAGCGGTTTCTTTTAAATTTTCTAAAGTTATTAATAATTCTGTTACTTTCAAAAACTGACGATTGTTAATAATGATCGATAAATTGCATTTAACACAACCAGTGGCGGACACATAAATTTTTCAATGTGAGGGGGAGTCCAGGGTCGAAAGTCCACCCATTCTCATATCATGCTCTAATACACTGCATAACATATTCTATTGAAGACTTAAGGAAACAAAAACAGTAATCAATTAATTACTTAATGTATAATTAGCATTAATAAATAAAATTAATTATTAATATAAAATGCTTAATTAAATTTTACGTACTATATACATAGGGGATTATAATCAAACGGGAAAAAAATCAAGGGTTTTTGAGGGTGTCTGGACCCGGGGATACTTTCCCCATTGTATGTGTCACTGATTACAACATAGGTATTGTTAAAAGTGTTGTAACATATATATAAAATTATCATTCCAATTAATAGATGTATTTCAGTCTTTTTGAAATATAAAATTTTGAAAAATAGTTCATTCGTTCCAAAATGTTTCTATTTTATAATAACTTTTCTGTTGACGCTGAATTTTATATCGAGTAAAGATTAGAGTGTGCCCAGAAAATGTTCTCTATACTGCAGAATTTTCATGAGATTTTATTAAAAAGGTGTCGTGTCTGCTCCTTCTTTAATCTGACGTCACTATTCAAGACACGTAACTATCTTGTCAAGTCATCCTTTTCAAAAACCTAAATGTTTTCCAGCTATCTACCGTACATTTTCTTTCGGCCTTATATAGGCTTATAGGAAACACATCTACAACTAAACTACCACACAGAGCAATATAAGAAACACAATAATGGAAAGAAAAAACGCACCCAAAGATAACGATAACGCGAAATAAAAATTCTTAAAACAATACGATGTCAAAGCAAAACAACTCGTCAAATTGCATTTTTTTCTCTCCTTACACCCTTACCGGGTTTCTTTAAATTTTTTATTCCGAAAGTAAAAAGGGAGTTTGCGTTGTGAAACATACGCGCTGGGTTCGAATTTTTCTTTCTTTTCTTGTATATCTTGTTTTCGAAATTCTTATTTTGAGAATGTAGTTTTAAACAAAAAAAATGAAAAGGGAATTATTTTCTTCGCACCAAAAAGAATAACACTTGCCCAATAGACACATATATCAAACAAAGTAAAAGTAGTTTTTGGCAAGAGATAGAATTCTTAAACTTGAAATGCGAATGAGCAGCACTGGATATGAGTTTTCTACTTTTGTATTTATGACTGCCAATCGCATAAATCTTATTTTTTGAGAGATTGTGTTGTTTACTGCTTCTGTAAGATAAACCGATGCTTCTATTCCAATTTCAGTTCCTAGTGAAATATGTTTCTTTATATAGTGGGTTATAACCAGATTCCCTATCAGATAAATGATGCTTCTTTAGTTCTGAATAATAATCTTTTTTCCCCTTTGTATATTATCCAATTCTTTTAGAAAAAAATTGCAATTTATTATTGTTTAACGTACATTGAAATACTTTTGAATGTATAATTAATTTATATAAATTCAGATTTTATGAATAAATAAAAGAAAACTTTAATAATAATGGATTATAGAAACTAGTCTGTATCATTCTTAATTTGCTGAGATTGCGCTGTAGATTAGCACAAAAACTTTTAGTCATTTAATGTAGTATTTTTATCTTAGTATTAAAATCGATATAATAATTGCTTAAACATTGCATACATAACATAAATAAAATATAAACTATATGAGTAATTAATTTGTACAAGTAACTTATTTATTACATAATCTATATTTTTTTAAAGATTTTTTGTTTTGTGTGTGTTCAGATTAATGTAACGATTCATCAAATACTTTTTTTTATTCCTTTCAATCATTTTAGGAATGATATAAACTTATTTTATTACTCAATGAATCTAATCCCTATTTGCATGATGATGGAACTTTCCATCATAACATTTAGTGAACAGACCAGATGGGTGGCGTGGTTGGTTTATCACTGGCCTTCTGCACTCAAGGTTGCAGGTTCGACCTCGGCCCAAGTCGGTGAATTTTCATGATGCAGAAAATCGACTGCGGCCATGTCGTATGATTATACGACATATTAAAGCTCCCTAAAGTGTCGGTTTGGTTTCAGTGCACTAGGTAAAATTAAAACCTAGTTCAAGTTTGCATCATTGGAGCTCCGGTGCCTCCCTCTAGGGAGGTAACTAGGCGTCAAAATTACTTGCAATAATTGATATCCGCCTGTATGGTGCCACACTAAAAATAGATATCAGCTTCCCGGGAAGGTCTGCTATAGTTAAACACCTATTAAAAAAAAGGAAAATTTAGTGAACAGAAAATTGTATTCCAAATAGATGTGTACTGCTAGTTTTTTCATGACTATTGCGTAATAAGGAATGCAGCTGTAAAAAAAAATCGAATGTCACAATCATCATAGCAGGTTTCATTTTTAAACAATAACACAATAAATATTACATACGATGATTATAATGAAATTTTCTCTCTGGGGAAGTTAACTGAATATTTTTCCTCCTCCTCATCTATTCAACCTAAATCTGTGGAAGGTAAAGAATGATGACCTATACTAACCATGATAAATGCAATTTATTATGACCAAAGATGATATTCCAAGAGAAGCAAATTATAAAGGGACATTCTAGAGTGATATAACGAGAGCTCAAAACCCTATGTGAATAAGCACACGGAATCCTAATAGCTTAGCTTTACTCAATGCTATCTTAAGAATCCTAATTTTCTGAATTTATTACAATAGTTTAAGTCCACCATGTAATTTTAGATAATGTGGCTGAAAGAAAAATATTTTTGCTGAAATCCTTACAAACTTAAGACTCAAACTCAGAAGCACAACAATCCAACACTACTTTCAGAGACTCAGCTTCTTTTCCTTTTGCACTACGATTAGTAAACTTCAACTATATATATACTAGGTAATCTGCATATCAAGGTTTCTTCGAGAAATGGATGGCTATGAAATAACGCGATTTGCGGACCCGTAGGGTTGGTTACCTTAGATTCCCAAGAGGATTAGTAGAAATTCTCGCTTTAAGGAGCGTCACAACTGTTTTTCCAGAACATTCCATAGTAAGTGAAAATGCCGGATTTTGTTTGTAGCAGACTGCATTTTAGTATTTTAGATGGTCGGAATTAAAAATAAAAAACGATTACATGCAATTTTAACAATTTAATTTTTGATTTTTTTATAACTGATTGCTTCTCTATGTAATTTATTGTAATTGCTTTTTTGCTCATAAAAGTGACGAGTGGATAAAAGGTTTTTTTTTGTGTTTGTTCTGTGCAATTTACAACGAATACTTCAAATAATCTTCCCAAAACCATTTTATAGAAATTTTCATCACTATGCAGTTGTTTTATTTCTAATGTCAGTTGAAGAAAATTTTGTATAAATGTTTTGAACTCGAATGTTTTTAGGTTTTTTATGTTACTTTTGTAGAGAAATTAAAAAAATAGAAACATTGATGTTACTTGGACCAGATAGAAGGTGGTTGGCTATCAAAATATTTTACTTGTTGACGAAAATTCTGAAGAAATTAGAACAATATTTTACTGCTAATATTTTTTTTTTTAGTATTAATGAGGAATAAGAAAATGCAAGTAGGGGAGAACGGGGCAAGATGACTATGTTAACAGTTTTTGTTGTTCATTAATTTATTTTTACTTGAAGGCAGAAAAATCCGTGCAGGCATCTTTAAAAATTTTCCGTGCTATCCGGTTTTAAATAACATAACGTAACAACACTGTTCAGAGTAGTCCTTTAGTAAACTTCAACTATATATATTAAAAACAGGTTTCTTACCATTTAATTTTTGAAATAAAAATACATTCCAACTTGGAAGAAATAATTTTATTTTTTCAGAACAAGTGGATAAAAAGGTTGTTTTGTGTGTGTGTTTGTTCTGTGCAATTTTAACAAAATTGTCATCTTGCAGTTGTTTTATTTCTAATGTCTTAAGAAAATGTTTTTTACTATAGGTTTACTTTATGTTACTTTTGGAAATTAAAAAATAGAAACCAGGTGGTTGGCTATCAAAATATTACCTTGTTGATGAAAATTCTGAGGAGAACAATATTACTACTACTTTTAGTATTAATTTAATAAGTAGGGCAAGATGACTATGTTAACAGTTTTTGTTGCAGGTTGATATTAAAAACATTACCATTTAATTTTTGAAATAAATATACAAAGGATAATTTTATTTTTTCAGAACCTTAACAAATTGTCATCTTGCCCTAGCACTGGGGCAAGTGACAACACTGAGAAAGGTTGAACATATTCTATCTTTTGAAAATTTTACATGCTTTAACAAATGTAACTGTGTTTTACATCTTTTAAAGTATCAAACTAAGCATAATGCATTGTGGCGTAATATCGAAGTGTTTAGTTGTGCAGCTAACAATAGTCACAAATAAAAGTGCCATTTTCATAATTGCAACATTCCTCATGCCACCACTCTTGGCATTTACTGCACTGGATCAATTCTTCTGTTGAAGAGTCACAATATTCCTCTTGACAAGCAGGACATCTTATAACACCATCCTTTGAATTTGATGCATCTGGACTGTTTGGCCTGGATTTTATAGACTTAGGCCTACATGAACTTTGCGCCCTTTTTAGCTTCATGGGCTTCTCTTCTCTGTTTTTTTTTAAAGCTTACTGTTCTTCCTTCTGCTCTTTTCCCTTTGTTCAAACATTTCTTTGATGGGTGTGCTTGTAAGAATGCTTGAGCTCACTTTTTAGAGTTTGCTTTTTTTCTCGCATTGTGTTGCTTTAGGCAATGGTTTGAAATAAAAAAAACACTAACAGGCTTCTTTAGTGCATCGTAATCAGCATTTACCATAAGTTCTGGTTCTTCTGGAAGATTTATATGTTGTTTTTCTACTATCAGGGTATGAAGATTAGCACTATTATTCTCAGTTTCATCGGCAACAACATCATGGTCAGCAGCTTTTGAAGCAGCAAAGTCATGTTTGCTAAACGCAAGAAGATTATGATCCTCAATACCACAATTTTTAAACCCTTTAACAGCATTTCCAACTGTAGCTGCTCTGAAGTAAGCGGCGCTCAAACGCTCACCAAAATTATTGTCTTATTTTAGTTTGTCCCGGATGAGTGACCATAAAGTTCTTAGTGGATGGCAAAAATGTCTTCCTCTGGTCGCCCCCTTTCGAACGACACATTCCTCGATCGGATGCACCCCTTAGCCCCAGAAGAGATAGACGAGGAAGGTGAAGAGGACAAAAACACAGACAAACAAGTATTACATGGTTTAATATAATAGACAAAATAGTTAGTTTAATAAATTCCGAAACACGGGGCAATATAACGAGCTCGTCATCTTGCCCCGGACTACCGGTTTAAAAATATTCGTTTCCATTTCCATGAAGGAAGTTGATTAATTGGCATTTATCCGTGGTAATATTCAGTATTTAAACTAAATTACTCATAAATATTAAAGATAAATGATATATCTTGCCTGCATCTGTAGCAGAGCTTATTTACTCATACATAAAAGTTATACTGGGACAGCGGTAAAGAATCAAAACTTCACAACCAGCCCAAAAATGTCGATTTCAGCTTCTCTATATTATTGTTTAACGAACGGATAATAGGAGAGCCAGTAGTGTTATGTTGATTCTGCTACCTAGCGGAAAACAGAAAAACTAAGACATTCGTTATCTTGCCCCCCGTTCTCCCCTATTTATATATTTTTTATTTAATTTGACGTAACCTTAAAATGTAAATTTACATGATGATGAATATTTTTGTCCATCTCATCGTGTTTTTTAAGTATTTTATATTATATATTTATACTACAAACTTTTAAAACATTTTCTTTTAATCGAGAGCATAGATAATATTTAAAAAACATTTAAAAAAGGATTAAAAAAGTGCAATTATGTCTATAAATAATGATAATTGCATAAGATGTTTCAATTAATCACAAAATTTTAAACTATCAGTAGTATAATAGTACCTATTGTAGAATCAACTTTGTTTAATGATTTAATTAAGTACATAAAACTCAAAATCATGAATTAAAAATTAGTTAAATTAAATTGAACGAAAATTTTTATTATATTTTAGACATTAAACAGCAATTTTGTAACATAAAACTATTGTAATTTTATTGATTTGTTCATACATTATATATTGACAAATTTCAAAAGTGATATTCTGTAGAAATAAAATGCACAGAAAATTTAATTCACATATTCACTTAAAAATAAATATCATTAAATGTTTATTTATTAGTATTACAATAAACTGCGGTTATAATTCCTTTTGTTACATAAATTTACATTAATTTTAAAGAGATGAATTAAAATGCAAATAATCTTCATTTTCTTATTTTGATTTGCACATTTGTTGACTTTAAATCATATGTTAGTATATATATTTTTAAATGCAAATTTTAACGAAGAAACGCAACATTTTTTTTGCATTTTCTATGCTTAAACAATGATAAAAAATATGTAAAAAATAAATATATGTTTGTTTTGCTTAGTAATTTTAACAATTAAATAGTTTTGAATGTTTTTAAATAATATTTAATGCATTATTTTAATACATTACTATAATTAATTATAATTAAAATAATTTGTTTATATATATATATATATATAAACGGGTATTTATATATATACAATAAATGTTGACAATTTATTGAATGAAAGGGATATTTTTTAATCAGCTTCATAAGCATTAAAATATAATAATAGTTATCAGTTTTTTTATAAACATTTCTGTATATATTCTGGTAGTATGTGGTAGCTTTATTAAAGTTCTATTAGTGCTGAACATTTTTGAAAAGTACAAAATGTCTAACCTTTTAGATTTCCAAAGAGGCCAAATTTTAGGAGCCCGTCTAGTTGGAGTATCTGTAAATGACACATCCTAACTTTTAGGCATTTCTAGAGGTACGGTGTCTAAAGTCATGACAAAACACATAAAGCAGTAAGACAAGTTTGGCGAATCAAAATAGTGGAGTTCATACCGACGGGTATGGAAGCGGATTGTAATGTCTGAAAAACGAACAACTGCTACAAAGGTGACCGTAGAGTTTAATCAGTATCTGGATTCCCCAATGTCAATGATTACAATAAGAAAATACCTTCACAAACAGAACATTTACAGCAGAGAAGCAATTCACAGATGCTACTGCCAAACGTCGTCTACAGTCATGGTACACTCACAAAACCTATCTATTGATAAATGGAAGAAAATAATATGGTCTGATGAATCGTCTGTCACGCTTTTTCCTACAACCGGATGGTTGTACTTTTAGAGGACAACTGCAAAACCGTATGATTGTGATTGTCTCCTACCAACTTTCACACATAGAAAGGGACAATCGTGTCGTGGTTTTCTGCAGGAACAATCGTTGACTTCAAAGGAAGGATCATTGGGGAGAAGCATAGGGAAATTTTAGCTGACCAAGTCCATCCTATGATACACAGTTCGTCTCTTGCAGGAGATGGAATTTTCCAGAATGAAAATGCACCTATGCTCGCAGCGTGATTTGCCCAATCATGGTTAGATGTACATGAGGATGAAGCGAAACATCTACCTTGGCTCGCATAATCACCCGAGCTCTATATGATTGAATCGTAATGATCTATTTTAAAAAGCTCAATATGGAATCAACATCCTCCACTGGCATCTCTCTTAAGATGTTCATGATATTTACCTGAAGAATGGTGCAATATTCCTTTAAATCAGTGATTATCAAACTGTGAGTGGCACAAACATATCGAAAAGTTGAAAATAAAAGATTATTTTAAAAAATTCATTTACTGAAAGAAAACAACACAAATAAAATTCTGACGTGATAAAAAAATACACGATGAAATTTATTGCAATCTGTTCCAATTTAGAGATTAGAAAGAAAGAGTAAGATATTTTCTCTATAACTTAAAGGTAACTTACTTAAAAAATATCCATAACTTAAAAGTAGCGTACACAAAGTTTAATACTTATCTTGATAAGTATTAAAGCACAATACTATTTCAGTAATTCCTTTAAAGTACACTATTATTGCATTCAATACATTTTTATTGTATGGGGGTGGAGTGGTGTAAAATATGATTGAAAATTGGGTTGCAAATTTTGAAAGTTTGAGAAGCACTGATCTTATAGTATCCGACTACCTTTAGAACAGCGATTTTGCAAAAGCGTACACAAAAAGTTTTTTTTTTTAATATTTAGTGTCATCTAGATTAGGATACACTTATAAAATAGTTTTAAAACAATTTTATGAAAAAAATTATTTAAATGCAACACTTTGGTAAAAAATGAACATAGAATTACCTATTTTCAAAACATTCTCCTTTTATGGGAAATGCTTCTATAATAGTAGTATTTTGCCTGTATATAGCCCAGACCTCTGTACAGAGCCTGAACTAGGAATCTTGAACTATATTACTTATAAGTGGATGTATCCATATTTCAGTGTAATCAGAGTGGAGAAATTTTAACAAAAGAAAAAAAACACCAGTAATTATTTCAATTGGTATTAACTCTGAAAATAATCTGAGTTTTTCAAAAATCTTAGTTCAAGCTGTTTGGAGAAGTCTTACCTTCTCGTATATATATAAACAACATATTATTATTATAGAAGCATTTTTCATAAAAGGAGAATGCTTTGAAAATAGGTCATTCTAAGTTCATTTTTTGCCAAAAAGTTGCATTTAAATAAATTTTTATTACAATAATGTTCTTAAATCAAAAAATATTTTTGCGTGTATTCTCAACTAAATGACAAAAAAATATTCAGAAGAGTTGGAAACATCTTTCTCGCTCGACTAACAATGTTCAATCGACTATTTTCGATGTACCTTTTCTCGAAATCTGTTATATGTACATAGTTGAAATTTTTCATACAATCAAAGCACACTTTTCTCATTATACTGAAATGAGCTTTTAGCTATAATTTTGAATTTTCTTGATAGTTTATGAAATATTTTATCAAACATTACGAAATTTGACCCATTTTTCACATAAAATTTTTAAAAATTAAATTTTTAAGTTTTTTATAACAAGCTCATTTTAGTATATATTAGCCATCATTATAAATATATATTATAAAAATTTACATAACTGTGAACATTAGTTTCTCAGAAAAAGTAAATCGAACATTAAAATTTACATTTTGAGAAAAATTTATTTTAAAATGTATACAGTGAGACTTCTAATCAGCTGGGGGAAAAAATAAAATGCTCTGTTTATAATAAAATGTACATGTTTTAGTTTACATCAGACGTTCAACTTAGTACCTTGTTTTCATTTTTCGCCATTCAAATGGGCATAGCCCAGTTTCTACGATTATTTAAAAATAGGTTTTAAGGGCTTCTAAATACCCTGGAGGGTAAATTAAGATAATTTTTAAAAAGTTTAAAAAATATACAATTTGAAAATGTAAAAGCCTCAACTTGTCAAAAAAATAAGATTTTAGCTTTCCAACACGTCTTAAAAGAAATATTCGTTTGTACGAATTTGCAAAATTATGATTTCGAGCGCATTCGGATACCTTAATACAGTGTTTCTCAAACTGTGGGGCGCGCCCCCCTGGAGGGGCGCGGTAACCCTGCGAGGAGGGCGCGAGCATATTGAAAATAAAAGGTTTAAAAAATAATTTTTTGGAATGAAGTAAAACAAGATGCTTTCTGACATAATAAAAACTACACATTTATACTGATATAATTTATTTTTATCATCTGGTGATCATCAAAAATAAAAGATTCCACTTTAGCCATCTTTGATCCTATAACCAAATTAAACAAGTATTTTGTTTGCTTTGCGGTAAATATAAGAACGATGAGAATTTTTTTACGTTTCTTTTAACGATATCAAACGATGAGAGATTTTTTTTTACGTTTCTTTTAACGATATCAAACGATGAGAGATTTTTTTACGTTTCTTTTAACGATATCAAACGATGAGAGATTTTTTACGTTTTTTTTAACGATATCAAACGATTTTTTTTTTACGTTTCTTTTAACGATATCAAACGATGAGAGATTTTTTTTTTTACGTTTCTTTTAACGATATCAAACGATGAGAGATTTTTTTTTTTACGTTTCTTTTAACGATATCAAACGATGAGAGATTTTTTTTTTACGTTTCTTTTAACGATATCAAACGATGAGAGATTTTTTTTTACGTTTCTTTTAACGATATCAAACGATGAGAGATTTTTTTTTTTTACGTTTCTTTTAACGATATCAAACGATGAGAGATTTTTTTTACGTTTCTTTTAACGATATCAAACGATGAGAGAATTTTTTTTTTACGTTTCTTTTAACGATATTTTTTTTTTTTACGTTTCTTTTAACGATATCAAACGATGAGAGATTTTTTTTACGTTTCTTTTAACGATTCAAACGATTTTTTTTACGTTTCTTTTAACGATATCAAACGATGAGAGATTTTTTTACGTTTCTTTTAACGATATCAAACGATGAGAGATTTTTTTTTACGTTTCTTTTAACGATATCAAACGATGAGAGATTTTTTTTTTACGTTTCTTTTAACGATATCAAACGATGAGAGATTTTTTTACGTTTCTTTTAACGATATCAAACGATGAGAGATTTTTTTTTTTACGTTTATTTTAACGATATCAAACGATGAGAGATTTTTTTTACGTTTCTTTTAACGATATCAAACGATGAGAGATTTTTTTAACGATATCAAACGATGAGAGATTTTTTTTTACGTTTCTTTTAACGATATCAAACGATGAAGATTTTTATTACGCTTCTTTTAACCCAAAATATTACTTTAGCTGACCTTCGAACATACTGGTATGGTTATCTCCGTCTTTTTTTTTTAGGGAAGTTGTAAATATATATAATATATTTCTGTTTCATCTTTTTTCTATGTGAAAGAGTTTTATGATATATGGATAAGCATGAGTATTCTGAAACATATAATGCATAATGAAAAACGTTTTACACAATTTTTTAGATCATGCTACACTTTCCCCATGAACAATTTTGTAGTTTTGATTGCTGTGTTGTACGACTTATTATAGTTTTTAAATGTAAATAAGCAGAATATTTAAAAAAATGGGCATCTGTGATCCCTGTTGAAAGAAGTTGAAACTGATCAAGCAATTGAAGAACCTACTGAAATAATGCATATTAATCAAGATATATATGCATATTAATCATATAATAACGTTCCTGTGTTGTTAGCAAAAAGTGTCTGTCGTTTATGTCCTTTATTAAGGGAACCAAGAATTGCTCGAAAGAGTAAAATGCCAAAATTAAGACTCTTTGTTTATGAGACATATATCATTAAAAATTTCCAATAGAGCTTAGATTTTTTTATGTCTATAATAAAGATAATTTACTTATTCTGTAGAACTACAAAAATAACTTTTTACTCCAAAAGTTTTTTTTACTACTTAATTTAAGTAATACATAATTTTTGAGAACTCGTAATATATACTTATGTTTAGGTACCATTTTTTACAAAAGTATTCTTTTTTTATGCAAAATATTTTTTACACATATATGAAACAATACATAAAATACAGTGAAACCCTTTTTTTTTAGTAAAATTTTAGTAGAGTTTCTTTAAAAAAATTATGAAACTTTGAAATTTGAAATTTTTTTATTTTTCTGCTTTTTTGATGCATAAAACAATTTTTAAAAAATTAGGCACTATTTTAATAGAAAAAAAATAGGTTCACTATATGCATAGGCATCTTGTACAGAAGTATAAAAAATCAGGAATCATACAGTGCATAGTTTTTTTTTTTTAAAAATGTACCTAAATGCAAAAAAATATGCTTTTGAGAAAAGTGAAAAAACTAAAAAAAAAATATTTTCACATATTATACACTTAATTAGTATTTCCTTGCCTATTTTTATATGACTAATAATAATCCTTAACCATTTTCTAGAGTTACAAATGTAATTTTAAATTCATGTTTTTTTTCCCCTTTGTTTTAGTTAACATAAACATAATTTTCGAGATCTTGTAATATATATTTTCATGTATAGGTACCATTTCTTACAAAAATATTCTTTGAATATACAAAAAAATTTACAAATATATATAAAGTAACATATTAAACATAATGAATGAACTAATTTAATTGCATAATTTCTTAAAAATAATCATAAAACCTTAAAATTATGAAAAAAATATTATAATTTTCTTTTTTTACATATAAAATCAATTTTCAAAAAATTAGACACATACTAAAAGATATTTTGTTCACTGTATGCACATGTATCCTGTTTAGATATATAAAAGGTTTCAAACAATATGCTAAAATAGTTTTTTAAAGTGTACCTAAATTTAAAAATATTAAACATTCGAGAAAAAATATAATAAAACTTAACAAAAAAATTTCTCCTTACATTATAGATTTGATTAATATTTCCCTGATTGGTATTCATTTTCTTCATCTAAATTCTGTTTATCCATTTTCCTTTTTAAAGACCTTTTTTTATTTCTGGCTTCCAATGACACTTTATTTACTATACGTTCAGCCTCAAAAATTCGTTTGTTATCAATTATAAGTAAGGCACGTTCCGTGTTGTATCCTGGTTTAATGCCCAGAGCTTCAAAGACTTTTATCCTACTTACATATCCATCGTTAAAACAAATTGCAGCATCCATAACTCCAAATTTCAAAGTTTCAATGCCAACAAAAACTGTTTTAGGAATTCGCTCCCAAATACATTTGTTAAAACTTTCATTGGGATTTTGTGTTCTTCCATGAAGGCACTTTTTCAATAAGTCATTCTCTGAGAGATCCCATAACACTTTTTTCACTTTCAATAAAATTGACTCAGGTAAAGAATGCTTGTGAATATAAAATTCCCCCGTAACAATGTTACGGTTATAACCGCACCAGCTATCCTCACCAAGAGGACACAAAGCGTGTTGAGGATTATCCTCAGTACTTAGTTTATGAAAATAAATAGCCCATATGGCTCTTTTCACGTCCTCCACAGATGACAAATTTTTATGGATTGCTAGCCCATAATAATGTTGGATTGAGTCTACTTCTTTAAGCGTTAGCCGTCCACGTCCCGAAATATTTTTCCCATCTGATAGCTTAATGCCTTTGCTCATTTTTAGAATGTTTCTCAGCCTTGTGCCCATACGCTTTTGCACATGGCCAACACATTCTAATTTTTCAACTTCTGTGTCGCCATATACTTTTGCTTCTTTTATAGTAAGAAATCCTTTTGAGTCCCCATCACCAAGATACTGCGTATAACATGCTTTTCGTGATGTTTCAGATCGCTGAAATATACTTAAGGGCATTATTTATTTGGAACATTTTCTTTAGTTTTATTGGATTTTTTCTCAAATTTTCTAAGAAAAATTGAAAAGTCCTTGAAAATAGGCAAGTATATTTTTTCTTAATTAAATTATTCACTGGAATTGTGATTTTTATAGTGTATAGTAAAAATAACTATAAAATAAATTATAGTTTTAAAAACAAACTAAAAAACACGCTTTTATAGGGAATCGAACTAAAAAGCAAAAAAAAAAAAAAAAAATATTACTTAAAAGTAAGATACACAAAATTTAATACTTATCTTGTTAATTTGTACGGTTTATAATTATGATCGTATTGTAGCTTTAGCGTCAAAGTGCATTATTATTGCATGGCGCCAGTAGTGAAAGTTTGAGAACCACTGCCTTAATACCCTTTAGCACTTGTAAATATGAATCGAATCGTCGGCAAACCCAGCTGTATTATATTCCAAACGGCTGGTCATGCACCATATTAATAAAGATTTTTTTAAAAAAAGGAAAGTTGTTTTTCCCCTATTATATTTTGATAATCCCCTTTATAAACATGTATTAATCTTTGCTCGGCATGTATCTCTAGACATGTATTTAGCTTCTTTATTTCAATTTTATTTTATCATATCACGTGCAAAAATTAAATATTTTTGAATAACTTTAAATAACACTTAAAATAAAACGCAATTGCGTAAAATGCTTTAAATACGTATTTTAGCCCCATCTAGACATAAATTTAGCCTCTTTTCATACTTGAATTTTATAATATCCCCACAGACCATAGATAATATTTTCCATAGACAGCATCACATTTTAACATGAAAAACTGCTCAAATACCATACAAAAAATACTCACGCCCCCATAACACTACGACGTAAATTCCGTTCGGAAAAAAAAGTGTAGGTATGGAGAGGAATAAAATACATTGCAATATCTCCCGCAGCTCACTTTCAAAAAAGTGATAGCTATTCCCGGTAGGGCGTGTTCGAATCTGCTACAGCTATTCACTATAGCTTTTCTCACAACAGCCACTGGGTTGAAAGTGGGTTTCTTTCCTTAAAAAATGTAAAACAAATGCAAAATAGTCTATTTTGAAACTCGAGATCCCATTGGTGGTGATTGTTTTCTGGAAAAATTTCGCCGGAAAGAAGATTCTTGAAATACTTGAAATGATATTAAAGGAAATGTATTTATTGTATATACCATAGTAAGATTCGAAAGTAAAACGAATATATACATACAGTTACCAATTCGATGTTGAAAGTAGGATTTATACAGGATGTGGTAATTAAATTAACTAGATGCGTTACTTAATTTTATTAAAAAATAATTGTATTTTAAAAAATAAACATTTACTTCTAGAACAGGGGTACTCAACCTTTTTTTCTGCTGGGCCGCATACAAATGTCAGCTATTTCAGGCGGGCCGCACCTTGAGGATAAAGGGCAAGAGGTTAAAAGGTAGAAAATTGATCAAAATATTTTAACATGTGTTTTGCTATTATTTATTTTTGTCACTAACGCTGAATTAGAAGCATTTAAGGTATACGACTACGTTCGGAACCGTGATTTTAAAAAAGCGCATAAATGGATAGATTCATGATATTTAGTGTCACTTAGATTAGAATACACGTATAAAATTGTTTAAAGGACATTTGGACAAAAAACTATTTAAATACAATATTTCGGCCAAAAATTAACTTAGAATAGCCTTTTCTCAAAATGTTCCGCAAATGTATACCTTTGTACGATAAATGTAGGACTTTTCTTCGTTTTCATTCTTTTGTCATTCCAAATTTACACAACGCAGACAGTTGCTGACTCTTCGGTCAAATGGAACAACTTTACTAACAATTCTTGATCGGGTAATGATAAATTTTTGAAAGCGAATAAGAAATCGTCTTGTATCAAGGTCTAAATTAATTAGCATCATTTTTCTGAATCTTTTCAACGTCAGCGCCCTCTATCGGTGACATTTTTAGCTAACAATGTTTTTCTGCTAAAAATATTTGTCTATCTTGAGAACATTTTCTTGTTTATCGTACAACTATATTATCACTTATTTCTTTTATTTTAATGATTTTTTTTAAAGTTTAAATACAATAAACTACATAAATTTTCCCGAAACAGAAACATATGAGTTTATCATTCAATTTACTGTAGAAACAAAGCGTATTTAATTGTAGAAATGTAAACATAGTTAAACATTTCCTTGAAGAAGTAAGAGAAGAGGGAATTATGTGAAGAATACATTTTAGTTTACGTGCAAACTGTCATATAGGAGATACTGATAAGGTTGTAACAACCCAGAGGATGTTGGTGTTGGGGGGTTTAGAGCAAATGCCAGCCATAGAAATTTAAACACAGTTTTATTACTATCTTCACTTACTCATCCAACACAATTAAAGGTAGGGAATGCATTCCATAAATAAACCCGGAAGAACAATGGCAAAAATACTTAACAGAAGACTGCAGAGCTCTTTACTCCTACGCTTGAATTATCTTTATATATCCTTCTTATAACTATGCGTCCTCTGGTTGTAATCTTTTTCACAAATTAATCGCAACTTTTTGTTAACCGTCAAATATCAACAATTTACTACCTTCACGTACTCGAATGCTAACGTTTAAATAGAAGTACTCATTTGCCTTTATCTCGTCTTCTTCACTGATAAAGGTTTTCAACAGAATTTACACTTAAGAAGAATAATTTTATCCAAGAGGATTAGTAAATGGCCCGTTGCAAGGACGTTTGCAATAAATAAGAAGTTTTCCCAGAATCCCAGAATTAAAGTCTTTGGTGAAAGAACCTGGAGTGACTCTGTGCCCCGCGCGACCGCTCCAGGATTAAAACGGCATTCCTTTTACAAAAAGATCTGCCGAAAATGCATATTCTAAACTAAAAGTCAAAAAAGTGGCAGCATATTCTTCACCCCAAATTGTGGATCGAGCACTACTCAGAGATCAGTATATCACCCGTTCCGACATTTATTCACCTATAAATGCCATGGACTACTTTACGCTCACTTATTTTACGCGATGGCGTCTTAGGAGAATAAAACACTTCCCTGAGGACCCTTCTGCCGTGCAGGTGAAAATTCAAGCATAAGAATGAAGACTTCGCTCCAGGCTGTTTATTCAGTCGATTCTAAGGTGTGACCCATTCCAGAATATGTACTTTAGATAAGAGATGGATAGGAAAGGGTGAAGAGTGACACATCAGGAAGTTATCTGAAAAAAATGTAGGAACTATTTTTTCCTGCTTCTCTTGTATCAAAAGAAGATGCAGTTTTTCGATAATGGATGTGTTATGAGATGAGATTCCAGGTCTATTGGATCGGGGAATGAAAACCAAATGAAAAGGGAAAACATTTCGTTCCAGAGCAACTTTTTCGGATTCTTTGAAATAAACTTAGAATTGAATAACGGGTTCCTTTCTAGGCCTACTTTTTTTCTATTCACTTCGGTTTAAGCTATTTTGAATTCTGGTAATAGGTATTCGGAATTGGTTTCTGCTGAGTTTGAATTAAATTTACGTCCTTTGCAAATGTTGTTTCTTGATAAATATTGGAAAACATGACAGTTTATATTTGCTTTATGATATATGTATGTTGGCGTAAGAACATGTTTATTTAGAACACTATTTCTAGAAAGTTAAAATGTTATGAACTATGTTTACGTATAGTACTTTGTTCTTAAATATCTACACCAGCATTTCTCAGACTGTGGGATGCTCCCCATATAAGGGGGCGTGATAGTTTTACCTGGAGGGCGCGAAAAATTGAAAAGTCGAGGAAAAAAAGATAATTTATAAAATATTAATTTTTTGAAAGGAAGCAAAAGAAAATAAATTCTGACATAATAAAAAAGTAAAATATATATGTTTACACTAATATTATATACTTAAAAATGTATCAGTACTACACAACATATTTCAACATTAATTCATCAATACTAAATTAAAATCAAGTTTAAAACTTATTAGTGACCTCATGGGCATGTCATATACAAAATTATATACATCTTTTTTTCTTGATAATTTGTGCAGCTTATAATTAAGGTCATATCGTGGCTTAACGTAAAGTACACTATTATTGAAATCAATACATTGTTATTGTAAAAATAGAGGTGCGATGAAAATTAGAATTGAAAATTGGGTCACAAAGAAACAGAAATATAGAAATTTTGAGAAGCACTGATTTACTCTTTAGTTTTGCAATTTACATAGACTGAAAATGTGAGACAAATTCAAATATGTTTCACTAATCTTGGACTAAATTAATACAGCAAATTAAATTTCAAACTTTAAATAAATGTTTTTTGCGTTATCAGAAATTATTACAGAGAGGGAACACTTTTTTTTACCATTTACATTCTTAAATGCTGAAAAATTACAAATTTGAATTAAGTATCAGGTAATCCAGAAAGTAAGATCTATTTCCCAACACGCACACAAATACAAGTAATATAATATTTTTGAAGGCCTCTCAAGACGCTAAAATTGCAAATTTTCATTTTTTTTAAAAAAAAAAAATTCAAACGTCTCAATACTTCTGAGCATTTCGGTACCAAAATTGTTTGATACTGTGAAAACTTCGGAAAAAAGTAATAAGTAGAGAAACTTAAACGAAAGCCCTAACTCTTTCTTATCTTTAACTTTATTTTTCGCAAAAATAAAAAAAAAATTAGCTTGTGCTCAGGATTTCTCAGAAACTATTTTATGATATCAATTTGAAATTTTATACTCGTGTTCAATATTAGACTCTTCATAACTCATACATCAATTTTCAAAAAAAAATAGTAGAATATTTTTATATGAATTTTAATTAATTTTTTTCTTAAAATTAAAAAAGATTTCGTTATAATTATATTTAAAAATAATTTTTCTCTCTAAATTTCTTAAATGTTTGTACAATTTCAAAAAGTGAACATTTTTTTACCAAGTAAAATTAATTTTGTAAATTTTGATCAATTTTGTACTTTAGAATCCTGCGTGGTGTAAAATACAGACTTTCATATTTTTCACAAATTGTCAAATTTTTATTTTTTAATAAATGTTAAACTTTCTTTCAATCACATTCTGTGAAAATTTGAGAAACAATGTAAATACATGTCACTATCATGAGGTAAAAATTTCAAATTATTGTTTTGTTTTATTGAAGTTACATTGGTTTGAAGAAGGATGTTTTTTCGAGTGCAAGGATATCTGTTAAACATCCTGATAACCCTTAAGTCAATTCCTACTTTGAAATGAATAGAAAGTATTTTATTGAAGATTGCAAATTTGAACAAGATATATATATATATATATATATATATATATATATATATATATATATATATATATATATATATATATATATATATATATGCTGACATAGGGAGAGAATGGACTATAGTAGTAGGAATTGATCAAGAGAGCATGATTTGTCCAATGCACACCCGGTTTGGCTAGTTTGATCATTGCTTTAACTGTTACATAGTTAACACAATGGAGACGAATCTAAGTTGACTTCGAAAACCGGTAATTAAAAATTAATTTTATTTAACTAATGAGTTAATATTTAAAAACTGTACTAACATCAAGTGTCATCCACTGCAAGTTCAAAAAAGATATTTGAATTTAATTGGAGCAATAGAAAGTATTTTTTTAACGATTGAAAATTTGAACAATATATATATATATATATATAACTGGCTGGTGTACCCATTCTTCGCACGGGTGAACTGAAAAATTAAATAACACAAATTGAAGGAAAAATAAGTTTTTAATGAGTTAATTTTATGTGAATTGAAAATTAAACAAAAAAAGCTTTTTGCATATCTCAGCTAAACAAAAAAAAGAAAGAAAAAACACCTTTGTTAAATTTTCAGTATGTAGATCTAATAGCTGATAAAAAGGATTTCTTTTACTTATAATTCCTCGTAACACTCTTGAGGGTCGATTTTTCAAAATACCTCCCTAAGCTGATCTCTGCTCAGCTAAAGTAACACATTGTTAAAAGTTTTGCGTAATGAACGCTTAAAGTAGTGTACATAATTTATATCTGAAAGTGTAATACATTAATATTACTTTCTGTTGTATTTATTTTATTTTAAAATTGTAATATTCGCAAGCAACGCCGTTTCCTAAATTATAATGTTGATTCAATGAAAAACGTAGCGAAATATTAACGATAGAGTCAAGTTGGCAAATGCCTAGCTACTTTCGTAGCTCGAGCTTTATTAGAGCTTTGTAAGACCCGCCGTGTAGGGGTGCGATGCCCTTTAATACTTTATCCAACCGCATTATGATTTACTGCAGTTTTTTTCATACAATATTTTATTTTTTGGATCACTCCAATTAAAAATTAAGGGATATACATAAACAAAATACTCCGCTTTGGAAAATTTACTCCGTTAGAGCTAATAAATTAATTAAAGATATTCCACTGTAAAATTAATTATTTACACTGTTCACTTAAAATAAGTAGTTTTCCACGGTCTTCACTAACATACAAAAACATAAGACACTTAAGTTTTGACATAAACTATTTTTTCGGGACAAAAATAATAATTTTTGCAATTCGCTGAAAACGCCGTCAGCTGAAAACGCAATTTCTGCTACAAAACTATTCGGCTTCCCCGCTAAAATACTCATCATAGAACCCGTGCTGCCATATATCTTGAAAGAATGGATTTCAAAGAATATTCCTGCTAAATATTGGTAGAATATTCTTTCTATGTTGGTGTGGTGTGGTAGTTAGGAGAAGGGGTGCCAGCTCAGGTGTCGTCCACGTCACTTGACCATGGTTCAAAATTACGTGATACATTGCCAAAAGCCCTCGTGTAGCTGAACAGTGCGATGTTAATATTCACTCACTCACACACTCCAAAGAATACAGTACAGTAGTTATAATTATTTTTATACTTAAAAACGCAATATCTGCCTATTCAATTAAAATATAGCGTAATAATTAACTACTAACCACAAACAAATTTTGAAAATTTGTCCAAATGATGCAGTTTGAAAGAGAAATTTATTTACTTTAAGTACCAGAACCGATAAAAGTATTTATTTTGAAAAAAGATCCATTTCTTACTACCAAATGTGCATAATAAAATCATAAAAAAACATTAAATAAACCACCTCTTCCTTCAAAACTTAGTTTTATTCTGAAATAAAAAGAAAATAGGCATCTTTTTGATCACAGGAATTAATTAGAAGCGAGCCCCTTGAGTAGCCAAAACAAAAAGAGTTTTTCACAAACAAAAGATTGATATATGCTGTGGTGGGCTTTTTTGCAGCGCAAGCCATATTTGCTTGCAGATGCCAGAATTTTTTCCTACTTACTTGCCAAATATCGTTATATTTTGGACACTTTTTACAAAGTTTTTAAATTATAGCTTATGTTTTATTCTGATGTATAAGCTGTATTACTGTAAAATTTCCTTAAAATCCATTCAGTTGTTTTTGCGTGAAAGACCCATAAACATCCTCACGAACTTTCCCATTTATAATATATATATATATATATATATATATATATATATACAGGGAGAGAGTGAGTTAATAGTAGGAATTGTAAAATATAACAAGGATTATCAAAAATGATTGTTACTAACCCTTTAATTGGTTTGCTCGCACACCGTACGGGCTACCGAAAGCTGGTTTTAACCGGTTAGCCCGTATGCTGTACGGTCACTCGTATTTTCTTCTTTCTCTCTTTGCTTTGCACATATTTTTTTAATTCTTACAGTCATATTATTAGTGCAAGTATTTTTAAGATATGTAGTTTGTCCATGGTAGTGAAATATTTCTAAGAAAAAAAATTAGGATTATGTTTATAACCATTACATTCTAAGGCTGTGTGTTACATTATGTTTCAAGTTGTGTGTGCACATATATGCACACACCCACAGAATTCTCAACTGTTTGAAAAATAGGTACGAAGACAGAATGTGTGCTTTTGTAAGTACGACAGAAGTTTAAAAATTTTTTGAAAGTATGAGAGAAGTTAAATTTTTTTAAAAAAATATAATAGAAATTAAAAAAAATTGAAATAATGACAGAAACAAATTAGAAAAAAGTGTAAGTATAAGTATACTTACAATTTGGGTTCCACAACTATAAAACATAAAATAGTGTGAACTTTAAAATTGAGAATTAAAATTAAATTCTTCCATTTTCACACTATGTTAAGCATTATGCTTAGTTATATGTAATAGAAAAATATGATTTTTTTGGGAATGTTTTGGAAAAAAAATGGACCGATCTGAAGCGGCTAAACAATACAACTTTAATGCAATATTCTTCAAAATGCTGAATAATTTATCTTTTGCACTTAACCATAAGCAAAATACATTGTACATTGTAACATAATTTTTTTATGAATCAAGTTTTATCTTCGTTGAGGTTTATGAAGCTTCCAAACAAACCCGATTCGTGTGTGTGCTTTTTTTTTTTCATTGCAAGACTTTTATCTTGCATTTAAACGCTGCACATTTTTCGTCTTCGACGGAATTCCAATTGGTTCGACTTTCGTATCACAATCCAAGTTTAACTCTTCCAAATGTCCATAAAATGCCACTTTAAATTGACGTTGTTGTGTAGGCTCTATAAATACCTTTCTTTGCTTTGAATTCTTCAATCATCCGTCTAACTTTCGTATAAAGTTAGTCAAACTAATTTCATTTGGGTTATAATTTTTCCAAAGGTATAAAATAATTATTCTCTTGTTTTTCATTTCTTAAATTTATTTACTTTAATGACTTGATTTGTTGAAAAAATGCAATTTGGAAGTATGTTTTAAATTATTAATTTACATGTCGTAACCTGGCAGCTTCGCTGGGTATTTAAGATGTTGTTTGATGTATGATGTTGTATTGTTTTTAGGTTATTGATGTCTAAATCCGAACAATAAACTTTTGATTTTACTAGATTACATTCTTTTAGCCCTTGCATCTTCATTTAAAATGGACAGGACTGGAACTCTTAAGACATAACTCCATTAATGCCTTACTATTCTCCAATGACACATTTTGGGAGTGGGTTTCCACAAAAAATATTTATACCAGATCTCTGTTCAACAAAAGAAACATGTTTACCAAATTTCGAGTCTGAAGGTCTTAAAGTTAAAAAATGGGACATTGTTTAAGTTTTACTCTTTCATGCTTGGTGGTACACATTTTGTACCATCAATTCTTACTCGTTTATTATATGGTGGTACATAAAATGTACCACTTGTTTGAATGTCCTAGAAATTTATGCTAGATGGTACATTCTCTGAACCACAATAGAGGTCAACTACAAGCAGTTACTCACGTTTCCAACAGATGTAAGAAGCTAATTATATGCAATGGATGTATGCAGTAGTTCATTCTTTTATCAGCTGTGAGTCAGTTGAGTGTTATATTTTGGAAGTGTTGAATTATTAGTTTATTATAATTTTCGTTAATTTCTGATCAATTTTTTTATTCAGTTGTATTTGTTTTTTATACTATTAACTACAAAATTGTCTTATAGATGACACTATAGTTAAAGTTAGCAATATATTAGTCACCCATCACAGATTGTTGTTTCATACTGTAAGTTCGTGTTTATGCCGGTTGTTCGCATGGTTTATACTATGCTAGATGCACTGGCATTGCTAGCTTTGCAAGGGCCCTGTACCAAAATTCCTTCAGAAACCCTTTTCAGATATGGGAGCTTTGTTAGTGGACTGTAGTTATACATGTTGGACCCTGTTGCTTGGGGGCTCCGTGAGTTTGATAAGACGGTAGCTACGCTCCTGGCTAGATGGAAAAATATTTTTGGTAAGTTATGATATTTATGTTTTATTATTGTGTGTATCATATGATACACTCAATAGTTATTCCTATTCAATAATAATTACAATAATAATCCATATTCAATAATAATAAATACAATACTTATTCATATTCTATTGTTTGTTTGTTTGTGTGACGTAAGCTTACCGGTGTTATTACTCGGCTTAACTTTATTTTTCAAGCTTAGTTGTTTCTACAATTTTCCTTGCTTTATTATTTATATATTTTCTGCAGAAGAAAAACAAGGTTAGGATTCTATAAGACAAGTTTAACTCTACTTTCTCTTCCGGTGAAAGCTGTAGAAAACAAAATAATTCTCCATTTTGGTGCATTGGCTTTTTATATGTTTACTTCTTTGGTTTGTGATTCTTGGTTATCAAGTCTATTATTTATCCATTTTTTGTTTTGTAGGATATTCACTATGATTATTCTTATTTTTAGTTGTATTTTTTAACTGTAAAATTACGTATCACTTTATGAAATATCTTGGCTTAACCCGTTTAAATTTTATCTTCTGTTTATTAACTTATTCCTACTCCGTGTCGCTTTGTACGTGTTAGTAATAATTTCTTGTGTAAGGTTCTAACTCTATCCTGTTCAGCTACAATTGTAGAGCAGTTACACAGAATGACTAACTAAATTAATAGGTTTGTCCGACAATAATGCTAGTCATTAATTTAAACATTTCAAATTACCATATAGTTAGACGCAGCTATTGTAATACATGAGAGAAGCGTCATAGGTCCTTGTTTTCCAAATATGCAATTCTAAAGTGTTCTCTGTAAGCCATTCTTACTCTGTGGTTCCCTACTGTTCCAGTGGGAAAGCTTAAACTTTCTGCGAGCAATTATCTCAGAACACTAACACTGTTCACTTAAATGGAAGTTTAATATCGCCGTTTATACAACTGAAAAGCCAAATTAAAAGCTATTAGAATCAAAATGATGTGTACAATGTCGCTTTAAGCTTCCCTAACCTTTGATTTTCAAATTAAATGCCAGTGTGCCTTTAATTTTTTTATTCAGTTCCAACTATTAGCTCATACTATCTATATATATATATTTATTTATTTATCTTGGTGGAATTTTCAATCGTTAATAAAATACATTTTATAGCGCTCAATTGAGCTGAAATTTTATATACATATTATTTTGGATGACAATACAATAATTTAATTATAAGTAATAAAAATTTATTGATTAAAATGAATTATTTAAAGAATCACAAATACAGCCACGTTGGCTTCATTTCTGGCGACTTAGCGACTTTTTTGGAGACTTGTGTCAAAACTTGAAAAGTTTTTTTTCTCGCAATTTAAAGCATTCGGTTGAACAGAAATTTTATACACACGATTGTTTTTATGCGTAGTATTTACTTAAAAATGTACCTTACTGGACTTTATATTTTGATTTTAGAGCTAAATACTACATACATATTGAATATAGAAAATATGTAACTATGAAAAGTTAAAGTTAACTATTTCTTATAAGAAAGAAAAATACAAAGGTAAATAATAGTATATGTCAGAGTGCTTCTAAGGCTTTCAAAATTTGCGACCCAATTTTTAATCATAATTTTCAACGCCTTCCCTTTCCTTCCATACAATATCAGTGCATTGAATTCAATAATAATTGACGCTAACGTTACAATACGACCTTAATTATAAACAGTACAAACTATCAATATAAGTATTAAATTTTTTACACGTTTTTTTTAAGTAATATGTATTTTAAGTAAATTACTTTTAAGTAATAAGATAAGTATTACGTTGTTTTTCTTTTCTCATTTTTAAATTTGAACAAATTGAAAAATAATTTGTAATCATATTAAATGTTTATTTTCTGAAGAATATATGTATATAGAGATAAATTTCCGCTAAATGTAGAAAAAATATCTGAAGAGGGCCTATTTCTAATATTAAACCTTTCTTTCAAAAACTTTTCTCTGCAAAACGAGTTCATGGAGTTACTTGTAAGTATTAAACTTTAATTAATTTTGTATTGTTGAATTAACTGTAAAATACATTGTACAATACTAAAATATTTATAAATATATTATACCAGTGTAAATACGATGTATTTTGCTTTTTATTATGTCAGAATGTACTTTGTTTTGCTTCTTTTCAGTAAATTAAGAATTTTTTTATCTAATCTTTTATTTTCGACTTTTCGATACACTCGCACCTCCTATGAAGAGTTATCACATCCCGAAGGTGAGCGCGCCCCGCACTTTGAGAAGAACTGGTACATGTACTTTATGCAATTTGAAATTTTTCATCACTTATAATAAGCAACACAGATATCTGGACGTAATTTATTCCGCATATTTCTTGATCCTAGGCACATAGGTTCGTAAATATCAGCTATTAACGTTGATTTGTATGGCTTCAGGAAGACGTAGAATGAAGCCATCCCAGATTGGAGAAAGTTTGCAGTGGGATTAAGCTCCCTCATTAGAACTGTTACAGTGACTAATAAAATCACGATGAATTGGTGGCTACTTACGGAAATTTATCACCCGGCATTCAACAATTTTGTGAGGTGGAAAAATAATTTTGAAACTGATCACATATCTCTCACAGGCGTTCGAATGACGTGGAAGACCAGCACTCAAAGATAATGAAGCTACGTGAATAAACTGGATGATTTCATTACTGTAGATAAAGGAACAAATATCCAACTGATCATGGATGCAACTGATACTTGTTAACGTAATTTTTTGTTGCTGTGGCTAATGTTACCGGTCTCACGTAGTCAGAACGAGGCCCATGAAATTCATAGTGGCAAGGGGCTAGAAGTACGCCTGTCGTTGGCCCAGGCCTTGAGCTCCATGCAGGTGACATTACAAATTAGTTCGGCGAAAATCCAAGAAGGGATGATAGATGGCGACACTACGTGAAAGTTCCCTCCACCACAATTTTGGCATGGAACGGAAGGGGAGGGAAATATTCTCCAGTTCCCAGCAATTGTGATGCCGCCCACAAGACTTTCGGACCCACTGATTTAAAGAGCACGTCCTCCATGTGTACTCGGAGGTTATTTGGTGGCATCGAGCATCGAACCTAGGCCTTCCGGTCTTTAGTCCGGCGTTTGAGATACGGGCGTGTGGATCGCGTTTACGCATGACAATCTAGACCCGCTTTCATGTGGCAATTATAACTCCATAACGTAGAAAATTATTCACCTGTGAAAGATGTTACATGCTGTGCTCAACCCAATTTCTTTTCAGAAGCAAACATGTGGCGACTTGTCAGGGAAGTTGCCGAAATTTTGAATCCAAGTTCTTATTATTATTTTGGTCACCTAATAATTAATGATGGATTTTGGATCCATCAATTTGATTTAGAAACCAAAGAGATGATCAAGAAGTGGAAGTTGCTCTTTCCCTATATAAAGGAGGATAAGATGGGAAAACTATGAAATTCACCCCCTCCCCCTCAGTGCTAGCGTTTTACCTACTGGCACGCTTTGTTACGCGATTTCATTCGGTGAAAAAAAGAGGCGTGTTTTTCAATCTAAAAAACTATTTACTTTCACTTTATAAATAAAAAAAAAGAGAAGAAAAGGATAAAATAATAAAAGGAAAAAACAAAATTTAATGTCTAGAGTTACAATATAATATAATATTATATATATATATATATGAATTATTTCTTGTGTGATATATTCTGAAG
The DNA here is from genome assembly GCA_019973935.1 of Trichonephila clavipes. Classification (NCBI taxonomy): domain Eukaryota; kingdom Metazoa; phylum Arthropoda; class Arachnida; order Araneae; family Nephilidae; genus Trichonephila; species Trichonephila clavipes. Next base: position 44,688 of record BMAU01015554.1, read on the forward strand.
TATGTTTGAATACATAAATCAACATCTCAATCAGTGCATTATTAGCGATACTCCTTGCACAAACCATATATTTTCACAACCGCACTTTTCTTAGAAGACTTTAACGATACTGAAAAACTGCTTGAATTTCTTCTAGCTATGAATTTCCTCTTTCCTGGAATATTTCCTTTCAAATACGAAATAAGTAAACTCTTTAAAAGCACTGTCATTGTCCTTTTATTGTATTCAGAAGCTTTGGGAACAGAGCAGCACAGTGCAAAATCGTCCTTTTGAAGGACGAGTATACATGTCCGGAGCACTAAATGCACCACCTGAGTTGGACGTGTATAAACGCCGGTAATACTTAAGGAGTTAAAACTGCAGACTATTACAAATGAATGTCATTGAAGACTGTGGTACAAAAAAGGTAATACTCTGATCAAGAAATGACACTAAATGATTACTAAAGACGAACTCATCTTTACTGACAATGTTGCTGCTAACTTATTTCGAGGTACCGTTGAGAAATCGTAGTTATGTGGCTTAGAAAGTTGACCACACACGTCCATCCTATTCTTCCATTGTTACACTCTGCAAATTCTTATTCAAATACCTGAAAAAACTATTGTGGGATCAGAGATAAGAAAAAAAATCAAATGAAATTATTTAAAATGTGGAAAAATGTTTCGGGCGGAGTATAATGATTTATATAAAGATAAACTTTGAAAGGTCAATAATTTCTGGATGATTACTATGTAGGAAAGTCTTAAGTATATCAAGTAAAAATTAAGTTTTTATTTATTTATTTATTTTTCTTCATTTTCCTTTTTAGTTATAACTAAATTCTTACAATACCTCTTCGCATTTGTGGAACATTTATTTTTATTCAAGTATTAATAATTAAATATCTCTCATACTTAAAAATTTAATAGTATGAAGCTAAGTATAAAACTGTTTATATATATATATATATATATATATATATAATCCAATAAAAAAGAATTTTTCAATATATAATCATATACATATACATACACATATATATAAATTTATACATATATATACATATACACAAATACATAAACAAAAATATAAAAATAGACATATAGTTATATACCTAAGATAACTAAATGTAGGAAGGAAGCACATAGTATAAAGACAAATTCCTGGCCTTAGAAACCAGGATTGCAGGTTTAAACAAGTTTTGCGGCGCCAACCTTCACCTGTAATTTGTCATACTATGGACCAAGAGGAAAGGAAAGAGTTATATACGTAGAATTTAAATATTAAAAAATCATTAAACTAAATAACATATGAACATAAACACAACCTACTAAATCGAAGTTAATTCGATGGCCAAGAGTGCAGTAACGAGTTCCCGCCAAATAAGGAGAGCAGAACCGCATAAAGTTAATTGCGATACGATATAAGAAACGATTAATTGTGATACGATATACGATAATAATAATAATATATATATATATATATATATATACTTTTAAAAAATCATAAAAATAAAAATCATATAACATTAGCGTAAAATATAAAAAAATTAATATATACATATATATATATATATATATATATATATATATATATATATATATGTATTAAAAATTTTTAAAAATAAGATATATATATATATATATATATATATATATATATATTAATGAAGTTAACTACACAATTTTTAGTTTTATTTCGAAAAATTGTGGTATTCGAAAACGAAACAAATGCATTCATATTGCTTTTAAATTAATCGATCATATCATTTTAATCAGCGTTTCTCAAACTGTGGGGCGCGCCTCCCTAGGGGGCATGATGAATCTATGAGGGGGGCGCGAGAATAATGAAAAATCGAAAACAAAAGATTATTGTTTTTTAAAAAAAATAATTTATACTGAAAGTAAATGAACAATATAAATACTTTCTAACATAAAAAAAAATCAAAATAGACGCTTACGTTGATATAATGCACTTATAAATGTATCAGAACTGCTCAGTATGTATATTTCACACTACTAAGTTTAGGGCAAGTTTAATAATTACCATTAACCCCCATGGGCTTGTGGTGGTACATAAATTATATACAAAAATTAACACTTATCTTAATAATTTGTACTGTTTATAATTAAGCCCCTAACTGTCGATTAAAAGATGCGAGATTCGCTCCCCAAATTCATCATTTTCCACGTATGAGTGCGAATGTGATGTTTTAGGTGGTGAGAAGAAAAGGAATAAACAATACTTCCTCTGAAATAAAAAATTCCTTCGTAAATACTGCCAAGGTCCTTATAGTGCATTCAAGATCCTTCAAAATAGTTTTATGGATGGCAGTGCATAGAAGATATCGCACTTCGGAAAGACGTATATATACGTCTGGGGCAATTAACGCTTTGGCTAAGTGAAACTGTTATATACGCTGGTGACACTTAAGAGGTTAAAGTAGTATTGTAGTCTTAGGTAAAAGCATAGTATTATTGAATTCAATACATTGTTATTTTATGGTGAAGAGGGGACCAGGAAAATTATGATGGAATATTGGGTCACAAATATTGAAAGTTTGAGAAGCACTGATTTAAATATATATTTTTTTCTAAATAAAGAAATATATGATAGATCTTGTAATGACAGCAGTAATTTTAATAAGGAGTTCTCATTCGTTTCAATGCTTCTGTATAATGGGTCTCAGATGACAAAGTTTGTAATTTGAAGCAATTATTAGATTTCCAAAACTAAACCCGAGTTACTTTTTAACTTATCTAGTTTTTATATAGCCATAAAATTTTTAGGCTAAATCTAGTTTTCTTAAAAACTTTTCTTTATTGAGTGTTGCTACTGGGTAATTGATTTACACGAAAATCAGTAACGAAAAATGTACTAATGACGTAAACTACTGTGATTTAAAATAGCAAATTGAAACTGAAGAATCTAAAGTAAAACTTTCGTTCAAAATAAATAATCAAATACAATTTATAGTACACAATGGTATTAAAATAGGATTTCTTTACTTTCAAACAAACTTATCCCCTTGAATCGGAAAGTAACTATAATTGAAGTTAACGATGCACCGACAAATTTCGGCTTGAATACACAAAAGTAACGATAAAAATATATGCATAAGATGAAGTTAACAAGTGAAGTCATTTACCAGCAAAATAACGCGCCCCGTGAAGCAGCAACTACAAATTAGATTTGAACCAGAAAGTCAGTAGAAAAAGTTGACGGTTAACTAAATAAATTAGAAATGATCGCTGGTAACATGGAAGAAAAGATGTTAAAAGCGTCTGCAGATTCAGGGCAATCAATTGACTGCAGTGTGAGAAGCAGTTGTACGTAGTGTTTAGCGAAGAATATGGAGTACTGTCTTTCTGCTGGAAGCATTGGGGCCGGCTGTTGCATATCACCTATGATTGTATCGATCTGAATAGTTGCAAGTGATCAAATGCGCGTAGTGTTATGCGAAGCAATTTCTCTAGGTTCGCAATTGCTTCAGGGAAGGAATGGTGCGTATTATACGTCCCTTTCATCGATGATTAAGTGGAATACATATGTGTGTAGGAAATTGCTAGAGGCAGGGTTAGTTTATTTTAACCTAAACCTTGTTCTTGGTGAGGTCACGCCGACAGAATGGGCAACAATTTTTCTTGTATATGCACATAAATAAGTTTTTAAATGAAATATTTTCAAACTTTTTTTGAGCGAATGAAAATTAAAATAAAACTCAAGTGAAATATGAGTAGTATTTCATCATTAATTTATTTATTATCTTATTAGATATTTAAAAAAATATCCGAGAAGAAAAAAGGAAAATAAAATTAAATAATATGCATAAAAAACAAACAAACTGGAACGTTCCAACTTTTTTTCGTCTCATAATCCATAAAATAATCAATATTAATATTTTTACTTATCGATTTGATTTTAATTTTGAAAGTATACAAATAAATTTTATTTTTATTTGAACAGGAATTATATTTCATTTCCAATTTTTAAACATCTATTTTTTTTAAAACTATTAACTATATTCGGAACCCTTGTTTTGCAAAAGCGTGCACATGAATAATTTTTTTGTATATTAATGTCACTTGAAATAGAATATACATATGAAAATGTTTTAAGAATATTATTGAAATTAAATATTTTTTTGAATGAATGAATGCAAAAAATGAAAAAAGAATGAAATATTTTTTTTTTCTTTTATAGAAATTGTCTCTGTAATAATATAATTTTTTCATCTATATGGATAAAGCATGTACACAGCTTGGACTAAAATTTTTGAAATATGTAATTTTAAAGGGATTTGTTCTTATTGCAATCTATTGAAGCAAGAAAATTTTAATAAGAAGCGCCTCTTATTATTTCAAAGGATTTAAATAACTCTAAGAAATATGTGAATGTTTCAAAAATCCTTGTTCATTCTCTGTAGAGATGTCTATAGGCAAAATATTATTACATGGACATTAAACATAATAGGAGAATGTTAAAAAATATATTTTTTCTTTTTTTTTGCCTAATAACTGCATTTAAATAATATTTTTACTGTATTAATATTCTTAAAACGATTTATATGTATATTGCGATTCACGTAAAATTAAATATTAAAAAAAGCAATATTGATTTATACAATTTTGAGAAATAATGGTTCCAAACATATTATGTAACTTTATATGATATTTATCTCGTTGTTAGTTTTTGAATTGCCCTTTTTTATACTACAAAACCTTTTTTAACATAATTTTAATAAAGATTGTAGCACATTGTTGATTAATTTACGTTGTTTGCTTTACTTAAAAGAAAGCTTCTGTTTTCATTTCCTACTATAAATCTTCACTCTTACTATATATATATATATATATATATATATATATATTGTTCAAATTTTCAATCGTTTTTGTAAAATATTTTTATTCATCCCCTCAAGTTCAAACGCATTTTTTTAAACTTGTAGTGGACGACACTAGATGTTAGTACAGTCTTTTAAAATATTAATCCATTGATTAAATATACTTGATGAATAAATAGTTACAAACAAAAATATTAGTCTAAAACACATATAAAAATGAAAAACGCTCTTTGTGTCCCTGCAGCACAATGGATAGTGTGTTGGGATTTTAATCCAAAGGTCCGTGGGTACAAATTCCACCTGGGATGGCCTAGTTTCTGAAAATGTGATTTCTTTTTACTATATTAGTTTATTTTAATAGATAAATTTATTTAATGAACAAATGGTAACAAACAAAATAATAGTTCAACATTCTATATAGAAAGGAAAATAAAAAATTACAAGGAAAACCCTTTTCAATTTTGCCTCTTAATATTGTGATTCTGGCGTATGTATATACATATTCATATTAACCTTCTGGCCGGAACATCAATTTTTTTCCGCTCTGAGAAACATCCGTCTGACAGACCAGTACGCAATTTTTTTGAATTTTTTTTACCTTTAAGGACTGTTTTAAATGTCCTTATAGTTCATGAAATTGAGTACGACTCAAATAAGATGTGTGGGTTTAAATCAAGCACAGCAATATATTTTTTATCCCTAGAATTGAGGTTAAGTATTTTTATAAAAGCTGATTAAAGATTATTTATATCCATGTAAAAGTAATTAAAAATAATACTACCAAACACAAACAAACTATAGAATATCCGTCTGATAGACGGTGATAGATACGAAAAATCGCACATATCGGGAGTTGAGAAACATCGTCATGTACCACCCTATAATCCTCTCAATGGTTAGAGTCCAACTAAAGATGTCAAGGTAGCCCACCCCCAAAATCACACCATAGCGTTATTTATAGGCATCAAAACAAATCATCTCCATTTGAGTGTTGGATGTTGCGATCAGAGGGTTAGTTGTAATTATTAATTAAAAAGTAACTAAAATAAAATTTTTCTTTGTTGACCTAAGTAGGAATTGACGTACTTTTTATATTAGTTTTTTTTTGTATTGATCTTATTTTATAGAAGTATAAAAGAAAACTGCTTAAAAATCTTTACGCAAGATATATATATATATATATATATATATATATATATATATATATATATATATATATATATATGGTTTTTAAAGAGCAACAATATATTTCGAAACGAGAAAAATAGCTTCTTTCAGTATTTAATTAAATACTTCATCTAATTATGTCAAATATTTATTAAACTCCTAGGAAAATCCAAAGACAGTGCTATCACATTCTTTTCCATGGCCTTATCAAACAAAGCTGAACCCTGCTGTAAATGGAGAGGGTTGGAGCACAGTTCAAAAGGAAAGGGAAGGACAGCTGAATGAAAGTGAAGGATTGCTTTCCTGTAAAACTTTTCAAGAAGAATCCTTCCCGGAAGATATCCGTCACATTCAATCACTCGCCTGAGATCTTGTTTTGGAGTTCCGCGAGGAACCTGACATGAATATATCTTTCACAAGAAACCGAAGCCAAATTAAATGTTTTATTTTTCTCTGTTTGGGAATTACTTTCGCATACAAACATGAACGCAGTAAGGTATGTTAATCTTTGTTTGAGAAAAGAGCGTGTACACAACCTTTCGCTATTTTTGTGGATTCAGTATTCAAATTTTAGAACTTTGAAATGAAGGTCAGCAAGGCTTTCCTAACATGAGCGTTTAAATGAAAAACCTGTTTTTGCTTATGATCAAATATCAAGCAGATTTAATTTGTTTTGGTATATTTTTCAAGATAAGCTATAATCAGATGAACTAACATTTTTTAAATTATTTTATTGATATATTTATGTTGGAATTGATAAAAAAATAGATTCGCGTCTCGAAAATATATTGATGGATCTTATAGTAGAGCATTCTTACACACATTGTTTTTGTAAATGTCATGTCTTCAGAATTTATTTTTGGATTAATTCATGTGCCTATATTCACTGTAACCTAATGTAAATATAAAGTAAAATTTTTGTTTCTGTATTTTGACAAAAGTTAGTATTGTATTTTTTGTGTGGAATAAAATGTCGTTCTTAGAATACAGAATTATTTTTAATGTTTTGATTCTTTAAAAAGTTATTTTGCCTTATTCAACTGCAGAACCAAATACGCTGCAACCGTAACAGAGTTATTTATTTGCAAAAAGAATAACGTAATAGTTGTGACGAATCTGTACGGAACCTTTCCACTAATATTCCTTGGCGTCTTTTTTGGGGATTATAAATTCGCGTGTATATATATTCCAATCAACTCCGAAAAAGCGAACGGGATATGCAAAGTAGATAGGGTATTTTTAAGTAGAGCGTTGTAAGCTAGCAAAGATGAAGGCAATTGAGCCAGCAGCAGTAGCCTGAAGTTTGGAAGATTCAATTGGATTACAATATTGAAGAGTTACTGTTAGTAATCTACGAAGGAATCTTTTGAAGATACCAAATTATTGCCAGGTGATATAATATAGTTTATTATCGCTTAAAATAATCGCTAGTTTAATAAAATTAGTTTAAGTTAACGAAAGCTAATAATTCGAGTTACGTGTATTTCTCGGACCTTTTATTTCGGTAGACCTTATTTGATCTTTCGCGTAGTTATTGATTAATTTCATAATTCGTAATTTAATTTAGTATTAAAGGTAAATCCCTTTTGTTTGACGTAACATAGAAATATTATATGTTATTCGAGTTTCTGATATTTGAATCAAGATAATAAATACAAGTTATTATTATACAAATGGCTCTTAGTGATTCTTTGCCTCAATTTTACCTTGGTGTCCAGGGTGGAACCCAGGGGGTTTCCCACATATCAAAAGATAAAGTACGAAGTTTGTACCTTTAAACAATTCTGTAATGATAAAAAATAGAGACATTTATTATTTTTTTTATTGACAACAGACACTGCATGTTTAGTAGAAAACTACTACTGGTGATACTAACTTTTCTAAAAGGAATGTTTTTACGCTATTTCAAAATATTTGTTTTTGAAATTTAGTATGAAGTTAAATAGCTTATAAGGACCAAACATTCAATGCGTAGCATCAGAGATTGACTGGAAAATTTTTTACAAATTTCACTAATAGTAATTCAATTAATAAATATTCGGTAAAATTCTAGGAGAGCCCACACCCTTGGCGACAAACCAAAAAAAAAGCGCCAAGCCAGAACAAGATGGCGCCAGGCAAAACCGACACTGTCGGCAAGGGAATATAGCGGGATAAGGTGGATGCGTAATGAAAATATATTTAAACAATACAAAAATTAAACAGTCAAGATAAAAAATATAAAAACAGCACTTATTATCTTACTGATCTTTTCCGAATGGAGGGTACAGCGTAACAACAGATTTTAAAAAAAGTCTTAAAGGTCTCATTGCTAAGCGAATGATCATGTGAGCGCCGCCATATTTATTCTGCGAGATAATGGCCAAACATACATTCGGCGTGGCTGGTACGATTTCGAAGAAAGTGTTTTATTGCTGACCATGTTACATCATACCGATCATTACATTTAGGACATTCATAACTCGAAGCAATCAATCCTTCCTTCATACACCATTCAATCAATTCTTTCTTATCTTCCGCATTAAACAAAGTAAAAAACTCTAAAGTATATTCCCTCGCACAAGCAGCCAGCCCGGAGCCCAATAACAAAATGAAACTCGAAATGCGTGCCCACAAAATACGAAACTGCTAGAAATTGTAAGGGTTGCCATATGCAGTGTTTAAAAGTAGGGTTACCAAGATGGCACAATTATCGCCAACCAGAGTAATTCGCCCCAATGATGTGGGCTCTCCTAGGAGTGAAAAATATTCCTTTACTATATTGAACTGAGTTTTAGAAATGTAGAAACAAATAATGTATCTCTTTTCGTTTTTCACCATATTTCTGCTAACACAGTAAAAAATTACTTTGATGTAATTTTTGGAAAAAAAAAGATATAGTACTCTCTACAACTATCTCATTATTTGCAGCTCTCAACTGATTTCCCTCTATCTCTATCTCATGGATAATCTGAAATCACTCTTTAAATGTATGTCAGTGTTGTGAACAGCTAATAAAAAGTATTCTGTTAACTATAAATTTGTAGGATAGCAGTTTGTTATTCAGTACAATTAAAATTACTCTTGCAAGATCATTTAATTGTAATAGTTAAACTAAATTACATTTCGTTTTCAAAACTAATAAATAGAATATTGAAGCAATTCCAGAGATATTTAACACATAGTCATTATATTATTACAAATGTATTACAACATGCTATCTATCTTGCTAAAAAAACACTTAAACTTTCTGAAATAAAAATAAGTTATATGAACTTATACGAACATGAAAACGTAGGTTAATTTCAATCTAGATTTATGTAATAAAAATACCTTATATATATACTCTAGCTACATGAAATTTCAAAGCAAATTTCTAACTTCTCAATAGTTTTATTAAATTTTTACTCAATAAAACTCTAACGCCATGTTATGCTTTTATAGAGAAAATTTAATTATATCTACCATTGTCTTAGAGGTTATTTTATTAAAAAAATTTTAATTCGTTTTTCAGAGAAAAGTGAATGAAATAAAATTTGAATGATACTAAATTATAATAAGCCTTTAAAAATAGTTAAGAATTTTCTTACTAGTATAAAAAATGGTTTGTAATTACAAAGATGAAATTTAATTTTACTTTTCTGTTAAAATAATTTTCTTGGATTAAATTAAAACATATTTAGTTTGTTTTAATTTAACTTATTATGAAAGGCTCAACAATACATACACCATAAGGGAGCACGCACGCACGCACACACACATACTGTAACTTCAATTAGGTATATCCTTGACTAGATGAATATGAATGAAGATGAGAAATATCTATTATTAAATTGTGGTTTTGAGAACTATTTGCAAACACAGCTACAATTTTGTTCTTATTGAAAAGAAGTTTGCATAAATTTTAATAACGGAAATTTATAAATATCTTCCTTAGTGTAATGACAATAAAGACAGTTGTTGACGCCAACGATTATTAAAATTAAAATGCTCCCATCCACTTTGACATATCATTTGTATACCCTCTAAAAATCGGTGAACTCCATTTCCTAAACACAAGCATCGTATCGAGACGCTTTATTCCAACACCACTGTCATTGTCAGCGTGACCTTCAAAGACGTGAGCGTCCCACACTGGGTTTTAAGTAATTAGTTCTTGTTTCCCGTCTTCACTGCTTTTAATTAAATCTTCCAGTTAAGACAAGGCCAATTAATTGTAGGGAGATCAGCAAACTTAAGTCAAGAGCACTTCAGATGTCATTTGTTATTAGAGACGTGAGATTACAAAATCCATGCCTGGATCTTCCGGCAATTTGGAAAAGTAGAATATTACAAGCGACTTTTCGTAATGTGGTATTTCTATTTTTGGAAAAAGGCTTATTGAGATTAGACTCGTCTGTTCTGATTGCGTTGGAGGGTTTGTGTAAGGCCCTAATGAAGCCTTATTTTGCTTGAGTTCCCCTAAAATGCTCATTACTAAATAAGGGTGGTCGTCTTTTGGTTATGCGTTCATTAATGAAGAAAATTAGCCGTGATTTTGCCCTAATTATGCAGTAAAATTCCATATACCTTATTTTATATGTTAATGATTAAAATTCTGAGAGTGAATGATATTTCATTGAAAATGTTCGAAGAGTTATCAATACATCCATGGCATCTGCGGGATCATGTTCACAAATGCATGTTAAAGTATTGATTCCTTTATTGTTTATTGATTTGGCATAAATTGGATTTGATGCAAATTAAACAATACATTGGTGTTATAGGTCTCCAGTCAAAGAAAGAAAGATCATATGACTGGATCTCAAGGGTATTAACATAAATTGACCTCTAGAGTTTCACCAATTTATTTCCACTGGAAGGGCTTTTGACAAATTCTGTAAATTAATTGTTAACATTCGAAATTCTGTATAATTTTAAAGTTTTCTTAATAATAAAAAAGCATCCCAAGAGCTACATTGCATTGTTTGTATACTTAGAGAGCGAGATGTAAATCCACACATTTACTGGACAGCAATAGATTTCTAAGATATATCTCCAATAACCTGCAAGCAGTTTTACCACGTTTTAAGTTAATTTGACACAAAGTGAAATAATTTGTCCTTTAACCCAGTGTTCCCCAACCTTTTTATCGCCACAGACCGATCAACGAAGGATAATTTTGCCGCGGCCCGCTGAGGAGGAGGACGTTGGCTGTTTATATTTTAGAGTGTCTTGTATTAATAGTTTTATTTTAAATGTGCTTAAAAGTGCCTTCAGAATAAAATATAGCTACACAAAAAATGAATATAAAGTGATTTAACAAGGAGTATAAGGTGGTTTTCATAAAAAGTAGATCAAACCAAAAAAGAAAATGCCACAGTAAATAAAATGGAAATAATTCAATTTTTCTTATGCGGACCAGTAGTATTTGACCCACGGACAGGTACCGATCCGCGGACCGGGGGTTGGAGACCACTGCCTTAACCCTCTCCCTCAGCATCCCACGATTTCCACGGGCAACGTAGATGTAGCAAAATTTGCGCAACCCGCGATTTCCTCGGGTACGCATTTTCCGACTATTTAGCTGTGCAACCCATGCTGTTCTTTTTTATGCTTTTCTTTACGTTTTTATGTTCATATTTTGATGATCTAATTCTGCATATTAAAATAAAAACTCTTTTACAAAAATTGTTTGTATATTTTTACTCTAAAATGTACATATAATATGTAGACTTGAATTACGTAGTTATTTTATCAAAGAAGGACATAGAGAGATAGTTATTGGGATGGATGATCTATTTACGTTTTTCGAATGAATTATGGATCAGAGTGAGTGAATATTAACGTAGCGCTGTTCATCTATACGAGGGCTTTTGGCGACGGACCACTTTGAACTATGGTCAAGTGACGTGGACGACACCTGAACTGGCACCCCTCTCTTTACGACCGCGCCACACCAACGGGAGGATATTTCAGCTCTCGACAGATTTAACGTGCATCGATGCCCTACACTGCGGGTCTTTAGTGGTACTGTGCTCGAACTCATGACATGCCTGCCATGACCCATACCTTGAACACTGGCCTTCCGCAGGCTTCTCAATTATGTGGATCGATTAAACCACTTAATATGTTTATTTAAGTTACTTTTATAATTAGTCTTGCTTCACCAATTAAGTGACCACTGCAGTCTAGTGGTTAAGGCTACGGAATCATTGCAGGCTGCTATGAATTTGGAATCACAGCGCCACTGAAAACTCATTGTTGCTTCAAGTTATATCTGTTATGGATCAATGTTCTCCCGGTAGTATGGAGTGGAAGTTCAATGAGTGGATGAGAACTGGGATATCGTCTTCGTAACTTGACTGAGGATAAAAAATCATGAGGTACATCTCCAATAGCATTTGCGGTAGTTTATAGCATGATATTTATGAAAGCTTCATTCGGAAAATAAAATTCCCTCTTGTGATTATTTATATTTTCCTTCCTAAAAATTATATATACTTCTATATTGAAAGTAAAGTAATCAATTTCTTATCATACAGTTAATTTTTATAAGGATTTCCCCTTACTTCTCTGCTAAAGGGTATTCACGAATGTATTTTTCTATTTAGCTGCCGATTTTAAAATTCCACAACAACGATAAAGGCGTTTATTTTCGGAAACTTCATGGCTTCGATGTTTAAGGTATCCTACTACTTTCGGTAGCGTGATTTTGCAAAAGCGTACGAATAGATCATATTTATGGTATTTAGTGTCACTTAGATTAGGAAATGTACATATAATTATTTTAAGAATAGTATTACAATAAAACATTATTTAGGTACAATATTTTGACGTAAAATGAGCATAGAATGCCCCATTTTCAAAATCTCCTTTTGTGAAAAATGCTTCTATTATAATAATATTTTCCCTGCATATAGGTCAGACTAATGTACAGAGGTTCAACTAGAATTTTTGAAATATAGAACTTAGAAGTGGGTTTATCCATGTTGTATGACAACAGAGGGGAGAAATTTTAAGAAAAAATATCGATAATTATTCCAATGGGTTGTAATTCTGAAAATAAGGTGAATTTTTCAAAATTCATAGTTGTGCCTCTGTAAAGAGGTTTGAGCGATATACACGCAAAATATTATTGAAATAGAAGCATTCTTCACAAAATGAGAACATTTTGAAAAAAGGTTATTCTAAGTTATTTTTTTGCCAAAATATTGTATTTAAACATTTTTTTTTGTTAAAATGTCCTTAAAACAATTTTATACATATATTCTTATCTAAGTGGCACTAAATATCTCGAAAATTATCCATTTATGCGCTTTTTTAAAATCACGGTTCCGAACGTAGTCGGATACCTTAAGTCAAGTCGTGTGTTTGAGCCCTGATTATACAGAAAGCGCTGGTTTTTAGGATTAAAAATGAGTAGGGAGAGTTAAGCCTAAAAGAGCCTCTGTACAATAATGTGACAGGTCAGTGGGGGGGAGGGGTGAAGTCGAGAACAGTGTCATTCTCATCACTTCAAAGTGAATTAAATTTTCGGGGTTTACTAAAAAATAATCACATTGCTTTAATGCGCCATAAATTCAAAATTTACAATTGAAAATTTTGAACTTTCGTACTGAAAAATTACAGCAACTTCCTATTAAATTAGCCTTTCTTATAAGCTTTCAAATACAGTAAACTTCACATTTTTGATATTATAATGAAAAATAAAGAAAAGTTACACACCTCGTTAATTGAAATGTGCTATATGCGTCAATTGTACATAAATACCATTAATTAAATTATTGGTAGAGTTAAACGAAATAAAAAAATGGTTGGAAATAAAATTAATGTTTTTTAAGATATATTGCTATTTTTTTTATTTTATTAATGATTAGAGGTTACATTGCTGTTTATATATATATATACATATACATATAATCCAATATAAAAGAATTTTTTCAATATATAATATACATACATATTATATACATATACATACACATATATATATAAATTTATACACACACATATACATATACATACACATATATATATATTTATACACACATATACATATACATAAACAAAAATATAAAAATAATCATATAGTTATATACCTAAGATAACTAAAAGTAGGAAGGAGGTATATATAGTATAAAGACAGATTCCTGGACTTAGGAACCAGGATTGCAGGTTTAAACAAGTTTTGCGGCGCCAACCTTCACCTGTAATTTGTCATACTATGTACCAAGAGGAAAGGAAAGAGTTATATATGTGTAGAATTTAAATATTAAATCATTAAACTAAAGAACATATGAACATAAACATAACCTACTAAAACGGATTTATAACGATGGCCAAGAGTGCAGTATCGTGTTCCCGCCAAATAGGGAGAGCAGAACCGCATAAAATTAATTGCGATACGATATACGATAATAAGAAATATATAATATATATAAATTTTTTTAAAAAATTATAAAAATAAAAATAAAAATAAAATTAGCGTAAAATATAAAGAAACTCAGAAAAATATATATATTAATTTTTTTTTAAAAAAAAGCATGTGGCGCCATCTATTTAATAATTGTAGGATAAATTAGAAATTGTCTAAATTTAAAAAAAATCGTTACAAAACAATAACAGTAAATAATTACATTAATATCAATTGTATCATAAAAACCATTATAAATATATATACATATATATATATATATATGTATATATATATATGTATATATATATATATATATATGTATATATATATATATATGTATATATATGTATATATATGTATATATATGTATATATATGTATATATATATAAATATATGTATATGTTACTGACTACCAGTATTAAGAATTCGATTGTATTGAAAAATTTCTTATACCTGTAACTCTCACCTCTTTATATAAAAAGACAGAGAGAGAGAAAGAACAGGACTTCTAATCAATAATTTCTAATAACCTCTAAATTATAAGTAGAATGATTTTTTGCACTCCTGTAACCCAATAACGAAGAGGATTTCCCCAAATCCAACGTTTAGCGGATCTATACTCTTTAAAATGAGCGTGAGTGACCAATTTCAGGTCTAAATCTAATAAAGTAAATACGGAATTTTTATTATTAATACTGTTATGAACCCCGTTGAGAATTGATGTAAAAAGCATTCTAAGATGATTTCAATTCAACTAAAGAAACATGCAAACCAAATTTCATCAATATAATCCTAGTTGTTCGAAAACGGTAATTTTTTTTTGTCAATACAACCCCATAAAGCCCAGCTCCTCCTTCTCCCGCAAGAGTATATTTCCATAACAATCCATTCTGAGTGGATCTCTATTCAATAAAAGAAGCATGCTTAAGAAATTTGAAGTATATGGGTCTAACAATTCAAAAGTAGAAATTTTTATATAACTCTCCTTGACCCTTCGTAAGCCCTTTGGGGTTTGATTTCCACAATACCCTTTTTGTAGAAAATATCTACACCATGAAATGAATATGCGTACCAAATTTCAAGACTATACGTCCAGTAGTTTAAAAATGGAAATAATTTTTTTAACGCTCTTCCCGTAATGTCCTTGAGGCTCAATTTTTGCAAAATCCGTTCTTAGAGGATCGCTACTCAATGAAAAGAACATGCCTACCAAATTTCAAGTCTGTAGGTTTAATAATTCCTGAGATATCACATTGAGTATGTTAATGAATGTGAATGAGTCTTGCTGCTTTTCCTTTTACTTAGAGAGATAGACTTACAACAATAATTTTCTTTAATTTTTTTTCCTGCACGATATATATATAACGTCTATATTTGAAAATGTTAATTAGCTGTTCTAATTTTTAATATTGTTATCTTAAAACGTGGTATTTTTCAAAAGTGGAAAATAAAATTAATATTTTCCAAGATATATTGCTATTTTTTATTAATAATAAATTTATAGCAATTAACTTCTTGTAATTTTTTCTTATGTGACAATCTCCATGTATTGAAAATGATGATTAGCTGATCTAATTTTCAGTAATTTTTCTTTAAAAAAGCCTTTTTTTTAATCCTAAGAAATAATCCTGTAAATAGAACATTTTATACAATTAAAACATAATAAATTAAAAAAGCATTTAAAATAAGGTCAGATCAACCTCCATTACACCAATTATGCAACCACTCATACCAGTGTTTCTCAAACTGTGGGGCGCCCCCCCTGAGGGGGCGCGATAACCTTACGAGGGGGGCGCGAGAATATCGAAAATAAATGATTTAAAAATAATTAATTTACTCAAATGAATTAAAACAAAATACTTTTAGACATAATAAAAATGCACTTTTACTCTGACATAATTTATAGACGCACGCGTGCGATATTAAGTCATCAAAAATAAAAACTTCTTCAATACTTAATTAGCTATCTTTGATCCTATAACCAAATAAAAAAATTTTTTTTGTTTGATTTGCTGTAATCCCATGATGAGAGATTTTTTTTATTACGCTTTATTTTTAAGCCTAACATACAACTATTTCAGAGAAAAACAGATCCCAGATTCAGAATCGAAAAATTTAGGAACATAAAAAATTCATCACTGTCATTATTTTTGAAATACTGCACATTATAGCTGTAATCTGTTTGACCTAAGTTATTGGTACAGTTAGTTATGACCCCTCTCTTATGTGTTTTTTTCTCATTTACGGAAGTTGTAAGTAATGCATTTCTCTGTTGCGCTTTTTTCTATGCAAAAAAGTTTTATAATATTTGGAAAACCACGGAGAGCACTTTGAAGGATTACTTGGCCAATACTTATTTTTAAGAGTATTCTCAAACATTAAAAGCATAACGAAAAATTTTTACACAATTTATTTAGCAGTAACATACATATTATCATAATGAATACAATTTTTACCCGGAAGTGGTCGCGCGGGACACACAGAATTCGAAATCGTTAATTCTGGCAAAACTATTTATTTGTTAGCAAAGAAAAATTGAAAAGTCCTTGGAAGTAGGTAAGTAAATTTTCTCTTAATTAAATTATTCTCTAGAATCACAATTTGTATCGTGTAAAATAAAATAATTATAAAAAAAGGATTGGGGTAACTCAATAACCCCGCTCGACCGTATCGAGTGCGCGCCTGCTCCCTGTTTAAAACATGCTGAAGTCCTTACGCTTTAAATGTTAAAAATAATACAATTATTATTCATCGGAATTTTATATTATTGTTCATTATTTAACATCAATTATAAATGTCAATTCTATGAGGCTTAAAATTACAATTCACTAAAAATTAATTATAATTTGAGAAACCATTTTAAAAAGATCATTTTGCTTTTTGTAAACATTGTCGAGCACTTGGATTTGCTCTCCTTATAATTCAGCTATTATATCAATAATGTTTTATTTTCTTCTTATAAATGAACTCGTGCAAAGAGTGGGCACTTCATCCGGTATACTTTTAATGTATCAGTGCTGCACAGAGTATTTTATGACTAATAAATTAATACTAAATTACGAACAAGTTTAATAAGTATTAACGACTTCCATGGGCTTATCTTGCAAAGCAAAATTTTAAAGTTATATGCTTATGATTAGAAATTCACCATCTGAGTTCTTTTTGTATATTTAGCAGATATCTATATTTTGTCTTCTAAGGAGCCACCTCATTTTGCAATATATTCAATTTAAAAAGTAGAGAAAGGAAAAATAAAACAATAATTATCCTATTATTTTATTTTATTTTATTTATTTTTTGCTTAAAAGTAGTACACAAAATTTAATACTTATGTTACTAATTTGTATGGTTTATAATTAAGATCGCCTATTGTAGCTTAGGAGTCAAAGTGCATTATTATTGCATTCAGTACATTATTAATGTATAAGGGGGCGCGATAGAAATTGTGATCGAAAAGAGGGGGCCAGTATTGAATGTTTGAGAAGCACTGGCTCATACTCATCGCTCAAATTGGAAAACTGCAATTTACAACGTACGTAGTACAACGTTGTTTTCGTAGTTCTATTGGCGATACAAACAAGTTGGTATAATTTTTGGTGACATGATTTGGCGACTTGTTGCAAAAAACAAATTTATTACAGAATAACATTTTTTTTAAGAAATAGAGTGATGAAAAAATTAGCTTATTTACATTAGTAGATACGTTATTCAAACAAATAAATAAATCTAAATCGTAAGCAAAAGTCAAACTATTTTAAGATAAAACCATTTAAATATATTAATTACACCTTGATATAAGTTGTAAGAAATAAATCCTGGAGAGAATAATTAAATCAAATTACGATAAGGAATATTATAAATCAAAAAGTCGAATTTGATTTATATTAAGAAAATACTCAATCAGGAAAGGTTTTGTATTGCTGAATACATTTCAATCAAAACTGGGGGTACCCCATTTCCACTGTTCGGTTGACTAACCCCTATGCATAAAATAATACAACGGTTCCTACTCATTGCTCCATTTGTAAGTTCATAATTTACATGCATTACGTAGTTCTATGTATTTTGTAGATTAATATTAATGTATTATTTATATGTATTTTGTACATTAGAATAAATGTATTATTTATATGTATTATGTGACTCGAGAAAGCATTATAATGGGGTTTCAATAGAAATTTGGTAAATTATTGGCGAAACATCTGATGGCATAATTTTTGGGGATCAAATTTGGTGATTTGGCAAGCATTTTAGCGACTTGGTTACCATTTTTGGCAACTTGGTGACTATTTTCGGAGACTTGGGGACCTTTTTTAGTGACATAGTAATTATATGGTTGTTTGTGGAAATTACAGAAGGAATCTGTACCATTACGATCTATGACTTACGCGGATTTTTCGAGAAAGCGCTGCAAGGTTGGATAGGGGGGATGGGGACTATTCATATTCTTCTTAGTGCCCCTCTTCAGTTAAACTGAACTTTTTATTATCTATTTTTACAAACTATAACTTATGATTAAATAAGTTGCTTACAGAATCACAAAAAAACTTATTTTTCTAGGAATTTCTAAATTTCAGAACTTATTTTAGATGTCATACTGAAATTTTTATACAGAGCAGTGATAAACACTCTTATAGCTTTGAAAAAGCTTACTTTTTATATGACAGATTAAATAATAATCATAATCATCTGAAATATCACCTTTTGTAAGCCATTAAAATATTACAAAAATTTTTATGGATAACTTTCGTGAACAAATAAATACATATATAAATGCTATATATTACAAAAATAGTTACTTCAATATTTAGCCAATAATATAATATTATACATCGTATAATTTGTTTTATAATATTAAACTTAGTTTCTTCATAGTATTATCCCACTGTATATACAATATACATATTCAACTTTTATTTCATAAAGATTAATGTGATCGTTAAGATGATTGAAAAATACAATCACGTAAAATTGTATGCAAAGTAATAAAATATAAAATTCAAATCCCTCATCAGTGTGTGGGATTTTATCCTTATAAGAAGTAAAAGTAATGATATTTTTGCATTTCAGAAAAACCACTTACTTTATAAATAAATTAAGGCATCGAATAAAAACATCAGAATGAAAAAAAAATGATTTCTTTACATGATTTCTTTTCGCAACGATTTGATTACAACAATTCTTCCTCACTATGTTCGATATTCTTTTATAAATATATATGAATAACTTAGAGATAGCATTTTATCTCAGAAAATCGGTTTTGATTCTGTGGTGGAGCACAAATTGTGTTTTCTTTTTGGAGTCAAATAAAACTGCGAGAGAGAAATTAGATTAGGAAATGTGCACGTGTTTTTCGACGCAGATAAAAATACAATTGTTTTATTAGCGAACATGTTGAGAAAAGAAAGGATTTCATACTTTTTAAGCTTCTGACAATTTATCAAAATTGATTCCTGTTTCTAAGCGTAAAGTAAATACTTTTTTATACATAAAAATAGTATGTAGGGGAAATAAGTATTATTCTTGCTGCAACAAAAATGAATATATAATGCAAATATGAACCGTTTTACTTATAAGAGCGGCTCTCAAACTGTGGGGTGTGCCCCCTCTAGGGGGCGTGATAACCTAACGATTGTGTCGCAAGCACATTGAAGACAAAAATAAAAAAAATTAGTTAATATATATATATAAATTAATTCACAGAAAGGAATCAAAGAAAAACAAATTCTGAACTAAGAAAAGTAACATAATACTTAAGTTACTTAAAAGTAACTTAAAATTTTATATTACTTAAAAGTAACAGATGCAAAATTTAATACTTATATAGATAATATATACGGTTTATAAATAAGGTCATATTGTAGCTTTAGTGTCAAAGTACATTATTATTGCATTCATTACATTGCCATTAAAAGGAAGGATGCGAGATGAAAATTAAGATTAAAAATTGGGACACTAATACAGAAATTTTGAGAAGCACTATTTTATTTTTGAGAGCACTTTATTATATTTTATGTATACCAAAACATCAAAATGCAAATAGAAAATATGCCTTTTAGCTTAGGGATGTATTTATGTATGTATTGAAAGCATCAGTATATATTAATAGAAATTTTCAAAATTAAATTTTGGTATTTCTGGATCACACAAAAAGAGTCTAAGCTAAACTGCTTAAAGATAGATTATTTAGGTGCCTCTCTATTATACAAATAGTATACTAGAATGGCCAAAAAATCACAACATTTAAGACGGTGTTAGATTTATTTTTATTTATTATTTACATTTTATTTCATTTTTTTTCGATAAAATCTTTGTTAAAGTTTATACATAAAATGTGACGAATTTGACATAAGCATCGATAGCATAGAAGAAAAAATATTTGAATTTCATAGCACATTTTTAGTTGGGAAAATATTTTTAATGACCTTTTTATCATGAACATACTTAATTTATCAAAACATTTAATTATGTATATTTTTTTCTATATAATATTTTAAAATCATTGTGGCTTTTACATAAATTTGGATTAAAAGTAACTTAGGGGATAATTTTTTTCTCTCAAAATGAGGCTGCAGTTTGGTATTTTTACCATTACAAACCTAATACATTCTCCAGGAGCTGCTATCACTTTTTAGTGCGGTAACATATAGCTAAATTTCAAATCCCACAATGTAATTTTGACACCCAGCTTCCTCCCCAGAGGAGATACATGAGCTTTGACTGTGCAAAATTGTACTAATAATCTAATTTAGCCGAAAACACCCAAGACCAGCAAACACTCTAGGGATATTTAACATGCTGCATAATAACACGACACGGATACTGTCGATTTTTTGCATCATGAAAATCCACCGACCTGGACTGGTGCCGAACCCGCGAAGTTGGGAGTACAAGGCTAACGCCAAACTGAGAGCATTTTATTATGATCAATTATTTATATTTTGTCATTTTTATTTTTTTATACAAATAATTTAATGAAAAATGATTGTACTCAAAATAAAGAATCATTGATAATTACTAATCCTTCTGTTGACGAAAGAAGATCAAAAAGTTTGGGAATGAATAAGATTGTTAGTACTGTTGTTATGTAAGTGCTTAAGGAGTTAATTGTAAATTGTCGACTAAATATTTAAGATGACTGACTACGTTTGAAACCGTGATTTTGATAAAACGTTTAAATAGATAGTTTTAGTATTAAGTTTCAGTTAAATTTAGAATTTTTCTTGAAAAATTTTTCAATAAAAATTATTTAAATGTAAATTTTAAATTCTTTTGGAGAGAAATGTGTGAAGATAGAATAATACATTTTCAAAACATTTTCCTTTTATGATAAATGCTTCTACAATAATAATATTTTGTCTATTTATAAGAAATATTTCTACATGAGCCTGAAATAGGATGTTTGAAATACATAATTTAGAAGTAGAACCATTCATACTGTATTGTATCGTATTGTATCAGAGTAGAGAATTTCTAACAAAAAACAACTACTATTATTTCAGTTGATCGTCTTTCCGAAAATAATTCACATTTTTCAAAGATTTTAGTTCAACCCCGGTATAGAAGTCCTAGTTGTTGTGGCAAAAAAGTACAATAGATGGCGCTCTCACTTTCTCTGTATTACGAAATTGTGTTTTATAGTTTCGGTTCCGCGATTCAGTTCTGCCTTAGGTTTACTGTATGGATGCTGATGTTTTGCTTCGCTCAATAGTAGTCATTGTTAATATTTAGAATTAATAGCCAGAACTTACTAAACTTTGTAAATGTGTAAAAAGAATGTCATTGAAAGCATAAAAAGTGTTTGGTTGGTGGAATCATCATTTGAGTAGAATTTATTTGTAGTAATTAGTTCGCATTCTACCACGAAACCATATCCAGTTTAGCAAGATGTGCGAAAGCTATTTATAGCAAACTATTATTATTATAGAAGCATTTTTATAAAAGGTTAATGTTTTGAAAATATGTTATTATTTCTTCTTTAATTGCCAAAAAATTGCATTTAAATAGTTTTTTCTTGTAATAAAATTCATAAAACAATTTTACACGTATGTTCTAATTACATATAAACTGAAACTATATATATATATATATATATATATATATATATATATATATATATATATATATATATATATATATATATATATATTAATTTATACACTTTTTAAAAATCATGGATTCAAATGCAGTCAGTAACTTTAAAAATGACAATTATTTTCCTAAATATGTCTGTGCCGAGTCGTGTGAGGAATCAAATGTCATAAGAGTTTAAATTTAACATCATTTGGTGTTGAACCCTGGTCAACGCCATAGAAAAGGAGAAAAAAAATATTATATCTGTTCGATTTTGTATCTGGGATTGCTTTTTGCATTTTCCGATCACTAACTTGTCAGGACAAAACTAAAGATCATTTCTCAAAATAAACTATTTGGTATATTCTATATAATTTAGACATCCATGGTGCTTTGCCGAATATCCTAGATTATGTGTGCCATTTCAAACTCTATTAAGTTGGAAGCAGATATAGTTAGACTCGAAATTGGCACTCCAGACACATGAATTGCGTGAGGTAGCTTAAAATGTTCCGGAATTCGTATCTGCAATATCTACTAGTAATTCTGTGCCATATATGGAAATGTAGAGGGTGATAATTATTTGTTCTTTTAAAAGAGTGTTTTCTCCCTGAAGTCGTTTTGCACTGAAATTGTTCTGTGTGTATATGTGTCCCTATCATAATTAAGTATGTGTAGTTAACACAAGTTACGTACTATTACTATTTCATAAAAGTAATTTATGAACTGGTCATTGAGTGTGTGTGTGGCCAGTTCTTATAATATATATATATATATATATATATATATATATATATATATATATATATATATATATATATATATATGTAAAATCCGGCGTATAACGCGCACATTGAACACAAAAAATAAGATCGAAATTTACAGGGGCGCGTTATACCGTATACAAATGAAAGCTTTTAAAATAAAAACAGAGATGATTATAAAAATAATATCGAAATATTGTTTATTTAAAAGACTTAAATTACTTATTGACATTACCTATGAACTTAAAGGTTAAGAGTTCTAGAAGTGCACTATTTTTTCAAAAGCTCGGGATAATATCTGGAAGAAATTACTTCAAAAAATGAGAGCATTTGCATGTGCATCTCAGGTTTCTTCGTAAAAAAATGGAGTGTGCGTTATACGACAAATATACCTAAAAATTAAAAAAAAGGTTAGCTTGAAAGTATAAGTGCGCGACATTAATGGTTCTCTTAAATCACACGTTTTAGTATATTCAATCATCTTTCCTTTTGCTATATCGTAAAGGAACTAAAGCAAAGATCGATATAAAGTAGGTAAATATACTTTAGTTCGAACTAATTTTTTTAATATTTAGGAGACAAAAATTCCAAGAAAATAAACTTAATATGCAAAGAAATTTTCGGAAAAAAAATTTAAAAATGCTTTTTTTTTTGCATAAATGTGAATAAAATGTTTACCATACATATTTTTATTTCTTATTTATTTGCATATATTGCATTTTTTTTTTCAAAATGACTTCATTTATTTTATTTAATTTGTTAATGATCTGAAAAAAATTTCTAAAATAAATTAAAGTAATACATTAAGAACAATTCGCATCAAGTGACTCAAGAATAGGAAATAATCATTCCCTTGAAAGTTCCATATGTTCTATCTGTATCCATTTTGTAGTTTGTTTTTAAAAATGGAGTTACTTTCTCAATCATCATAATTTTTTCTTTTATATATTTAATAACATCCTCTTATGGGTTGAATTTAATTTGTTGGTCACTAAAAATTTTATATAGAGAAGTTGATATAGCATGATTCTGAAATTTCGAAGCAGAACTGTTTTTAAAATGAAAAAACTGTTAAATGCTTGTTATAAAAGTCTGACTCCTTAATAGACGAGATTAATAAGACGCAAAAATATGATTTTACGGAAATATCTCAAATATATATCTTAAATCTATTCAGATATTGTTATACTAAAACTATTATTTCTTTCTAGTACAATTATTTTTCGATATTTTAACACATATCACTAAATACTTCAAAAAAGTACTAATTTTAACAAAGATTTTATTGTCGACAGTAAAGATCTGGTAATAATTATTTAAGGGAACTAGGACAAAATAAAATTCAAAAAATCGATTTTTCAACTTCAGTACTAAAAAATAGTGTATATTTTTCAAATGAATTTAGATATGTATAACACTTAAATGTTCGTTGATAAAATAACCTTAGAATATGAAAAAAAAGTAATTGAGAAGCGTGTAAACAAATATTTACAAATGTTTAGTTTTTTAACTTTTTCTCCAAAGCATAATTTTTTGCACTTAGGAGAACTTTAAAAAAATGTTCTATACTGTGTTCCAAATTTTTTATAATTTTATACAGAATACCTGTGCGTATAGTAAACTTGTTTTTTTCCCTTTCGAACTGGAAAAGTTTTTAAAATATAATTTTGCGCATGAAAAAGGAGGGGGGGGGAGAATAAAAATTTCAAAATTACAAAGTTTTATAATATTTTACGGAAAATTTCTTAACATCTTACTAAAGAAAATAGATTCACTATATTTTGTATATTGTTTTATAAACATACAAAAAAACTTTTACATATTTAAGAGGTACCTTTAAAAAAATGGTACCTAAGCATAAGCATGTATTATAAGATCTCGAAAATTATGTCCAAATTAAGTAAAACAGAAAAAAAAAATAAAATAAACAAACAAAAACAAAACAACTAAAAGGAACAGAATGATTAAAATATATTTATTAAGCTTACAAAAATCTTAGCTCTAATGGAATTTTTTAAAGATATATGTCCCATGAACAATTAATCCTATTTTTTGCATTTTATTCCTTTGAGCATGTCCTGATACCCTTAAACTTTACGTTTTTTACTTTTATTTAAGTTTTACGTTATAATTCTTGAAGATTTTCATTTTTTGGACAAATTGCTTATTTTATATTATTTAAATCTATTAAAATAAACTATAAAGATACATTAAGTGAGAAATATTAACAAAAAAAAATGCAATATACATTGCTTGAATTATAAACCTACTCCCTAACGAACCTCTTCAAACAAACTTAAACTACTTGTAGAATGGCGTTAAAAATGTTTCTTCTAAGTATGCTCCAGAGTACTAATTAATTTTTGTTTTTCTCCACGATTCGTCATAACTAATGACTAAAATACGATGTCTCTCGAGTAAAACACAAACAACTCTTACTCATTACGAAACAGTTGGTTGTGTAACTGTGGCAAGAAGCGAAATACCCGCCATAAATTAATTCAATCGCCAAGCTCTAAATTGATTGCGCATTAAATTACTCGCCAGCCGAAACAGCAATAAAGTTTAATGATTGTCGAAGCGTACAAGACACTCCAAATTAAACCGCCAACTTCCACCAAAGAAACACAACTTTAAGTTGTTTCCGAGCGACCATTAGCTTCCGACCAATACGGTCATTTCTTGGCGAGCTTGAATAAACTTAACGGATGCTAACAAAAGATTGAAGGAAAAAAAAGAAGATTGAGAAAGAAAAAATATATCGCCAGGTCGTAATATCCCAAGGTTGTGTTGGCGAATGATTTGGCGGGGAAGAAGGCGGGAGGCGTTTTCAGGGGATCAATTTATATCCCGTAAACCTAATGAAGCGTCACAACAGGGAAATGGGAATAGGAATGTGATTAACGATGACAGTCTTAATTACAAGGGATACCCATTATCCAGTCGAGTGATTGGTCATTGATTCCAGATTCCGTAATGTTCATTGGCTAAGACGTGTTGAAAAGTTGGCGACGCAATGGGAATGCTGAATTGTTTCTTATTACGAATCGAGTGAGGGTATGGGATATTGGAAACACTTATTTGTTATCGTAAGTATTTGGGATTGTATGCTATGAGCAGTTTCAGGAACATTGATCTTTGTTCAGCTATGCCAATAAATGACAACAATTGATCATGGCACCTAATATAACCTAAATACCTCGTGTTCACATATCACGATTAATTTCTTCTGCGTTAATGCTGCCGATAGGTTCGGTAACCAATTCTTAATACTATTCCCATCGTTTCTTGATATTGTATTGGATAACTGAGATGTTCAGTTATATTGCACTAGTACATACAAAAACTCTGTGCAGTCTATAAAATAGAAGGCATTGAAAATCGGTTAACACAAAAAAAGGAGACTGAAATATTTTTCTACTTTAAAAGAATTTCGGGTTAAATGATATTACAATATATATATATATATTCAACACAATTAAATTTCATAGAGTACATTTTATATATGCATGTAGTTAAAGAAATCAATGAAACTAAAACGTTCCTAAGAATTTAATGAAATTTAATACAAAATCTTCCGGTTTTTGAAAAATAAAATACTTATTGAGTTTCGGAAAATTAATCTGATCTTTGTTTTCATTGTCTTGTTTAGAATCAATTTCTCAACATATTGTTCAGTGTCGTACATTTTGTCATTCATTTTACCATTGTAATGTACGTCTAAATAACTGAACTTACTTGTCATTATACTCCTCATTTCGAATGTCGTGAGAACAGAAGTTGCATTTCATTTTCTTCGTTGGAATCTGCATCAGTTATTTTTTGAGCTTTGAACAAACTCCAAAATATCTTTGATTGTCATAATTCAGATTGTACACACATTATCATCATATACTGCAATTAATTCTTCTGATGATAAACCTTTTTGCTGTTGCTTTCGGTATTTGATCATTTCCAGAAGGGAAATCTTTTCGTGTTAAGCGATTTTCGTTTCTTGTTAAAAATGTATAAAAATACGTAGTAGTTTTTCGGGATCATTGTACTATTTCGTGTTAACCAATATTTCGTCTTAAGCGTTTTCGCATTTAACGTGTTTCACTGTATATGTTTTCCCAAAAATATTTAATTGTAAATGTTGCATCACGAACCATGCAAATAAATTGTACACAATTGTACAAAAACAAACTACTTACAAAATTGTCAAAGAGAAGAATTTCTTTTTTTCTACGTTATATATATACGGTATAAAATGAGACGATTAAAAAATATGCATTTTAATAAACATTTATTTTTCTAATCAGTTTAGTATAAATTATCATAAATCACAGCTATAAAAATTTTTAAAAATCGTAACGTCAGATGACGTGGCGAACACTGACATATTTTTGAAACGTGTTATGTCATATATATATTCGGAATTAGACAGCCACTTAAAGTGCAACTGAAAACGTAAGGTAATAGTTTTAATTTAACTGTTTTCTTTATTACGTTAATTTAACAAGACTATATATACATATTCATTCAATTCTTTTGTACTATTCTAAGAAGTGATGGAAAATAATTTTTAAAAATTGTGCAGTAGAGCCTTATTAATCTGGACTAACAAGGGTATTAAATCGGTCAAATTAGCGAATATCCGCTTTGACAAAATAACCTGTAAAAAGAGCCAAGGTACACTGCCTAGTACTCCGTTCAGTAAAAATAAACATGTATTTTGAAATAAGGTAAAGTTAAATGGAGGAAAATATGTGCAGGGGAAATCTCAGCAATACTTTGTTTACATGTACATGATACGTAATTCTCTGTACGTATGTAGGTCGGAAACAATAATTTAGAATATGACACTGCAAGATCATCCTCAATATGCATACTTGAAAAGCTCTCTGATTTGGGTTAATTTAGGCGTATTACTGAATGATTTTGTGTTATTTTTAGTATTAATTTATTAGATAATTAATAGCTGAATGTGTATTATTTTTTTATATTAAGATATCTGGTGTAGCTTGCAATCTTTCTTACATAAATCAGCTTATTTGTTGGATTTTATTAATTATATATTTCTACGTATAGAGTTGTCTAAATAAAGCAATGTTCAATTTAATTCGGTTTGAATTAATGAGAGAATAATGGTTAAAGTATCTTTAATTATAGCAATTGATTTCAGCATCACATATCATGCATTTATAATACTCTAACAGGTCTAGATATATTGACCTACAGCAAATTTGTGACCAGTTTTTGAACAGCGAGTGAACAGCTTTTTTTAAAAAAAAATTTTAAAAATGTAATCAGTAGCCATACCACCATTGGAGTGTAGATCGTTAGGAATTATTTATTTATAATATTATTTTCCATATGGTAAAATTTGGAAATCAATCTTTTTATTTCAGAATAATCGCCAAAAAAAAACAACTGTACCATCAAAGCCTAAAAATTAAAGTTAAAGCATTACAAGACCAATAGCAAAAAGCCTACAAAATTCCGTAACTAAAACAGTAAGAATCGGAAGGCAGATCTTAGAGCATGGGAAACCTGGCCATCCGATAGAACAGGCAAACATCATCTCTAGGTTACAAACATCATCTCGGAACCGTGATTTTGCAAAAGCGTATAGATGGATAATATTTATCATATTTAATGTCATTTCCTTTGGAAAAAGTATATACAATTGTTTTAAGAATAATATTACAGTAAATAATTATTTAAGTACAATATTTTGACAAAAAAAAAAGAACATAGAATGATGCATTTTCAAAATATTCTCCTTTTGTGAAAAATGCTTCTATTACAATAATAGTTTGCCTGTATATAGCTCAGATCTCTGTACAGAGGCTCAACTAGAATTTTTGAAACATATAACTTAGAAGTGGGTTTAACCATGTTTTACGACAACAGAGGGGATACATGTTAAGAAAAATACGCCGCGATAATTATTTCAATTGGTTGTATCTCTGCAAATAATGTGAATTTTTCAAAAAAAATAATAATTCAGTTTCTCTGGAGAGAAGTATTTACTTTATATAAGCAAACTTTTATTATTTTAGACGCATTTTCTTACAAAAGGAAATCATTTTGAAAATAGGTTATTCTAAGTTAGCTTTTCGTCAAAATATTGTATTTAAATAATTTTCTTTGTCAAAATGTCCTTAAAACAATTCCACACATATATTCTAATCTAAGTGACACTAAATATTATGAAAATTATCCATTTATACACTTTTTAAAAACGTGGTTCCGAACATAGTCAGAAACCTTAAGAGTCAAGGTCCGAGAAGATGATACGATAATATCTACACGAAATCTACGACTTCACCGTTCATATCTAGTTCCTTAATATCTCTTGTTTGTTTGGTCACAGTATAATTCTCAAAATAATGCCAAATGACAGGCCTTTGTAAAAAACTCAATTTTACAAAGGTCGTTATTCTTTTTAATAGCATAATTTAACTAAATAAGCTACCTATCAAAAGTGATCCATTAATTCTATTACACTATTTTTATAATTAATTATCACACAGTCGGCACTCGCGAATTTAAACCTTCGATAATACAAACCTCTTTCTAATTCGAAGTACATGCACAGCCCCTTGAAAAAATGTTGATACTTCGAACTCAAACAATACGTTTTGGTACACTCAGTATTTTGAAGTAAAATCTGCGGCTGGACAGATTATAACACGCAATAATTCTAAGTTATCTTATAAAGTTATTGACAATTTGAACACTCACTATCATGTAGAGCCCTGTAGCAAACAGATTGGAGCTTACATGTTTTATGTTGTATTGTCTCTGCCTTTCTTCCCTGTAACATCATAACCCCTTTGATGACTATCTGTTTGCTTTCCCTTCTTTGTGATTCCTGCGTCTTCAAGCAAAAATACACTTTTATTGCTTTCCTCCTACAAGTGGACAATAAACCAACCGCACTTGTTGTCAGTCATCCATATCTTTCACTTAACCCGTGGCTTTGTTACACACTTTTTCAGGAAGGATGGTCAGATGTTGTGAAGCAGAAATTGAAAGGATTTGTTTATTTTTTCTCAGAGGGACATGGCGATTTATGATTCATCTGTGTAACTTATGGCAAGTGGCGTCAAATAAGGTATGAGCCAGACTTCAACCTTCCTTGAAGAACCAATGGTGTTGGGGACAGTGTCTAGGGAAATCGATTACATATTAAACATATTTTTAAAGATAAAAGACTTTTTCGTCAAAAAAGATTAATTATGTGCAGTATGTATTCTTTTAATAATTGTTTTAAAGCATAAATGTATTATTTTAATACATGGCTTTTAACTTCTGTATGATATTTATACTGTGTAATGTGTACTTTTAAAAATTACTTTAAAATAATTGTATACGTATGTACAAGTGTTATTTTAATACATAGCTTGAAGTTTTAAAGTGTAAGAAAAAAAACTCTCACCTCATTTATTTTCGTTTTTTCCTACTTTCTTGATAATTCGAAGGGTTTCTTTGGTCGAGAGTCGACTGTAAATAATGTTGTCTTAATCCTGTTGTAAATGCTAAATACAATTAGCACTTTTTATAATAATGAAATACATTATTATAAAGAATGAGATAGATAATGAAATACGTTATAATGCTAACTATGCTTTTATAACTTTTTTTATTTGCTTTTGCAAAAGAAAAAAATCTTTGAAAGTTTTTTAGCAATTAGTTCTTATTCTTTTGATTTGGTATTCTTCCGTTTTTACTTAAGATAATTTGATATTTTTCTCACAGCTTAGAATTTTTTTTACACTATCTGTTTTTTTATATATTTTCTTTTAATTCGATTAATATCATCCATGAAAAATATTAAAAAAATGTGTTAACCATATTTTTCTTGTTTTTTACTTTCCTGCTTTTCAAGATTATTTCTGCTACTTCCGTTTTTTTTTCTTCTTCTTATTTTTTATCTTACTTCACGTTGAATGAGTTTGTTTTTCATTTTCTGACAATTCAAAAATTTTGCTGAATTGCATTTTAACTTTGTTTACATTGGTTGTAGATTTACTTTTAATACAATTCCTTTTAAGAAACATTGATATATACTTTAAGTAAAAAAAGATAATCTGAAAAGATGTATTTTAATTCTGTGTACAGATAATATGGACGAAAGACAAACTTAAATTTATTTTTCGTATACTCTAACTTTCTACGTCTGCAACATGAAGTTGAAACTGAAAAATATGCTAACTCTTCATTATTTTTGAAAAGTATTTTTTTTCATAATTCTTTAATGATAACAAGCAATACAGGAATAATTCTACTAAAACTTTTCTTAATGTTATTTATTAATTCCGTAATTATGAATTTATT
The DNA here is from genome assembly GCA_019973935.1 of Trichonephila clavipes. Classification (NCBI taxonomy): domain Eukaryota; kingdom Metazoa; phylum Arthropoda; class Arachnida; order Araneae; family Nephilidae; genus Trichonephila; species Trichonephila clavipes. Next base: position 76,220 of record BMAU01015554.1, read on the forward strand.
CTCTAGGATCGGCATTATGCTTTCCATCAGACAAACGTCAATTTTCAGAAATTTATTTCAGCAAGCATTCAAAACGACTTTATGATGCATTTTATTTAAAATTCATTACGTAACGTCCGTTTTAGAAGCAAATGAATTAAAGAATACTATTTTAATTTGAATTAGTATTTAAAGGGTAATCACTAGTGCATCTGTCAGAAGTGATTTAATTTTGTAATAACTCTAAATTTTTTTAACTATTAATTAAGTGCAGTGCCTTTAAACTTAGGCCTGCATCACTCGAGACAACTCCGTGCCATTAAACATATTTTCTCTCATCACACCTTTGTTGTGAAGAAGGAAAGAAAGTCCTTTCACACGCGGAAACAAATTTGACTGAAAAGGGAGTGCCGGACTCTTCAATGCAATGATTGAGTCCTAGCAATAAAATATTTATTCATGTTCATACTAGTCGACTCTGTGGCTTGAAGGTGGCGTAACCACCTTGAAAATCCAAAGTTGCGGGTTTGATCTCGGCTGGAGTAGATAGAATTTCTGGATGCGAAACTCGTAGACACATATGTCTTACGATTATGTGGTGTGTTAAAGATTCTTTGAGTATCGATTTGACTTTGGTACTCACTGCAATATTTAGCATTCAATGAGAGCTTAAATTGAAAAAAAAATTCAAGCATCAAAAATTTGGTAGCTGGCGTTGCCATTACATGGCGCCAATAATGAAATAGCTCTCCCAATGGGGACTTTCCGTGTTTGCAAAGGTTATACTGACAAACTGCAGCCCATTTGAAAGAAAAAATCACAACATAAATCATCACGTGTGAAGAGCATAACGTCCACGATACCCTTTTAGTTTAGTCAACTAGTGAAGAGGAGAATCTGGTTTTCGAGAGACTGATTAAGTGGCATTGAAGGGAATGCTATCAAACCACGTGTGAAGGAAAACGGGTAATTTTTATAGAAAACTATTTCCCGTCGGTCTGCCTCTTCTGATTGATACTACACTAGTTGAATCGTGTGAAAGGGTTCTTTGTATTACGTCTATCTTCTTAGATCAGTGCTTCTCAGACTTTCAATAATTGCGACCATAATTTAATCATAATTTTCATCGCCCCCACCCCCTCCATACAATAATATATTGGATTCTACAATACAATACTTTGACGCTAAAGTTACAATGCGACTTTAACCTCTTAAATGCCTCCGGCGTATATGAACATCACGCGCTCAGCCAATTTGTAAATTGGCCCGGACGTATATATATACGTCTTTTGAAATACAGTTTTTCTATTCACTGATATCTATAAAATTATTCCGAATTTGCTTATTTACTTGGTAAATTTGGAATAATTGATTGCAGACGATTTTCTTATTTGTTCCTTTCTCTCTCTCTCTCTCCTCTTCTAATACAGGACATATCCATACATTCGGCAAAACGATGGCATTGGAGAGCAAATCACGTAAATTTAATCGAGAGTTAAGGGATTAATTATACTGCTGGACAATTGGTAAGGACGGATAACACTATCATCCATAACAACCACAAAATGAAAGGAAGCAAAATGTGGAAAATTAGAATAAGTGCAGGATATTAGTAAGAAAAAGTATGAGTATATGCAATTTTTATTTCCCACGTCTGTTCATCACGTGATAGCGTTCATAAGAGCTTTAAAGGTTTTGACGCGTGTGCAAAGTTGTTGTTTCAAGTCAAAGTTTTACAGGAAAGATTTAATAGACGAACTTAAAATTTTTGCAATGTCTTCCCGACATCACATAGATGATTTTATGCGTAGTCGAATTATTGGAAAGATTGAAGAAGAGGGAAAAGTAACAGATGTTCCCAGTTAGTTCGACATCGCTCACAGCGTTGTTTCACGGCTGTGGAAGTCATTTAAAACTACTGGAATGTGTAGTAGACGGCACGGGGTGGTCGTGTTAGAAGTACGACGCCTGCAGAAGACAGATATATCGTCCTATCAGCAAAAAGGAATAGGCGCACCACAGCTCAGCAGGTGGCACATCAGTTTCTTTCTGCCTCAGGAAAGCAGATCTACCGAAAATCTGTTGCCAGACGTTTGAGGGGAGGAGGACTATACGCACGCAGACCTGTTTTGTGTGTTCCATTGACCAGACAGCACCGTACTGCCCGTTTGCAATGGTGTCGTGAGCATCACAATTGGAAAGAACAGGACTGGGCATGCGTACTATTCTCAGATGAGAGTAGGTTCAGTCTGTCATCGGATTGTAGACGCCAACTGATCTGCCGCGAGAGTGGTACTGCTTATCATCCAGAAAATATCCAGGAAAAGGACCGATATCCGACAAGCAGTATCATGGTGTGGGCCGGCATCATGATCAATGGCCGCACGCGCCTACATGTGTTTGCGAATGGGACTATGACGGGCCAACAATACATTGATGAAGTTCTACTTCCTCATGTTCGTCTTTTCCGTGGTGCTGTAAGTGATAAATTTGTTTTTATGGACGACAACGCAACATGTCATGGAACACTCGCTGTTCGGGATTGTCTAGACAGCGAGGGTATTCAACTCTCGTATGGCCAGCGCGTTTTCCAGATCTAAACGCCATTGAAAATGTGTGGGATGCTTTGGGAAGGCAAGTTGCTGGTCGAAACTATCCTCCGACAAACAAGAACACCCTCATCCGTGCACTCACAGAGGAATGGGATAAATTGCCTCAACAGCTGCTGGATAATGTTGTGCAAAGTATGGTACGACGTGTGGAATGTTGCATTAATTATTTATTGATTGAAAGCAAACAAATAATTTTCTATTATGTTCGAATGTATATTCTTTGTTTGCTTTCAATCAATAAATAATTTTTTTTCAAAAACAATGTCTTGTTTTCGACGTTTCAAAATGCTCGTGCTCCCTTCCTAGTGTTATCACGTCCTCCTAGGGGGGGACCCCGCAATTTGAGAAACACTGTCCTAGATCGTTTAATTTCAACTCTTTTGGTTATGTTTCTCAAATGGAGATTCTCAGTAAACATTTAGTTAAATAAAATAAATGATTTAAGTTTTATTGAATTTGCCGGATTTTAACTGTTTAAAAGTTTTGTAAATTCATAAACTATTTTTAAAAATTAAGATTGAATATATATATATATAGTTTGAATAAAAATTATTTTATAACTAGTTTCGATATATGATAAACGTATTTTCGTTATTGAAATTGCATTTGTATTTTTCTTCTGTTTACGTAATGAGATTATATGGCATTGGCAATTGTCTTTTTTCAGCAAATATTGCTTTGATACTAATATCCCGCCTACTCTGCCTGATTTATTTACTTGTTTGTATTTTTATTTTTATTTGGTAAGAAATGATCCTCAAGAAAATGAGAGATGTAATTGATTTTCGTTTCTCTTTCCGTTATTTTTCGGCTCTGAATTCTTCTTAAGTATTAGTATAGAGTTTTCCAGCTAATAAGAGTATATCTCTATTAAATGGAAAATCAGATATCGGAGAAAGCTTAAGTTAGACTGATTTCTAATTCAATCTGCTCATGTGCTTTTAGAGACTTATATTAAATGAGATCGATATATTATATATATATATATATATATATATATATATATATATATATATATAATCAAGAAAGTAAATCTTTCTTGATATCTATCCAGAAAAAGTAACATTAAAAAGACCTAATAAGAACTGTTACTTTTTGTTTTATTTATATCCCAGGTGAACATAGCTACTATTATTTCAGCGAAGAATTATTGAAATAAGTAATGTAGGAAATTAATTCGAGGCAAAAGTATCAGAAATATGAATAAATTTTTCTGTTGGAAACTGATTTAGTATTTTTAAATTACCTTAGAGACTGTAGATCTGTGCTTTTCAAACTTTTAATATTGGTGACCCAGTTTTCCTCATAATTAGCATCACGTCCCCCATACAATGACAATGTATTCAAAGCAATAATAATGTACTCAATACTAAAACTACAATATGACCTTATTTGTAAACCGTGCAATTTATCAATATAATTAATAAATTGTTTCTGAGTAATTATACTAAATATTAAATAATAATAAATAAGTAATAAAAAGTTATGTATATAATAATAAATACGTAATATAAGTAAGTGATAATAATAAATACGCAATATATATATATATATATATATATATATATATATATATATATATATATATATATATATATATATATATATATATATATAATTCAACATATAAAATCAATATTAAATATAAAGGGTGTTTTTTAGAGGTATAGAATTTTAAATTGCAATAAAACAACGATGCATTATTCGATTGACATGAATTTTTTTTATTCGAAACATAATCTTGTGGCATTACAATTTAAAAATGATTTCTTGCAAAAGACTGCCACGGCTGGCTCGGATGTACTCCAATCAGGACGTTCAATTTTCCATGACTTTTTCCAACATTTTTGGCCGTATATAGGCAATAACACGGCGAATGTTGTCTTCCAAATGGTCAAGCGTTTGTGGCTTATCCGCATAGACCAATGACTTTACATAGCCCCACAGAAAATATTCTAGCGATGTTAATTCACAAGATCTTGGAAGCCAATTCACAGCTCCAAAACTTACAATTAGGCGGTCACCATACGTGTCTTTCAATAAATCGATTGTGGCACGAGCTGTGTGACATGTTGCGCCGTCTTGTTGGAACCACAGCTCTTGGACATCCTGATTGTTCAATTCAGGAATGAAAAATTTAGTAATCATGGCTCTATAGCGATCACCATTGACTGTAACGTTGTGGCCTTCATCGTTTTTGAAGAAGGATTCCACCAGCCCATAAAGCGCACCAAACATTTAGTTTTTCTGGATGTAACGGTGTTTCGACATACACTTGTGAATTAGCTTCACTCCAAATGCTGCAGTTTTGTTTGTTGACGTAGCCATTCAACCAGAAGTGCGCTTCATCGCTAAACAAAAATTGGCTTATGAAAATCGGGAACAACGGCAATTTCGGTTTGGGCCCATTCGACGAATTTACGCCTTGCTTGATCATATTTAAAATGTAATGCCCCAAGATTATTTTTCAAATTAAAAAAAAATTCATGTCAATCGAATAATACATCGTTGTTTTATTGAAATTTAAAGTTCTATATCTCTAAAAATACACCCTTTATATATACACACACATATATAAACGAAAAGATAAAAATATATACAGATAGTTATAAACCTAAGTTAACTATATAAATAGGAAGAAAAAGGCACAGTAGTACTGGCCTTAGGAACCAGGATTGCAGGTTTAAACATGTTTTGGGGCTAGCCAACCTTCACCTGTAGTCTGTCATGATACGTACCAAGAGGAAAGGAAAGAATTACATATGAGGAATTAAAAAATTAAAAAAAAAAAATCTTTAAACTAATAAAATATGAACAAAATATATAAACTACTATTATTCTCAGTGTAGATTTAATACAACACTAATATAGATAATAGATATACGTAGGTCTGGAGTGCAACAACTAGTTATGTGTTTCCCGCCAAATACAAGGGAATGAAAATAGATCCTCATAAAATTAATTACGATAGGATATTAAGAAGTTTATATATATAAATGTACTTTTAAAAAATCATAAAAATATATTCATATAAATATTAGTGTAATATATAAATGATACGCAAAAATATATAAATATTATTAAAAAATTATTAAGTTTGTGGCGCAATCTATTTAATAATTGTAGAATTATTTAAAAAAATCTTTACAAAATCATAATGACAGTAATACAAATTGTATCATTAACAATAATTATAAATATAATTGCAAAGAAAATTAGCAGGATATACATGTTCAATACAGTGATTAAAAAATTTATTAAGATTTAAATAAATATTAGCTTTACCGCTAATTAAAACATTATTATGATAAATATAGTTAAATATATTTCTATATATAGATATTGATAAATTTGAGTTCCAGTAAGCACTTTGATAATATTAAAATTAAAGACATCTCTTTTATCATAAGTATTACTATGTAATTTCAAATCCTTAATATACAGTGTTACATCTAAGTAATTAGTTTGGATTCGATTATTATTAATTTTAACTAAGTCTAAGTAAGCCGGATAAAAATTAATATTATATATATATATATATATATATATATATATATATATATATATATTTATATATATATATATATATATATATATATATATATATAATAAGTAAATAGTTATAAATAAATAATAAGTAAGTATCTTAGCAAGTAATAATAAGGAATAAATATTTAAAGTAATTTTTAAGTAATAGGATAAATTATTTGGTACTCTTTATAGTTCAGAATACAATTTGTTTTGCTTTTTTAATAAATAGCCAATTTTTTTTTATTTCCGACCTTTCGATATAATCGCACCGTCCACAAAGGATTTTCACTCCGCTTTAAGAAGGTACGCCCCACAGTTTGAGAAACACTACTGTAGATAGAGTAAAATTAAAAACAATTTTTTTAAAGGTAAATTTCTTTGTCTTAATGTTTAGAAGATATTAATTGGGGTTATGCTGCACGAAAAAAACCTTTAATTAAATAGTTATAGTTGATTTTAATGTTACAAAGGAATTCTAATTATTGTTGATTACGTAATTAGTATCACACTGAATATGTGGAATATATTCTGCATTGCATTAAGAAAAATAGTTTTCTTTGAAAAATAAGGACAAATAAAAGTTTTTATCTGTACATATAAATAAAAATGAAGTGTATGTTTGTAATTTGAAATTAACAGCTTTTTACTAAATGCATTTAAAAGTATATACGGTATTTATATGAAAAAATCAATTTTTAAATTTTTGTCTGTCTGTCAATCTATCTGTCTTTCTGTCAGTCTGTTTGTTCCGGCTAATCTCTGAAACGGCTGGACCAATTTTCACGAAACTTTCACTGGCATATAGCTAATGTTTTAAGGAATAACGTAGGCAACTTTTATTTTAGACAATAAAATTAGAATTCGAGAAAATAAAATTAAAACCAATGAAATAGTGAGCAATATCCGATTCAAATAGGGATTATTTATTTCAATAGGGACTATTTTTATTCAACAGAGATTATTTTGTTTAATAGGAATTATTTTATTTCGCGAGTCTTCTGTCTCAACGATTGCTAGCAGTTATATCAAACTTTTTTCCTTGATTAGGTTTTGCTATTCACGACATTTCCCTTTCATGTCTTGATCCTAATGATTTTGCAGTCATTAACTGAATTGTCATAGGTCATGCGGCCCTTTCACCCACTTCCTTGTGGCTTCGTTTGTGTTCGCGTTTCACCCTACTTGCTACATAGACCTATTTTGATCCTAAAGATTTTAGTCCTCACCCATCGACAGTGTCAAAGGTCATGCGTCCCTTTAACCCCTTGCTCAACAAAAAGCAAAAAAAAAACAAAACAAAAAAGAAACATAGATTCACAAAGTAGAAGACAATTTTTGTAAACTCTGCGAAGTGAATAAACACTTTTTTGTTAAATTCCACGTAGACGAAGTCGCGGGTAACAGCTATTTAACATAAAATAAATGCATCTGAAAGTAATATTAACGTATTACACATCCAAATAAAAATGTTTACACTCTTTTTAGCATTTATTACACAAAATGTGTAACAATGTGTTAGTTTTGCTGAGCAGGTAGTTGTTTTAAAAAATCGACAAACAAGAAAGTTACGGGGCTTCATAAATAATAATAACAATAATAAAAAAAATCAGTAATTATATCTAAAGACTTAAAATTTAGCAAACATGGTTTTTTCGTTCAGCTCAGTTATGTAAAAACCTTTTTTTTGTTTAATTTATACAATTTACGTAAAATTAACACATTAAAAACTTCTTTATCATTCAGTCTGTAGTTTTTAATTTTTAAATTCACCCGTGCGAAGAACGGGTATACCAGCTAGTTTTATATATAAAAAAATAAGCTGGAGAAATTAATATGTTGAGTTAAAGGCAATCAAAAGTAATGACTTAAACATGCCAATATGTAAATTATTTTACAAAAAAAAAAAGTTGCATCTTAAATTTACTACAATTATTTTATACGTAGCATAGCTATATGTTTTCGTCGAGATAATCAGTTTTTATATTTCTCCGTATAATGACTATCATACAACAGGCTTATAAAAATGATGTATCGTATATTCCGGCTCATAACGCATACCCATACTTTCAAATTCTATTTTATGCATTTGATATTTATATGTCTTCGAAGAGAGATAATCAGTTTTAAATTTCTCCCTATAATGACTATAATACAACATGTTTACAAAAATGATATATCGTATATTTCGTCTCATATATAACGTATACTTATACTTTCAAATTCCTTTTTTTAAAAAAACTTAGTTACACTCATGGTACAACGCGCACTCACTTTTTAACGAAAAAACTGAAATGTGCACGTACAATGCTCGTAATTTTTGAAGTAATTTATTTGGAGTATTATACAAGGCTTTTGAGCAATGGTATGTTTCTAAAACTAAAATTCTAAAGCGCAAGAAAAAAGGTGTTAGAAGGTGAAAAATCATTTACAAAACGATATCAAATGCTTTATGCCAGCTTAAAAACAATGTAAGAGAGAATAAAAAAAAATGGACTGAAATTAAACACATCATTTGAAAGTGGTAAGTATTGCTCTGTCTAGATAGAACGGATGGTGATAAACAGTAATCTGTTACACGTAGGAATTTGATTGTTTAATCCAGTGCTTCTCAAACTTTCAATATTTGTGACCCAATATCCGAACATAATTTTTTTCGCGCACACCCTCCCATACAAACAACAATGTCTTGAATTCAATAATACTATACTTTAACACTAAAGCTGCAATACAACTTTTTCTTAAGTGCTACCGGCGTATATAAACATCTCGCTCAGGCAAAGCGCTAAGTGCCCGGACGTATATACACGTCTTTTCGAAGTATGGTCTTTTTTTCTGTGCACTGCTATCGATAAAATTATTCCATAGACTTTGGAATGCAATTAAAGAACCTTGGCAGTGTTTATACGAAGGATTTACCTATTTCAGACGATTTCCTTAGTTGTTCCTCCCTTCCATGATACATCACATGCAATCGCCTACGTGAAAAACGGTGGCATTGATGAGAGAATCACATAATTTTTAATAGACAGTTAAGAAATTAATTCTAAACCGTACGAATTTTCAAGATTAGTGCTAATTTTTTTATATAATTTTATTTATGACAATCCCATAGGACCAATAGTAATTATTAAACTTGCTCTTAACTAAGTATTGCTGAATTAATTATCAAATACATTGCGCAGTGCTGATACATTTATAAGTGTGTTATATCAGTGGAAATGTGTATTTTATTTTGTATAATTTAAAAATGTACTTTGTTTAATTTAGTAAATTAATGACTTTTTTAAACAATCTTCTGTTTTCGATTTTTCAATATGCGCGTACCTCCCTTTACATTATCAAGGCTCTTTAGGGGCACCCCTCACAGTTTTGGAAACGCGGGTTTATTCTAATATTCCATTTATTTTTATATATCCGTAATTTTTATATTTAGCACACAACGCACAACCATTGATTTTTATCATATTTTTTGTGTATTATCAGCCCTTTATATTGAATGTACAGTACTTTTAAATTGAAGAATTAAGTTTAAACTATGTGTTTTATTTGGGCGAATATTTTTTTTTGCATATTTACTTACATCAATTATTATCTGTAGGACTCTATAAAAATATTTAATCACTCATAAAAGTAAAATTGCAAGTACAAAAGATTCTAAAAAGATAACTTTTTTTGCAGACAGTCTTACATACTTAATGAGAGGCGAAAAAGTCAAGAATCATAAAAAAAGGAGTTTGACTAAATTCTTTATAATCTGTTGACGAGACAGAGTTAAAGTATTCTCAAAAAGGAAGTAAAAAATTTCTAGGGTATAAGAAAAGAAAGTTTCTTATATCCTGGAAAGTCTCAAGCTGACGCATTTCTAGCGAACGGAGATTAAGGCCAAGATGTTTGGTTCTTTCCTTATTTAAGTCTTCTACAACATCGCATTAAAAAATTCCAAAGACTTGAGTTAACCGTAAATTTAACTTTGTAAGCGTATTATTAAAAAGTATTAAGTCGAGTATTTAGTAAGAGGGAGTACATTCGTATTTAATAAGGCTAGAACCTGGCATACGTAAAAAGAAGGTTTTTTGACATAAATTCTGGAAAAAAATATTATTATATACATGGACAAATGATATCCTATTTGCTCATAAATATCTTTAGAATTAAAAAATATATCCTTTAGAGATAAAATAATAAGTCAAGATAAAAAGAGGGTTAATTTTTCAATATGAACTTCCTTAGAAAAAAAATACATGTACAATCCTATTTATATCTTTTTCTGACTGATGACCAATAGACATTCCATATTAAATATAATGCAATGATTTCAATAGTTCTCTATCATTTTACTTTTGGTTTTTTATCACTTAGATTAGAATGCCTGTATAAAATTGTCTCAAGGCAGTTGTTGCAATTAAAAGATTATTTAAATGCAATATTTGGGCAAAAAATGAACATAGAATTGCCTATATTAAAATAATTCTCTTTTACGAAAAATGATTTAATAATGATTTTAATATATTTTATATATATATATATATATATATATATATATATATATATATATATATCTAGCTCAGACTTCTATACAGAACCTAAACTTGAAATTTTTAAATATATTACTTAAAAGTAGATTTATCCATAGTTTAAAACATCAGAATGAAAAACAATTAGTGAATTAACACCAGTTGTTATTTTAATTGGTTGTAACTGTAAAAATAACGTGAATTGTTCAAAAGTCCTAGTTCAGGCTGTCTGGAGATATCTAAGCTACATATAGACAAAATATTATTATTATAGAAATACAATAATTGAAGGAGTGTGCTTTGAAAACAGGTAATTCTAAGTTCATCTTTTGCCAAAAAATACATTTAAATATTTTTTTTTTTCTAATAATATTCTAAAATCAATTTTAGACGTGTATTTTTTTTAATTTAAGTGATACTAAATATTTTTTAAGGAATATTTGTTTATACGATTTTACAAAACTACGGTTCCGAACGTAGTCGGATACCTTAAATGAATCTTTTTCTCCTAAGTTTTTGAAAATATGTTTAATTTTTTTTAAAACAGAAATAAATGTACGTGCACTGTTTTGAAGAAATGCAAAACTAAATCCATGAATAAAGTAAACATTTTTATAATGTAGCAATTCTATGATTTTTATTTTTCTGGTTATCATATAAAAATATCTGCATTTTTCCTATATCCTGGATGGAAGTGACATTTGAAGGATTCAGGAATTAATGTCCTGATTGTAACTCGTTTAAACTTAAACTTTAGTAAAAAAATTGGTAAATTCCACAAATTCTTGGCTGGTTAACCTGTTGAGGAAGATCTTATGACATAGCTTCCATAACAAAACATATAAAATGATTAAAATTGTCGCATACTATATAGTGGTTGTAAATTTATATGAATTCCACAACTCCTTTACCTGAAAAATGGTAAACAAAGTACTTATTAAAATATCTCAGGTCAAATTAACATAATTATTTAGCTTAATCATAGAAAAAGGATTATTTCGTAGGATTTTTCAACATTCGTTCAAGCATTAAATTAATAGAGAAATAGAAGTATTGCTCGTCATCACATTGAATATACTTCTCAGGAGAAAATATTCATTCATGTGATTCGGAGCATTGCATTTCCTGAATTTTGAATCTATTTGAGTCATCATTATCTGAGTTGGAAAAGACTTAGTCACTTCCAACAGGATAGTGTAAGTCCCCATACTTCCCACTGAACCAATGGACATTTACACATTCTTCACTTCTGACAGATATATTAGTAGTGATCAGTCTATTCTCGGCCCTAGCTGGCTACAAATGTTCCCTAATCTGTTAGTGAGTGATCTTTTTTGTGGGCAACTCATTGGCGTAGTTGGTCCTCAGTGCACCCGGTATCAAAATTGATTGGGGGCTCTTTTTTGGGTCCCCATAACAGCTTATGATTCTTTGCTTACGCATTTTGGGGCACCTGTAGCTTGAAGGCTCCATATCGCTGATACGGTTGAAACTGTGGTAGCTACGCCCCTGGGTAACCCTCTAGTCCAGTGTTTCTCAAACTGTGGGGCGCGCCCCCTAGGGGGCACGATAACCTTACGAGGGGGGCGCGAGCATATCGAAAATAGTAGATTTAAAAATAATTAATTTACTGGAATGAATTAAAGCAAAATACTTTCAGACATAATAAAAAATGCACTTTTACTCAGATATAATTTATAGGCACGCAATATTAAGTCATCAAAAATAAAAACTTCTTCAATACCTAATTAGCTATCTTTGATCCTATAGCCAAATAAAGAAAAACTTTTATTTGATTTGCTGTAATCCCATGATGAGAGATTTTTTTACTACGCTTTCTTTTTAAGCCTAACATATAACTCTTTCAGAGAAAAAACAGATTCCAGACCCAGAATCGAAAACTTTAGGAACATAAAAAATTCATCACTGTCATTATTTTTGAAATACTCCACATTATAACTGTAATCTATATGACCTTCTAAGTTATTGGTACAGTTAGTTATGACCCCTCTCTTACGTGTTTGTTTCTTATTTAGGGAAGTTGTCAGTAATGTATTTCTCTGTTGCGCTTTTTTCCATGCAAAAAAAACGTTTTACACAATTTTTTTAGCAGTAATATACATATTATCAAAATGAATACAATTTTTACCCGGAAGTGGTTGCGCGGGACACACAGATTACGAAATCGTTAATTCTGGCAAAACTGTTTATTTGTTACCAAAGAAAAATTGAAAAGTTCTCGAAAGTAGGTAAGTAAACTTTCACTTAGTTAAATTATTCACTGGAATCACGATTTGTATCGTGTACAATAAAATAATTATAAAAAAAGGATTGGGGTGGCTCAATAACCCCGCTCGACCGTATTGAGTGCGCGCCTGCTCCCGGGATAAAACATGTTGAAGTCTTTTCGCTTTAAATATTAAAAATAATACAATTATTCTTCATCGGAAATTTAAATTATTGTTCATAATTTAACATTAATTATAAACGCTAATTATGTGAGACTTAAAATTACAATTCCCTTAAAACTAACTATAATTTGAGCAACAATTTTAAAAGATCATTTTACTTTTTTGTAAACATTGTCGAGCACTTGGCTTTGCTCTCCTTACAATTCAGCTATTATATCAATAATGTTTTATTTTCTTCTGATAAATGAACTCGGGCAAAGAGTGGGCGCTTCAGCCGGTATAATTTTAATGTATCAGTGCTGCGCAGAGTATTTTATAACTAATTAATTAATACTAAATTAAGAACAAGTTTAATAAGTATTAATGACGTCCATGGGCTTCTCTTGCAAAGCAAAGTTTTTATAAGGAGTGCTTATGATTAGAAGTTGATCCTCTAAATTATTTTTCGATATTTAGCAGATATCTATATTTTGACTTCTAAGCAGCCACCTGATTTTGCAATATGTTCAATTTAAAAATTAGAGAAATGAAAATTAACATAATAATTTTTGTATTATTTTATTTATTTATTTATTCTTGCTTAAAAGTAGTATACAAAATTTAAAATTTATGTTATTAATTTGTATGTTTTATAATTAAGATAGCCTATTGTAACTTTAGCATCAAAGTGCATTATTATTGCACTCAGTACATTATTAATGTATAAGGAGGGGGGCGATAAAAATTATGATCGAAAAGGGGGGCGCCAGTATTGAAAGTTTGAGAAGCACTGCTCTAGTCAAAGGTATATCGCAACAACCGTCATAGTCTTCATAAACTGCAGCAGAACTTTCCTGATGAGATTTCAGCAATTCCAGCAGTCCAGCTTTGATTTGCCTTCCACAAGTTGCTGTCCAGGGTCCAAAGGTACCAAAAGATGAATTATGGTCATTTAAACATCAGTTATATGTATGTTAGTGAACTATCTCCTTACCTTTGCCGTGTTTATTTGTAACGTGGAACCCTGCTTTCTGGGTCACTTATATTTGCCCAGCCCTGCATATATTGCCTGCCCTTTAATATATATGTTTTGGATTTCCACTTGAATTTGTTCCTATACAAATGAGGGAAATTCAATGATCATCTTAGCGATCGTTATCAATAATGAAAAATTGGTACTAAGCCAGCGTTTCTCAAACTGTGGAGCTCACTCCTCTAAGGGGTCGTGGTAACTCTACGAGAGGGGGCACAAGTATATTGAAAAGTCGTAAGCAAAATATTATTTTTTTTTTTAAAAAGATATTAATTTATTGAAAGCAAACAAACAAAATAGCATAATAAAAAATAAAATGTGTAAAAAAAAATAAAATACACATTTACAATGATATAATAAACTTATAAATGTATCAGTACTGCACGCTATTTCACAATTAATTTAACAATACTATAAAACCAAGTTTAATATATATATATATATATATATATATATATATATGATCCGATGGGTTTCTTGTATATAAAATTATTCTCAAAAATTGACATTTATCTAGATAATTTGTATGGTTTATATATAATTAATCTTTCAATTGCTTATAAAAATTACGCGGTTCACTCCTCAATGGCACCGTTTTCCACGTTTTCTCGTGAAATGTGATGTATTGTAAGTGGGGTGAAGTAAAAGAATAAAAATAAAAATAAGCAAATCCTCTGAAATAAACAAGTCATTTGCAAACACTGTCAAAGCTCTTTTAGTGCATTCCAAAGCCTTCGGAATAACTTTTTGGATAGCATTGCACAGAATAGAATATACTTCAGAAAAACGTATATATACATTCGAGGCAATGAACGCATTGGGTGATAGAAACGTTTATACATGTCAGGGGCACTTAAGAGATTTTAACTCATATTGTAGCTGCATAGTGTAGTATCATTGAATTGTTGTTTTTGTAAGGAATGGGGGCGCAATAAAAATTATGAGTGGATATAAAGTCACAAATATTGAAAGATTGAGAAACACTGAACTATAGGATTGGTAAAAGACAATAATGGCTGAATCTTGTTGTTGGACTCTCATCACAGATACCATAAACATATACACACACATAAGCGATAAACCAAAAAAACCGAAATTCCAAAGAAGATTAAAGGATATCTAGTATGCGTTGTACTACACTGAGTAAATACATTATCTTAAACAATGTGTACGCATCACGAAAATAAATGTAACTAATTTATTCTTTTTGTTTATCCATGTACATTCACTATAAATTAATTATATTAGTCCTAGAATTCGGAACTTTTAAAATACAAGTGTTTCCCATTGTAAATAATATATCTATTTAGCAAAATTTAAATAATTATTTTATATAAAAACATTGCATTATTCTGGTGTTGAATATACTTTTCGTTGTTAGCATTCCCGTTCAAAAATGTTTAAAAAAAGCAATTAAAAGGTAACTTACCTTTGAGTGACGTTCTAAATACTAAGAGTGGCATTATAATTAATTTTCAACAGAAAGTAACACAGTGAAAAAAATATAACTGAGTTTTTTCTCAAACTCTTACTTAGCTAATTATGAATAGATCTGATAATTAATTAACACATTAAATTGACATTTTTAATTCATATTGATTCTTATTATAATTAATTTAAGATTTTTTTTTCAAATGACAGCCGTAATAAAAAAAATCCCCTTATAGTCTTATTAGAAAAAAAAAGAAATATTTGTAAATAATATGTTCCACAGATGTTTGCATATTGAATGCAAACTTGATATGGCTTGAAATCATTTAGGAAGTTTTAGATATAATATTGTACTAATTTATATATACACACAAAGAGTTTTAATCAATCTAAATGCTTAGACGATTACGTCTTTATTTTTTT
Organism: Trichonephila clavipes; assembly: GCA_019973935.1. Lineage (NCBI taxonomy): Eukaryota > Metazoa > Arthropoda > Arachnida > Araneae > Nephilidae > Trichonephila > Trichonephila clavipes. The sequence goes on from BMAU01015554.1 coordinate 92,133, forward strand.
GCATGTACAGAATTAGAGTGTAAAAAGTTCCTTCATTTTAAAAAGACTATATTTTCAAGCATTTTACATATACACACATGAAAGATACATTAAAAAAACCCAAAAATACACCAAGTTTATACACCTTCTGGAAATGTTGAATATACACTCTGTCGCAAAAAAATATATGCACCCAGAAGAAATCAAGCTACAATCACGAAACTCGGCAAGAATGTAGTCTGGTAAGAGATATGCAAATGATTAAAATTTCGAAGCCAATGAGACAAGGCTAAGTGTGCTATGCGCATATTAGTTGCGCAACTGGGAGAGTTTAAAAGCATGAGTACGAGCGCCGTACGGCTATCCAAACGAATCTGATGACTTTGATAGACGATATTGAGACTTAGGATGCCTCTAAGACGTAACCGGCGGCAGTACGAGCAGCTGACGGACTTTGATAGGGGCCGTATAATAGGCCTCAGAGAAGCAGGTTGGTCGAATAGACGTATCGGCCGCCACCTCGGTCGGAGCGATATGGTAGTTGCTCGGTGTTGGCAACAGTGGATCACAGAAGGTAGAGTGTACCGTCGCGGAGGGTCAGGACGTCCCAGGAACACAAATGATCGCGAGGATCGTGCAATCAGAAGAGTGGCCACTTCGGCACCAACAACGTCGCTAGCATCGATTCAACGCCACTTACCTCCTTCCAGACATCCAGTGCCATCAAGAGAAACCATAAGGAGACGACTGACCGAAGTTGGCTTGAGGAGCCGACGTCCGCTAAGACGCTTACCACTGACCCCACATCATAGGCAGTGTCGACTGGATTTTTGCCGACCTCGGGCAACTTGGAGTGTGACAGACTGGAGACGTGTCATCTTCAGTGATGAATCCCGATTCAGTCTCAGTGCTGATGACCACCGCACACGTGTCTGGAGGCGCACCGGCCAGCGGTCCGATCCGGCATTTATTGTCGAGCGGCATACAGCAATTTCACAAGGTGTGACAGTGTGGGGAGCAATTTCTTGGGACACACGATCATCTTTAGTGGTCCTTCAAGGCACTTTGACATCTCGCAGATACGTGGACGATATTTTAACGCTGTTTGTGCTACCTATGCTATCAAGTCGCCCAGGTGCCATTTATCAACAGGATAATGCTCGTCCACATACTGCGCGACTCTCCCAACAATGTCTTCAAGGATATGACGTCCTACCATGGCCTGCCAGGTCACCAGATCTTTCGCCAATAGAGTATGTCTGGGACGCGCTGGGAAGGCAACTGCAGCCGTCCCGAGATACAGGAGAATTAACTGCGCAGATGCAAAGACTATGGCAGGATCTTCCACAGGGGGTCATAAGTGATCTAATTGAATCGATGCCACGCCGAATTTCGGCTTGTATAGCTGCCAGAGGTGGCTTTACTATTTACTGATTTTTACCTTTTGCAAGCTGTAACCGCTTAATAAAATGATATTTTGTTCTGAATTTTTAATCATTTGTTTATTTTCATATACACTATATGCATACCAAATTTCGTGAATGTAGCTCAATTTCTTCTGGGTGCATATATTTTTTTGCGACAGAGTGTATTATCCTTTGGTGACTCGATACAAGTCCAGACGATAATCGAGATCATTCCATATATTTTGTTGCATAGTCCCATCAATTGCAGCACTTTTGCGTTCTCTGTGCTTACTAAAAATTGCGATAATGAGATACTCCTATAGGAAGAAATGGTAGGGGGTTTAATCAGGGGATCTAGGAGGCTAGGGGAACAAAGCCAGGTCATTCTCACAAATGCTTATAAATCACCTCCCTAGTTGTAATCGCTACAGATGTGTACTGACCACAAATGGAAAAATAATACTGATTATGTATAATCAGACCTTGAGTTATTTGTATAACTTGTCTACTCAAACAAATTGTAGCGGACTGTAAACTTTAATGATGGTTTATTTTATAATTCCTTTTGAGTCAATGGTGAATCCTCACTTTCTAAAAAGCTTTTAATGCGTGTAATTTTCCCAGGTTTATATGATTTCTTTCTGCTTAACACGGTGAGCTCTGTTAGTTCTTTTGGAACCATTTAATCAATTTCGATTCTCCAACTCAATATACCACAGATATGGTTGTAATTGACCACAAATATGTATAACGAACGGTTTATAAGCATTATTTGAGTTATGTGTAACTTGTCTACTCAAACAAATAACAGCGCACAGTATTTTTAAATGCTGGTTTATTGAGCGACGGTCCGTGTGTCGTGCTCCGCGGCTAGTCTACAGGAAATACAATATAAATTGTAAACAAAAGACAACAACTAGCGCCATCTGCAAAGCGGTTCGTAATAGAACCAATCCAGGTATGCAGAAGTTTATCGCTTAGGTAGTCACGAACTGGCATGTGCCAATAAGAATACACAAAATAAACTTAGGAAGTTTGTGGTTCTTTTCATATATATTTCATGTGTGTTTGTGTAATATGCACTTTTGAAAAAATGGCCTTTCCAAAAGTAGTGAATCCTTTATGCTAGCTCTGTATATTAATAACAACAGATGTGATAAAAATGATGCTGATAAATTTCAATCATTCCAATTTTTTGTCGTACGACGAAATAATTAAATAGTTTTATAAAACTATTTAATAGAAGTGTTAAGTAAATTTTCAGTAAAGTTTTTTCAAATTTTCATTTAATCTATGTTCGTCAGTTGCACTTTAAATTACATACATTGTACTATATTTTTGTATACTAGCATGAGTTCCTTGGTCATTTCCCAAAATTTTGAGTTCCTTTTGTTTTTATTTGAAATGAAAAACGAAAGAATTAAAAATAAAAGAATGAGATACTAGAAAAATAATGAAAACCAGACTTATATGGCGTAAGAGTGTGCAACAAAATAAACGAAAGAAAAAGATTCCGAGGAAAAAATAATAATCCCTAATATTGTATTAAAGAACGAAAAAGTTAGATTAAATAAATCATTCTACCAGAATTTTTTTCAATTAATTTGTTTATTCAAATACAAATATTAAATTGAACGCAAAAGAAGATTTTCTAATCTTTGATTATGGGAAAAGAAGCACGTAATTTAGTATATTTGGCATTTTTGCAAAATCTCATTATTTTCGCTATAGGCTTTGTTTTCAAATTTAATATGAGTAATCAATTAATCTGAGCATATTCACTACACTTTTGATAATTTTTAATTAATATCAGTAAGCAAAAAATTATATAAAAAAAGGTATTGAAGGAAATTTATAAATGGTATTACACTGAAGGAAATGAAGTAAAAGTAATACCTTTTTTTAGATCATTTGATTTTCTGAAAACTATTATATTAATACACGAAAAATTATCTGCGGTTTTCTAAACTGAGCCTTAAACGTTTGCTTGATAATTAAATATAAAGATAGTTTTTTTAAAAAAATCACAAATAATAATAGAATAGGCAAAAATAATTAAAAATAACACTATGTCGCAAATGTAAGAAAGTTATCATCAATAATATAATATACTAACTGTTACCCATTCACTTCACTGGGTATTCACAATGTTATATGACTATATGTATATATATATATATATATATATATATATATATATATACAGTGTGTGCGTGTGTTTTTTAATTATTGAAATATAAGTTATATATATACTAAATATATATATATATATATATATATATATATATATATATATATATATATATATATATATATATATATATACATTGTTAAGTTTTTACGTATACTGGAAAGACTCTTATAATCCTCAACGCTTAGCGTAAAAAGGACTAGAATATCTGAAACTAAGAACTATAATTTTGAACTGTCCTGTAACCCCTTTTGGAGCCGAACCTGGGGTCAACACAATACGCATGATTACCAAATATCAAGCCTGTAGGCCTGATAATTTAAAAACGAGATTTTTTATGCATATAGCTTATTTTACTGCTCATAACAAATCTTGGGAGTAGATGTCTACGAAACACATTCTCAGTGGATCTCTATTCAACAAAAGAAACGCGTTTATTATTATTTACTATTAGGTAAAATAATTTTAAAAGAGGACTTTTCATCTTCCTACCCTAGGCATTTGATCCTTACGTTCTTTGACAGTTGATTTTGGTAAACTTCATTTTTAGCAGATCTCTATACAACAAAAGAACATGTTAGCCAAATTTCTAATGTGAAAGGTCTAGCAGTAAGAAAATTTGATTTTTATCTATAAATCATTATAACCCCTTACTACCTCCCTCCGTTGTGAGCTGATTTCCGCAAAACAAATTATTTCCAAGAATACGAACATGATTTTCAGATTTCATGCCTGTAGGTCTAATTAGTTTGGGACATCTCATGAAGAGTGGTCGAGTCACTTTCCTCCATTACATATACAAGGTGTCGACAAATTAGTTGGGACAAAATAATGGTTAATTGCATGTAATTTGCAGGGAAAATATTAAAATACATATTGTTGCAAGATAGAGGAATCTTCTAAGTTTGCTATTATCTCAAATGTTTTATGTGGGTTTCTTTCATTACTATGCAAATGGTCCATCGATAAATTCGTTTTTGCAACAGATTTGTCAGTATGCTTTCATCGATCAAATTAATTGCAGTACAGATTCTTGATTTTAGTTCAGGAATGTATGTAGGAAATCTATTCCTGAGTATTCTATATTCCATTCCTGAGGGCATCTATTCATGAGTGTCCAATGTTCCATTCCTTGGAAAATATATTCCTGAGTATTCTGTATTTCTTTCCTTGGGAAATATATTCCTGAATATTATATATTCCATTTCTGAGGACATATTTCAATGAGTATTCTATATTTCATTTCCGGGGAAATCTCTTCCTGAGTATTCTATATTCCATTCCTTGGGAAATATATTCCTGAGCATTCTGTATTCCCTTTCTAGGGAAATATATTCCTGAGTATTCTATATTAAGTTTCTGAGGTAAATCTCTTACTACTAGTACACTTTATCCTTTTCAAAACTTCAAACACTGAAACACAGTGGTGACTGTTATGACCACTAACTCCTCCATGGCCACTTCAAATAGCTACCTCAACATTGAGGTAAGAAGCAACGTCACAGAGTTATTGATAAGGTATGCCCTCTGTGACAAATCTATACGGAACTTTATCACTAAACTTCTGAGACGTCTTTTTTAGGGAAATTTAATTTCCTACCTATTTCCAATCAACTCGAAAAAGAGGACAGGAATTTCTTATTATGCAGATTAGATAAAGTATTTAAGTCAAACGGAATAGTAAAGTGGGAGACAGTAGGAGAGCGAGATTGAAGCAGGAAGTTATAATAGTGAAGTTAGAGATTTATTATTGTGAAGATTTCTAGGTGGATAAATTAGGCACAGGAAGAGCTGAGATTCAGTGTGGTAAATATTGATTTATAATTAAAGTCTCATTAAAGTTTTATATTGGGAGTGAGATTAAAGTTTAATGTTCAGTAGGAACATTATTGAATATAATTCTGGGATTTCTTATTGCGGTAATCTCTGCGTGATCAATATTCTAATTCTTAATTAATTGGATCATTAAATATTTAAGTTAATATAAAGGAAAGTCCCTTTTAAACCTCATAAAGCTATTTTGATTTATTTGTTATTAAAAGTCTTTGATTCTATTTGGGAAAGATAACCAAATAAAGAAAGTTATTTATAAAAATGGATACTGGTTCTTCTTTGACTCAAAATCATTCTCGTTCTCAAAGTGAGATCCAAGGGGATCGTCACACCTCCTGTTGAAAAACACAAACTCTTGACATTATTTATTTGATGATTGGCATAAAGACAATCTGGAGCACGTCCAGGTAAATAATTCCTGTGACAGTCTTTTCAGCGAACAAAAACGAGCTCAGAACATTTGAGGAACTCACTGCACAAAACACATTTACTTTGGGACTATCCATTTCATGTTTGAGAATGGCATGAGGGTTTCCGTCCCCCAAATGACACCCAATGCGCTCTATGAATTAATTTAAGATGTATTCCTACTAGTCTGACTTTAAACGGGATAATTTCATTTAATATTCCTAATAATTTATAAAATTGTACAACTAATTTGAAGACACTATGTATATAGTTTGACTTTATCAAACATTATTTATTAATTTTACAAAGAAATAAATTTCATTAAAAGCATAACATGTGTGTTTATCATAAACTTTCATTAAATTAAAGGTATTTCATTATGGATTTATATATATATATATATATATATATATATATATATATCAATTGTTTCCTTAATATCAAATGAAACGATGCAGCATTAAGTACTAATCAGAACATGTTCAATAAACACAATCAATATTAAAAATATCTGTCTTATTTGTTGTTTTAACATAATTGTACGAGATAAATATTAACATTGTTCCAAACCTCGGTTAAAAGAGTCATTTCTCAGAATAAGTTTTGACTAAAACATAAACGCTGAAATTAAATCATGAATATTCAAACGAATTCAACTTTATAAATTAGCAAGTTTAACAAGCACCGAGTAATCAATGTACGGAGAAATACCTCATCACAGTTGTGTCTTTAGTAATCTTGAAATTTTAAATACGAATTTGCATTTCGAATATTAAATAGCTATCTTACCAGATTTCATTAATTAAAGTAATTCCTTTAAACAATTCAAACACAAATGGATATTGGATTTCAGCCAAGATGTGGCTTCGCTTGGAATAACTCGGAGCACAACTGCATGTTTTAGGAATGCGGATTGGTTTTATTGCTAAAACGAATTGTGTGTGTGTGTGTGTAACATTGCTTAGACTGCTTTCAGAAAATGTTCTGCTTTTCTGCTTTTAAGCTAATTAATAAATAGTAAAAATTGAATTTGAATATGAATTAAAAGTTATATACAGTTCGTACAAGATCTGATTTTGTTTCTTGGTATCGATTTTTTATATTGTTTAATAACCGGTTTTAAATCTAAATGTTGTATTATTAGTTTTATTTTGATGATAAGAATGACACATTTTCCTACGAAATATTTTTTAAGTGTCTTATCAATTTATGGATCATTGTGTTTTCAGAGAACTGAAAAATTAAATAAATAGATGCTTGGAAAATAGATTATTCAAAAGCTTACAAATGTGTATTTTTGAATATTGTAGAATTTTTTTAATATTGTTATGCAGAGTTAAAGGATTAATTAAGAGTTATTTTCAGTAATTTCTAAGCTAGTCAATACATCTCTGCAAATAAGTCTATAACTTCTATAGAATTTTAGAGCTCTTGCTGAGAACTTCTTTTCAAACTCTTTCAAATAATTTAAAGGTTACTTTAAGGTATCCGACTACGTTCGGAACCGTGATTTAAAAAAAATAAATAAATGGATAATGTTCATGAGAGATATTTAATGTTACTTAGATTAGAATATATGTATAAAACTTTTTTAAGGACATTACAACAAAAAATTATTTTAATTCAATATTTTGGCAAAAAAATAACTTAGTGTAACCTTTTTCCAAAACGTTTTCCTTTACAAAAAATGCTTTTATAAAAATAATATTTTGCTTATATAAAGGGACTTCCCCAGAGAGTCCGAGCTAGGATTTTTGAAAAATCCATTTTATTTTCAGAGTTACCATCACACACAATTGAAGTAATTATTGCCTTTTTTATTCTTAAAATTTCTCCCATCTGTTGTATTAAAATATGTATAAATCCACTTTTAAGTTATTATTTCAAAAATTCCAGTTGAGCCTCTATACAGAGGTCTGAGCTACAACCAGACAGAATATTATTATAAGAGAAGCATTTTTCATAAAAGGAGAATGTTTTGAAAATTGGTAATTCTGTGTTCATTTTTTATCAAAATATTATACTTAACTAATTTTTTTATTGTAATAATATTCTTAAAACAATCTTATGTATGTTTTCTAATGTACGTGACACTAAATATCATAAATATTATCCCTTTATACACTTTTGCAAAATCAAGGTTCCGAATGGATACCTTAAGGAATTTATAAAGTCATTGTCTTACAAAGTAAATTATAACATCTTGTTGATGATGTAAATTATTTTAAAATACATTTTAAGTTTCTATTAATATAAAATTTTTCCTGTTTTATAATTGAAATCTTGGATTGTAAAATATTTAATGACTTTTTCTTTTGTTTGGTATGTGACAAACGACGTGATTTAAGGTTTACTTTTCTAAAAGATCCGATCTAGTATAACTTTTTTTGCAAGCAGCATTTTTATTTATTTAGTCCATATGAAAGTATCCTGATGTTTGCAAAGTAGATGGAAAAAATATCACTGAGGACATGCTTTAGTGATTTTATTTTCGAGATTTCTCTTTACCCTCCTTCTACTACTGGATTTCTAGACTTTCTTGTAACTGTATGGGCAGACATGTTTTATGGCTTGAGGCAGATGTTTTTATTTACAAAAAAATATTTAGACTAAGAAAAAAAAAGCAAAAGTAGCTTAAAAAGTCTGCGTCGCAAATAATGTCTGAATATTAAGCCTAACATAAGGTTACGAAACGATGTTTCATGTTTAATCCCCGGAGAGCAATATTAAAGAAAAAATACTTCAGACAACCTGTACTATTTATGTATATAATATAACATGGAGAGAACATACGTTCTGAAAATTCGATTTTTAAGTTGGTAGGGTAGAAATGGCCTTCATCCTTTATTCTTACAACATAAAAAAAAAAAAAGAAGAAAACGGAAACAAATGTCGTAAAACTTGTTTTGTGTCGTATTCGAAGAACAGTGTAGCCACATGTCTGAAAATATATCATTATATTTACATAATCAATAAAATTTATAAAATAGAAAACTGATAATGTGTAGCATTGGGAATTCGATACAAAATGTTACAAGTTTGTTTTATGCTTCATATTTTTCTATGAAAAACAGTTTCCGTAAACAAGTGGGTATATTAGGTTGTAGTCATCTTAAGGCCGAGGTGGGCATTACGTCCATCACAAATTTTGTGTAAATAGCGTAAATAATTCGTTTTTGAGTGTTTAATGCATTTGTATTATTCTATATTATATGTATTTCTTGTTAAAATTGTACTATTCACAAGCAATGCCACCCCTTACGTTATAATGGCGATTCAATGAGAACTTGGCGAAATTTTGGCGATAAAGCCAAGCTGGCATCATTTTTGGTGGCCAAGTTGGTGACTTTGGCGATCTTTTTGGCGTCATTGGGGACCCTGTTGGTGAGTTCGGAACCCTCTGAAATCTCCCAGAAAGTAGTGGATCTACCCCTAACGTCATGACTCAATGACACGAGAGATTATATTTATGGAACTTTTGCCACGCCAATAAAAAGGAGTGCCAGCCACAACAGATCAGTTTTGATTAAACCAGCGAGTAGTGAGGATTGTTTTGACTAGCGATTAGCTCGGTTGTGCTTGTGAATAATCTTTACTTACGTGTATTTTTAAACACTGGCAATTGTGTTTGAATGCTTTTGAAGGTGTGAAGACCTTCGGAGATTTACTCTGTAAATATTGCTGCTGAATCCTGTATGTAGAGGATTGGACTTTTGATAAATTCGCATCGCTCTTAAAAAACTGTTTAATTTCTTTGTGATTGTGTTTGCATACAATTCTAGAACCCGGATCTACGTAACAATATTTACATAATCAATAAAATTTATAAAATAGAAAACTGATAATGTATAGCATTGGGAATTCGATACAAAATGTTACAAGTGTGTTTTATGTTTCATATTCCTCTATGAAAAATAGTTTTCGTGAACAAGGTGGGTATATTAGGTTCTAGTCATCTTAAGGTCGAGGTGGGCGTTACGTCAATCGCGATTGACCGGTGGACCACCAAGACATTTTGGAGTGACCACTTGAAGATTTTAGCAGTTAGTAATTATATACTGAAATATCAAAGATTGGTTGACAGTACACAGACGAAGTCTTCTACTGACTATAACAACGAAAATTAATTTTAGATAAAAATATTTTACTTTTAGTGTACTTTGAATTGTTTGTTACTAAAAGCACCATTAGATATTTGCTGTATTGTTGACTATTATTACGAAGTTTGCATCTTGCTTTTTGTTTTTAAGGTGGGTTTAAAAGTGTTAGTTTTTTTATTTTAGTTTCTAGGTAAGTACATATTCCGTATTTATTATTTATTCAACTAAAATAATTATTGTAGACCTTTTCGTTACCTCACCACATACACGACACTAACCAGTGCACGCACAAGAATTTTTTAAGGGGTAAGGGGCGTTGATGGAATGTCTACCATTCTCGTGCCATACACATATACCAGTGTTTCTCAAACTGTGTAGTGTGCCCTCCTTTGGGGGAGGGAGTTAACCTAACAAAGGGGGCACAAGCATATCAAAAAGTCATAAATAAAATATTAAAAATTTGCAATTTTACTGAAAGGAAGCAAAACGAAATGCATTCTGACATATAAAAAAGTAAAGTACACACATTTATATTGATATAATATTGTTTAAAGGCATCATTACTATATCATGTATTTGGTAATTAATTTATCAATACTATGTTAAGAACAGGTATAATAATTACTAGTGACTCCCATGGGCTTGTCATATACAGAATATTTAATACTTTTCTTAATAATGTGTACGGTTTATAACTAACGCCTTATTGTAGCTTTAGCAAGTAGCTTTTAGTACTTTAATTTTGAAAACAATACATTGTTTTTGAATGGAGGGGGACGCGACGAATGTTATGATTGGAAATTGGGTCACAAGTATTGAAAGTTTTAGAAGCAATGCTCTGCACGCAGATATACATTTTTTTTGATTTTTCAGATTATTCGGGAACAAAAAACAGTAAAAAAGAGCAACTGAAAAAATAATTACCATTAATTAATATTTAGTATTAATAACAGATACTTAAGGAGACTTGGCACCCTTTGAGCCAACTTCTTTATTTACGTATTTAAAAATTATATTTTAACATTTTATACAATGTTTCTATTCAAGAAAATGTTACCAGATGAAAATTTTCATATATTATTCACACAATTTTAAAAATATAAATTTTTTGAAGAAAATTGGGAAAATTTTAAAATCTTACTCCTTTTGTAAAAGTTTTTGGACCTGAAATTTTTTTATAATATTCTTATGGATGTTCTTAACAACTTTAAGGATCGATTTTAGAATAACTTCATTCGGTTTTGAGAAAAAAAATAAAATAATGATATACAGGCTAAAAATCAACATGTCTTACATTTTATTTTTTTTAAAAAGTATTCAGTTTATAGCAAAACGGATCCCTAATTTTATTACATGCGTTATTTTTAACACGCAGAAAAAAAATTTAAGTGATTGGTAAATAATTGTCGAAGGAGTAGTATTTTGAATGCACTGAGGTTTCGAAAAACACAAACTGAGAAAAACCACTTTAATGTTTATAATTCTGAAAAAATAATTATTATAAGCTTAATTAAACTTAAAATACCACTTTAAGATATTACTTATAAGTTTTTATTTAAAATAATTGCTTTTTCATATGTTTTCAAGACGCTAATTTTTATAAATGATCAAATTTTAGAGAGTACTAATTGCACAAGAAAACTCAAGAAAAACTTTTAAAAATTTTTTTTCTGTCACGACATAAATTTTAGCTGTTTTTCTTCTTATAATATTAAAGTATTACATTTGTATGAAAAATATATCAGGAATAAGAACTGAAATTATAAAATTATTAATGTAAAATGCCTTAATTTAAAAATTTTACATGCACACATTTCACAAGGAAGAAAAATTACATTATTGTATTGCCTCGGAAATATTCTGCTTTTAATACTACACATTCTTTTTTATAGTTATTATTTCTATTTATAAAATAGATTTTTTTTTGTCATAACGCACTTTTTTGCTTTTTTTTTTCTAAAAAGGGGTGTGGCTGAATTGCCTAATTTGTTTTCAAATGAAGTTTTATTGAACTCTAACTTTCCGACATGCACAAGTGATATATCAATCGAAAGATAATAATGCAAAGAATAAGATTCAATGAAAATAAAAAAAAACGATAGGTTTGTGATTTTTAAGGTACCAAGTCCTCTTAATTAAATTTTACGTAATATATAGATGCGATTATATAATTGATAGGGGAAAAATAAGGGCTATGGGGGGCTTCCCCCTTTCTCGTGTTCGCCACTGGCACTGGGTGGACCACAACCCCTTGAAAAAATTAGAAGTGTCCCGCACCCTGGAAAAGAGTTTGCCCCCTCTTGTGTTAAGGTAACCAACTACGTTCAGAACGTTATTTTGAAAAATTGTACAAATAAGTAATGTTTTTTTATATTTATTATCAACTTATATAGAATATACATATTAAATTGTTTTAAGAATATGATTACAAGAAATATCTATTTAAATGCTATTTTCATGGCTGAAAGTATAGAAATAATTGCATATTTTCAAAACAGTCTCTTTTTAGGGAAAATGGTAATATAATACTGATATTTTACTTATATTTAGCTTTGACTGCTATACAGAGCCTGAGATAGGAATTCTGGAATATAATATTTAGAAGTGGATTTATTCATATTTTAGTACACCAGAATGGATAAATTTTAACATAAAGAAAAAAAAACACCCCCACACAAATCGGTTATAACTTAAATTGATCGCAACTCTGAAAATATGTGTATTTTCAAACATTCAAGTTTAGACTCAGTAGATAAATCTTTTCTCTATATCAGCATATTATTATTATTATTATTATTATTAGAAGCATTTTTCATAAAAAGGGAATGTTTTGAATGCATATCATTTCTTTAATTTTTTAGACAAAATATTGCAATTAAGTAAATTTTACTGTATTAATAATCTTAAGACAATTTTACGTGTATTCCTCTTCAGGTGACACTAAATATCAATTATTAATTTAAACGCATTTTCAAAATCATGGTTTTGAACGTAGTTGGATACCTAAAAGTGTTGATTCTTAAAACTAAATAAATGGCATTTGTTTTTTTATTAAAGTAGATAAACCTAATATTTTTTTGTGACTTTGTTGAACTGATTATAAAATGAATAATATTAAGAATATGGATAATTTGGCAATAAATTAGATGAATAGGGATTGAAATCTCGTTCGAAACTTATAAATTGTTTATGTGGTTATGTAACTGGTGTTTATACTATAATTCATCAATGAAAAAGTAAATAAGATTCTAAACGCAATATGAAATCCCAATGATTTATAAAAAACAATTGTAGTCAGAATATTTTTTAAATCTAGTATGTGATATAACTGACAATACTATATTTTAAGCCGAGAATTTTGGTTCTACTGTAGATTCTTCGTGTGAAAAATTAAGGTAGTAATTATTTAATAGATTAGGGTAGGGGTGGCAAACCTTTTTGGACCAACGTGCCATTTTTTCTTTAAGAATTGTTTTAGGAGTTGTAGACGTGCCGTGTCAAATAATTTTGACTTGTGATTATTGGGAAAATAATAAAAATAAACACTAACATCTCAAAACTCTTTAATTACAATGAAAAGATACATTTTGAACAGTATAGTAGTAAATGTTTTATTTATACGTGTAATTCAAATCAAAGTAACATTAGTGTGAATTCTGTTGGAGTAGATTAAATGACAAATAATTTGTATTAGCATTGTAAGATGTTACTTTTACCAGAACGCAAGCTGAATTGAAGTAATCTTCCAAACGGTTTTTAAGTGAATCTTTAATGTTATTCATCTCTGAAAATAAGGACTCGCAGGCTTAGATAGATAAAAATAGTTATTAAATAAGAGTTTTCTTATTTTATATCTTAATTTCAAACACTTCTGTGTTTCTAAGTCAATAATAAAGTTCTATCATCTATGTGAATATGTGAATACATGATTAAAAATCGGTAATTGACATACAATCATCGCCTTTTAGTTGATTATAAAATGCGTGAAATATACTTAATACGAACACAAACCTTGTCAAGTGACAAAAGGAGGGTTCAATGCCTTTAAGGAATTTAATTTATTATAAATGCATTATATCAATTTTTATTTCAAAACTAGTAATTGTTTGCAAACTTAATGCAATTAATACATGATGCATTTCTTTTACATCAACTAAAACGCCATATCCTTTGGCAATGTAAACATTAAAAACTAATTATTTTAATTGTTAATTGCAATTGCTAAATTAATTGACAACATGAACTTTAACTGTAATTCGTTTCAGTTTGTCCAAAAAGGTCTTGTTTGAAAACAAAATTTGGAAACCATTAATTATTCATCAAATGATTGAGGTCAGAGAACCATTAATAATTGCTGATGATCGTCACTTGAGCCTAATGATTGCTGAGTTTTGAGAACTGCGTCCTCTGAACCGTATTAAGTATTTAAATTATTCATTCAATTAAGTGCACTTGATGACTGGATAATGGTAATGACAATCTTCCGGTGTACGTATGAATCATTATATTTTACAGACAAAAGATAATACTCTTTAACAGAAAAAAACTGCACAGATTTTTTCAAAAAACAGAATGAGATAGTATAAGTGTAGTATGAGTGCAGGTTAACCCTTTTCAATAAAATGGAAATCTTAAATTAATATTTGTATTGGATTTCTTAAAAACATCAATGGATATTAAAACAGATTCTTCTTAAAGATTTGTATTTTAAATATTTTAATATCATGGTAATATTATACATTCAATATTCGTTCGTCTAAGAAATTTCTATTTGTATATACCAATTGCATATTTTTAGAAGTAATTTCAAATGAAGAATATTTATTTGTTCACATAATGTGATTATTTATTCATTATTTCTAATGAAAGTAAAATTTCTGAAATTTGCTTACATCAATCTTTATTTCAGGTAAATGGTATACTACGCCTAGGTTTTAAGGGAACAGGTTCGTAATTTTCTTAAGTGATTTATATTTGGTTTAAATAATTTATCATTTGTCAGGTATAACAGCCATTTACATTGATTTATATTTATAATATATTAGTCGATTTGCTGGGTATTTCGTGATGATGTATGCCTATACCAGAGGCGTACACAAAAAGCTTTCTAAGAAAGGAGGTGGGGCGGGAAGCAGGTTGAAAAGTTCACCATTCTCATATCATACCTCAATACGACGCCAAACGTATTTTTTTTGATTCAGTTGACTTTTGAAGCAGAAACAGCAAGGAATAAACTATTAATTTAGTAATTATCATTAATTAATAAAATAAACTGTTAATTAAAAATACTTAATTAAATTTTACGTACTTTATACTTTGGATTATAATTAATCGAAAATAATTATGTTGTTATGTTGTATGTTAATATGTTGGGGGGGGTGTTCCCGGAACCATGAACCCTCCCTTCCCTTGTATGCCCCACCGGCCTGTATATATTTAAATTCATGATATTTAAGTCCTAGTATTAAGCTTCCTATTGACTTCAGAACCATTTGTTATATGTTTCACTTCTTGATTTAAAAGAACAGAATAAGAATTCCTAAAATAGAATATAGTTATCTTTAACGTCCTTGTAACCCCTCCCCCCCTTGGGATTTCGATTTCTGCAAAAATTGTCCTTAGAAATTTCCGGTATTCTTTTAATTGAAAGAAAATGAATTTTAATCTCTCCCCTTCTTGGGAATCTAGTTCAACAAAATGCATTCATAGCGGATATTTACGTAACAAAAGATACACGCTTGCTACATTTCAAGTCTATAGGTCTAATAGTTCCAAAACGGTAGTTTTTATGTATAACACTGGCATAACACTCTCTTGGAAGTTGATTTCCACAAAACCTTGTTTTTAAACGATGCCAAATGCAGTAATTGTTTTCTAAACATGAATGAGAGCAGTGTTTCACTAATGGCTGTAGATCACAACATTGGCAACTTCGCACATACACACACACAACATATTCATTGAGCTAGGTGCCTTAGAAAAATATTAACTAAAACTAAGCTTGAGTTTTTTTCGGTGAAAATACGCTTACGGAGCCCTTGAAATTTTAGAGAAACTCTCTGAAAATTTTCGGATTAATGAAATCAACGATGTGAATTTGTATAAGTCCCTAGTAAAAATAAACACATATTCAAATTTATATAAGATCATAATTAAAATGTATTATTTGACAAGAAAGGGGATTGGATTCCTAACAAATATCTTAAAAAGCGTTACTTTCTTCAACTTCGTGAATAGCTCAGTAAATCTTCAATAAGTATTTTTCCCTAATCTCAACTTGTTAAAGATAAGTAACCAGCACAAGGAAATTGGAGTATTTAATTAAGCTATTTTGAATGTATACGTAAATTTTCAAATATTCGCTAAAAATTTCTTAGAAATAGATGCTTAGAAGTACTACACACTCACACAAAATATGATTGAAAATTAAATGTAATTAACATGTGTAATACTCGAGAAAAATATTATGCTTCAAAATAATCTACCTTCTAAAATAAATTTTAATTATTACAGTTTAATAAGATTTATTGATAAATTATTATATTACATATTTATAACTCATTAAATTATTCCGCTTTTGTATTTATTCCTCCCGCATCTTTCTGAAGTGTAATATAATGTTCCTTATTAATTGAAATAAATTTATTCAAATATAAACTTTATTTTAAGTGTTTACAGAATAAATAAAAATATCTCAGAAATGATTCAACATGCACCATACACACCCACACGCGTGTGCACCCTCTTCCCTCACACACAATTAAATTAAGTATAAAGGTCATATGCAGATAATGAAATAATTACCAATTCAAAATCTTAGGACTAATAAATGGCTAGCAACCGTATATTTAATGTTCCTATCAGCAATTGATGAAACTTCTGCAATGATGCATACGTATATACGAGAACTGAGTTATTCATAATTCTTTCAATTATTTCGTAGCGCTGTAGTAAAAATATGAGTATAGTAAGACGGATTCATAGAAGAACAATAATATTAATAGAAGATTAAAGCCTTTTATGTTTTATTTATATACTTTAAAGATGTTCTATGAGTGGAATCTTGGTTATACAGAATATATCAATAGAATAGTTCTGTTCCTGCCTCACTTTTCCGAATATGTTATTTGTTGTGAATTATAGGAGCCAGCTGATCTGAGTGGGTGGAGTATAGTCATAAATCTTTGAACCTTTATCATTAGATTATTGAGGAACCTTAACTTTTTTTTCTTCAGGTGATTTTAAAGCTTCCACATTTCCGTTGATTTAATATGAAGCTAGTTTCCGATTAAAACCTATCAAAATAAACTTAGAATCCAACAAAGCTTTATTTATTGTAAAGAACAAAATCAGTTGGCAACAGCAATGATGTAATACGTGGAGTTTTGAAAACGTTTTCTTTAAAAAAGTTGTGTTAACCGTGAACTTGGCTCTGCGTTACCGGGTGCTATGGTTTTTCACGTCGTCTTGATCTTGACTTCGGCATAACTAGGTGTGCCGTTGTTTTCTAAGATTTTCACTCCAACATTAGGACTTTTATATAGTATATTTTCAGTCTAATATTTTAACTTGATAATTCAATTTGGTTAAGATTTTTAAGATTTGATTTATTGAAATTTATCCAATCTTATCAATAAATCCAAGAAAAGACCAATTTGATTTATTTATTTGAATAACACCACACACGCACCACCAGAAGTGCTAGTATCTACTATCATTTTACAACAGTATTATCAACGTTATTGAGAGCTCGTGTTATCCTTTTATGTAGCTCTGCTACATCATGGTGTAGAGGAGTAGAAATCATTGGTCATATGTAAGAAATCGAGTTTCCAGACAACACAGATAACATGGGAATTATAACACGCGTTATCAATAACGTGCAGAGTGTAGTAAGAGCTGAGCGATTGCATTGATGTATGACTTAAATACAAAATTTCGTACGTAGAACACCTGTAAAGCATGTCATTAAATCTCTTAAAATATTTCTCTATTCGTTAAAATCTTATTTTTATCTCTTGGCTGTATTAGTCTTAGCTTTTTACTACAGCGCTTCGTAACCCAGGAAGATATTATGATAATTTCTATTTATACGTCGCTGTGAAGAATTCATAACCTTATATTGCGGTGCATTCTTAGTATTATTCATCAACTGTTGCTTCATATCTGCTTACTTCATTTGGTGCTAAAGTACGAAAACCTATCAAGAACAATGTCTGTTCAAAACATCGTTCAGCTGTTAAAACTGTACAATGGCGTTTTCAGATTTTTAAATCAGAGCTTATTGTTATCATAAGGGTTTTGCACTTCACATGAGAACCTGATGTTCTATTTCAAGACGTTAGGATTCTGACTGACAGCCGTGCTTCAGTTAAGCTCTCTAAAAAATAGGATATCAATAGGGGACCAGATTAGCCTTGAAATCATAAATCTAAGTTATCGGCTTTCTTCTAATCATAGAATACATTTTCAGTGGGTCCCATCCCACGTAGGAATTGATTGTCATGAAAAAGCTGATTTCTTGGCCACGACTGTGGCTGAGGAAAGGGTGAGCGGGACTGGGTCACTTACGTTTAGCGAATTATCCTCCCTTAAGGTATCCGACAACGTTCGGAATCGTGATTTTAAAAAAGCGCATAAATAGCTAATTTTCGTGATATTTAGTGTCACTTAGATTAAAATACACGTATAAAGTTATTTTAAGGACACTGTGACAAAAAATATTCAAATACAAAATTTTGGCAAAAAATTAACTTAGAATAACCTTTTTTAAAACGTTTTACTTTTATAAAAAAATGTTTCTATGATGATAATATTTTGCTTAGGTAAAGTAAGAGCTTCTCCAGAGAGTCTCATCTAGGAGTTTCGAAAAATTTACATTATTTTTAGAGTTACCGCCAATTAAATAAAATATCGGTTTCTTTAATTCCTCCCCTATGCTGTAGTAAAATACGAATAAATCCACTTCTAAGTTATATGTGTCAAAAATTCTAGTTCAGCCTCTGTACAGAGGTTTGAGCTATATACTGGCAAAATATTATAATAGAAGCATTTTTCATAAAAGAAGAATGTTTTAAAAATCAGTCATTCTCTATGTTCATTTTTTGTCAAAATATTGTACTTAAATATTTTTTATTGTAATAATATTCTTTAAACAATTTTATATACGTTTTCTAATCTAAGTGACACTAAATATCATAGATATTTTCCATTTATACGCTTTTTCAAAATAACGGTTACGAACGTAGTCCAAACTTAAGAAGATTGATCTCAATCAACTTGGAAGAACTCTTCCTTGTCATCTTTGGTACTTCGGAAGAATTCTAGGAGGTTCATTCAGAGGTTCATTTCTAGGAAATATCAGTTATCTTCTCGCACCTTGGTTGATGCCACATAAAAGTTCAGCATTTTTGTCAAAGTTAAGATATATTCACGCAGTGTCACTTATGTTATTCGAGCTGGTCTTTCTTCCTCATATTTTGACTCGTTTGAGTTTTAAAAAAGGATGAGGTCTTTAAGGCAGCGTTTCTCAAACTGTGGGGCGCGCCCCCTTGGGGGGCGTGACAACTCTACGAGAGGGGGGGCGAGCATGTTAAAAAGTCAAAAACAGAAGATTATTTTAAAAAATTAATTAACTGAAAGTAAACAAACATATTACATTCTGACATAATAAGAAATAAAATACACATTTACACTGATATATTATACTTATAAATGTATCAGTTCGAAACAATGTATTTTATAATTAATTCACCAATACTAAATTAAGAACAAGTTTAATAATTACTAGTGACCCCCCATGGGATTGTCATACATAAAATTATATTCAAAAACTAACATTTATCTTGATAATTTGTACGGTTTATAATAAATCCCCTAACCACCAAATTAAAATTATTCTATTAGCTTTCTAAAGACAATCGTTTTCCGCGTACGCGCGCGTATATATATTAAGGGGAGGGGGAGAAATAAAGAAGAAATTAATCTGAAATAAGTAAATCTTTCGCAAACATTGTCCAGATCATTTTATTGCTTTCCAAAAATCTTCCGAAAAATTTTATGAATAACAGTGCACAGAAAAGATCGTACTTCCGAAAGACGTATATTTACGTCCGGGGAAATTAATGCTTTGGCTCAGCGAAACATTTATATAGGCCGCTGTCACTTTAGAGGTTAAAATCGTATCGTAGTTTTAGTATCAAAGTATTATTGAGTTCAATACATTGTTATTGTATGGAGAGGGGGGGCGTGTTGAAAATTATGATTGAATATTGGGTCGCAAATATTGAAACTTTCAGAAGCACTGCATTAAGAACAATCTTCTGTGATTGATTAGGGGTGACCGACTGACTTGAGAACTTCCACGCCACCAAAACTAATCATTTGTTGCTTCTTTAAGGGAAATATTGATTGGAATCATCTTCCATATCATATGGTTATTTGCTGTGGAACTGAAATGGCATCACCATTGAATTACAAGCGGTTGATAGTCTGTTTATTATGACCATCCAGATTAACATATCGCGACCTAGAGGCCCCGTTCTTAGACATTCATTTGGCTGAAAAGTCCTTGAGAACATCATAATAACAATATTAATTTTTCCACCAAGGAGCTTCAATGTTGATCAAGAAAATCTAATCACAATTAGTAATTTTTTGCATAATGCTAGTTACACATTAGAGGCACGCAATGTAACTAAACTTGAAACTATGTATCCTTTGAAATTAACTCGTTTTGAACATTTGGAACGAAAGAATAACGTAAAAGATCTTGAAATAATCTGATTATTTGCATAGAGGATTTTTTTACTTCAAAGTAAACATTGTATTTTTCATGATTTAATTTGAATATTTAAAATATAGAATGACACATTATGTCGTGATCTTTTTTCAATGGGTATTTTAAAAAAAATTATACTTATAAGGTGCGGGAAAAAAGATTTTAATAATATTTGTAAAAGTATATTCTTTTCAAGTACCTGAAAAATTACGCCGTATTTTGCAATACTATCGTAAAACTTTTACAAGTGGTTTTTTCGCATACTATAATAATTACCATAAAATCTCTGAAAATAATAAAGAGTATAATTTATTGTAATTATAATAAAAATATATATTTCATGGAATCAATTTAAACATAATTAGGGAAAAAAGATCATTTAAAGTCATTCCCATGAAAACCTCAAACACTCTTATCAGAAAAATAGAAAATGTAAATTGAATTGCAATGAAAAAAAAAACATATTAACAGCTTTCAACCAGAAAATTAGATTAAATAAAACGACTTATTTCTTGAGTAAAACCTTATTGTAGATGAAAATAAAAATGAATAATTCAGAAAAAAGATGAAAGACTCTTTTCAATCTTTTTACAAGCTTTAAAAACTTTCATATTTGAACACAAAAGCAAAATTTTACACTTGAATTATTTAAGTGTCAAAGTGGTGTGATCTTGATTCCTTTTTATTTCTTATTTTCATAGCTTGCGTACCTATAAAATATCGAATATATATCCTTTTTAAATATTTCTTACGCCGAATAACTGTTTAAAACAAGGAATTATTTTGCGCAAAACTGAGTTTTACTAATATGCGAAAAGTTGCTAAAATTTATGTTTTTACAAAGTTCAAATACTTTATATGACTTCAAAAATATTAAAATTTATTGTTTTTAATACGCAATACGTCAAATGTAATTATTCATTAATGCAGTACATATTTCATCAACAGATTATAAAACAAGATTGTTGCAAGCTATAAAGTTTTTAAGTGGAAAATCGATAATAAAATCGATTTAAAGCTTTATGTTAAAACATATTGCCAAGGGGATCAATTAAGTTAAATTTTCACGTCTTCGATGCAAGATAAAATAAAAATACACTAAAACTCTATTTGTTATCTATATTCATGGAATTATTAGAGTACGCGTTTAACAAATGAGTTTTTATAGAATGCAAAAAAATATACTTATAAATATTCATAAAATCTGGCTTTCAATTTTTTTTAATTAGATTGACATCGATCACTGAAATTCAATTAAAGGCTTTTTTTGTTTCATTTCTTTTTGGTTTTCTTTTTTTTTGTTAAGTTTATTAATGAATTATGTGCATTTATTTTGGAAACACATTTTCATTGAAAAAGAAAGAGAGGAAAAAAAAGTAAAACTTCTTGTCCTTGTCAAGCATTATTATTTTTAAAAGAACACTTTTAATGTTTTCAAGTTGAGGATTTTTTAAATAAAATATCACAATTTCCCGGATAATTTTGTAGATTTATTTTTAAACACACATGAAATAATTATATAAGAATAGCAGTCTTTATACTAAAATATTAGTTAAAAATATTTACTGTGAGTATGAAATGCTATTAAAATTAGTGTACTAAATTTTTCATGGTAAAAATGTATTTTTAAATAGATCTGACCCTATATACATATATTTCAAAATAAAAATTATTTTACGTAAAAAACAACAACATATAAATGTAGAATTTGGTTGTTTCGATAAGTTTTTTTCAGCAAATGATCATCTATGTTTACGTTTCAGTTATTATTTCCCCCAAAATAACCCAATATCTGTTTTGAATATTTTCTTATCTTAAGTTTAAATTTATCACCATACAGCCGAAGTCAAATACTATCCAGATACCGTAATTAATTTTTTATTTTTTGATATTGTCCTGAGTATTTGTTACTCAAAATTATTTTTGCATTTTCAAGTAATGTTGACTTTTATTTGCAGATGGTATGGAACATCTGTCATTTATTATTATGATTTTCCATTATTTTAAGTAGAATTGAATATTCTTAAGAAACCATACATTTTGAATTACATTATCTTTCCTTGACTTCCTTACTAAATTCATTATTAGAATTATTTATACAGGTGCTGTATTATTTTAATTTTAATTTCGGAAGTGTCAAACTAACACAGTATGCTTAGTTTAGGCCCATTTGAATATTTTATCTACTTTGATATTTTTTCCGTTATTTTTTACAACAACCATTTTTTAGGGTGTAAACGATATTTTAAATTACATTAAAACATTCTAAAAGACATTTTTATTTTATTTTATGTACATTTAAAAATATACTCATACCATCCAAGTAGCAATGATATTAATTCAATGTAAATACATTTAAAATTTCGTGAACTTCATAAAATGTTAATGTTCTAGATAATTAGTAAAATAAGATATAGTTAATATAATACGAGTTTTTAAAATATTGTAGTCTTACCAAGTAAAAGATTTTAAAATTCATGATCAGTATTATTTCTGATCGAATATACAAAGTAAATAAAAAAATATACTTTTCTTTAAAGGCATAGTTATTTTAAAGGCAAAAACTCTTTACTAAATCAAAAAATGTTTGCAGTGTGTAATAAGAAATAAACTTTTATAAAAATAAATGTCATCAGCTAAAAATACTCACTTAAGAAGGATGGGCAATTATAATATTAACGCTGATAAATAACATAACAAATCACAATCTTTCTAAAATACTGAGTGCTCTTACGTGGTCGAAAAAGGAAGAAAATCAATTCATAGTTCCAGATTGCTTGACATTTTTATTGAGTATTTTGTGAAAGATATTCAATTGTAAATTAAATATTATGAAGTGAATACTGTAATATTCATTTAGAATTTTAATATTGTAATAGTAAATTGCAATATGAATGATTTTTGATATTCAGTTGTAATATATGAATATTTTCACATTCATTTGTAGTATATGTGTATATTAATATTCAATTGTAATATGATTGTTTTCATGTTCAATTGTAATACGTATATTTTCATTTTCAGTTGTAATATCAATATTTTCATATTCATTTGTATTATGAATACATTAATGTTCAATTTTAATATGATAATTTTAATATTTATTTGTAATAAGAACATTTTCATATTCAATTGTAATATGAATTTTTTAATGTTCAATTTAAGTATGAAAATCGTAATATTCAAATAATATGAACATCTTAATATTCAATTGTAATATGAATATTATATTTTATTGTTTTTTGAGCACCGACACATTTGAGAATTAATCCCATTCTTTCTCAGAAAGATGACAAAAACTTGATAACAGAGAGCTTTTACGTGGTGAAAAAAATTACGAAAATCAATTCATACTTTCAAATAGCTTGGCATTTTTGTTCAGTATTTTATAAAAGAATATATCACATCAAGTTGTATAAGACTTGTTAGTAGAACTTTATGTAAAATTATTAGAATTAAAATTTAAGAATAGTTGAATTATAGATTTAATAGGGTTTTTAAATGCATATTAAAGTTAAAAGAATATTTCTATGTAAACATTGCAATTGTAGTTTTAAAAAATAAATCAGATTTAGATAGTGTAAATTATATCTCACAAGTATAATGCGAGATACATATTTCCTTAAAACCATTACTCACTAATTTTTCACTTGAAAATGCTAGAAAAATAACATTCTAATGTAATTAATTATTAAAACAATGCGTTTTCCTTGATTATTTCCAGAAATATTGTTGACCAAGATCGATGACTTCAATTTAAGGCTCAGCTTTGATATTATTTATAGATCAAGTCGAAAACTTCTTTTCGAAATTTGTTACTTTATGCCCCAATCACTGTATATTTCAAATAGCTTGAAAGCTATAAGTAATTTTTAAAAAAAAAAAAACGGTTTATTCAAATTAACTGGTTTTGTTTGTGGCTATTTTATCATCTTTTTGGTTAAATGAAATGGATTTTTTTAAAAAAGTGATAATGACGACTATTGCGTTTACGCTATATTTATAAAAAAGATGAATAAAATAATATTTAATAACTGAAACCTATATTCTGTATTTGTATTATTCTGTACCTATATTCTGTTAAGCAAAATTTGTAAATTTCAAATATATATATATATATATATATATATATATATATGTATATAAATATTTAAGTTATTCTATAGTGAAAAAGCAATTCGCTGAATTTTTAGAAAAGGATCTTATAGAAATGAAAATACATTGTATTTCACAAAACACGGGAGTTTGATGAAAAATAAATTCAGAAATAAAATTTAAATTTTTCTTAAAATTTATGGCAGCATTTTTTATTCCTTGTGAAAAATTGATTCTTATATATATTCTAAAAATCAGCATCAGCTTACTGAAATTTTAGAGATGAATCTTAAAACAATTAGAATGCATTGTTAAGTGTGTGTGTGTCTTCTCAAACTATCGGTTTGTTAAAACAAATCTAGCAAATAAAAATTAATTATTTTTTTGTATATTTACAGCATTTATATATTTGTGAGCAAATCTTATGAATATTACACAGGTGTTAATAATAACAGTCAGTTGACAAACATTTTAAACTAAAATATAGGAATTATACTTATAATTTCATATTTTATTTAAATAACAGTATCAATATTTCATAATAATTTTACAACAAAGATATCATACACTTTAAATAACAGTGCAATTATTGTATAAATATATGTATTATGTATACGATTGTTTAAACTTTTTATATGTCTGAAAATTCATTCTTTACGCAATGCATCTTAACTTTGTAAAATCCAGTGTAACGAGGCTATTTCGTTTCGTTTTCTTGAGAATTAAAATAATGATTGAAACCAGCCAAAGCATACTTTAAATTTAAACTTAAATTACCAGAACGAGTTATATTTTTTACCACTAAATTGCAATATTAAGGATCTCGTGAGTGTTAAGCGACTACATGGAACGGATTTTGCTCCACAGAAATGGCTGGCTAACAATGTGAAATCAATATAAATAACTTCTTAGCAGAAATAACATGATTTATCCTCAGCTATTTTTAGAAACAACTTTTAAACAGTGTATGCGACGTTACAGTATGATATATTTAAAATACTTGTTACGTATGGATAGTACACTTTTTGTACTTCTTATAAACTCGTTTTTAAAGTATGTTAAAAAATACTTTTTTCAGTGATTTTGAAGTCTTTTTTTTGTAATTCTGCTGCTTATAAGTGAAATTAAACAATTATCTAGTTGGTATTTAAAATGTTATATAAATAAATTTTCATCATTAAATACTTAAATTTGACAAATGAATATGTAATGCATGTTTAGATATGACTGCTTTCGATTTTTTATCAAATAGGAATTACCCATATCATATATTATATTTAGCATTACGAATTTCCTCCGAAAACTTCTATATATTCTCTATATTACTATAAAATGTTTTCAATCTTTTTTTTAAACCAGTATGTATGACAATATGAAATCAATATAAACAACTTATTAGGAGAAATGACATGATTTATGCCCTTTATTTTTAGAATTATCTTTTAAGTAATGTTTATGACGTTACAGCATATACTTGTTACATATTGGTAGCATTTTTTTTGTACTTTTTACTAAAATCTTTTTTTAAACTATGTTAGAAAATACGTTTTTCAGTAAGTTGAGATAAGTTTTTGTAAGTATTTTGCTTATAAGTAAAATTAAATGGTTATTCATTTGGTTTTTAAAATATTATATAATTAAAATTTTTCAGATATATATAACTATATATATAACGAAAGAATATATATAACTTATGTTTAAATATATATCTATTTCAGAGTATTTATAAAACTGGAATTGCCCATATCATTTAAATCATATCATTACAAATTTCCTCTGAAAATTTTTATACATTCCATACTTGATATTACTGTAAAACATATTCCATTCTTTGTTTTTAAAATCAGTTTGTACAACTATCACAATTTAATACGAAAAAGAAAATCTTGTATGATAATCTTATACACAATTAATTATCATATATATTATAATAACCACTTGAAATTATTATTTAACAAATAAAAATACTAAATAAAATACAAATAAACCACTAAAAAACTCTTTGTAAGAAAAGCTATATACGATAATTCTAAAAAAAAAATATCTTAACAATTAATAAAACTTACCATAGACGTCTGCCCCCAGAATACTTCACTTCAGCACTCTCACTAAAACTTCTAAACTTTTGAATTTAAGTCACCACAATCCACAACACTTTCACATATCTACCACAATCCAGATACACTGTTGATACTATAATACACAATTGGAAAAAAATTGGAGTAAGCACTGAAATTTCAGACCAGAGTATACATAGAGAGAAGAGCCACTTCGACTGACATCAGAGAAAAGGATCCCGAAGAGAAAGACAACCAACCTGACGGCTCGGCTGCTTACCGAACAACTGGATCTGGGGAACTGGTTGCAGGGAGTTAAGGGGAGTGAATGTGGGGTAGCGCAGGCGCTATGCTCATCCCAATGGAATGTCTTTTCCTACTCCAGGGTTGCTTCTTCAGTGGAGTAGAGTTCTGGGACACATGGATTTTCTTTTTCTTTTTTTTTTTAAAGTAGTTCAAATGGACTAAGAGCAGTTTTAGGATATTTTAGATGCTTTTTTTAAAAAAAACTACTTCAATTTCTTAAGAATTGTATTTTTTATTAAATACACAGGGCGAAGTTTTAAAAAAGTAAGAATATATAGCTGGAGTTTTTGCAGACTGAACTTAAGGATAATGAGATATGATGATAAAATACTTAGTAATACATCATTATTTAAATATTAATATAAATCTTATTCCTGTTTGATTGTACTTAGATCATTTTTACATGGCTGAAATTTTTTTAACATAATCCAAGTAGGGAATGAAGTTTTAAATACAAAATGTAAGTATTGCGAACATTTAACAATTTAAGACTACACAGTACCCTACAAATTTCAAAATCAACGAGATTCTTTTTTTGTTTTTTGCCCGTACTATTGAAAAGCATGCCACAAAATTTCAGTTCTGATAACAATTGAGTTTTTAAGATGTTTGAAGTTTTCTGAGCTTATGTCTCGGTTTGGGTTTCTATTTAAAGCCTTTTCCACTCTTAAACTGAATTAATTAGAAAAACTATTTTGCGCAATCACGCATAACTCTTTTAATGTGAAATATTAATTGTTTCCAATTTTCGTTACTAAAATCATTTCTGTTTGTCTCTAATTAAGATTGACTTCAATACCAGTTTCTGCTTTAAAAAATTGCTTATATAACTAAGAGTCATTATCGTGAATTTTTCCTATTGTGTAAATCCTATGGCCAAAACAGTCTCAGGTTACTGTGAGAAATAATACACTCTGTCGCAAAAAAATATATGCACCCAGAAGAAATTGAGCTACATTCACGAAATTTGGTATGCATGTAGTGTATATGAAAATAAACAAATGATTAAAAATTCAGAACAAAATATCATTTTATTAAGCGGTTACAGCTTGCAAAAGGTTAAAAATCAGTAAGTAGTAAAGCCACCTCTGGCACAACACAAGCCGAAATTCGGCGTGGCATCGATTCAATTAGATCACTTATGACCCCCTGTGGAAGATCCTGCCATAGTCTTTGCATCTGCGCAGTTAATTCTCCTGTATCTCGGGACGGCTGCAGTTGCCTTCCCAGCGCGTTCCAGACATGCTCTATTGGCGAAAGATCTGGTGACCTGGCAGGCCATGGTAGGACGTCATATCCTTGAAGACATTGTTGGGAGAGTCGCGCAGTATGTGGACGAGCATTATCCTGTTGATAAATGGTACCCGGGCGACTTGATAGCATGGGTAGCACAATCGGCGTTAAAATATCGTCCACGTATCTGCGAGCTGTCAAAGTGCCTTGAAGGACCACTAAAGATGATCGTGTGTCCCAAGAAATTGCTCCCCACACTGTCACACCTTTGAAATTGCTGTATGCCGCTCGACAATAAATGCCGGATCGGACCGCTAGCCGGTGCGCCTCCAGACACGTGTGCGGTGGTCATCAGCACTGAGACTGAATCGGGATTCATCACTGAAGATGACACGTCTCCAGTCTGTCACAAAGTTGCCCGAGGTCGGCAAAAATCCAGTCTGCCTATGATGTGGGATCAGTGGTAAGCGTCTTAGCGGACGTCGGCTCCTCAAGCCAACTTCGGTCAGTCGTCTCCTTATGGTTTCTCTTGATGGCACTGGATGTCTGGAAGGAGGTAAGTGGCGTTTAATCGATGCTAGCGACGTTGTTGGTGCCAAAGTGGCCACTCTTCTGATTGCACGATCCTCGCGATCATTTGTGTTCCTGGGACGTCCTGACCCTCCGCGACGGTACACTCTACCTTCTCTGATCCACTGTTGCCAACACCGAGCAACTACCATATCGCCCGACCGAGGTGGCGGCCGATACGTCTATTCGACCAACCTGCTTCTCTGAGGCCTATTATACGGCCCCTATCAAAGTCCGTCAGCTGCTCGTACTGCCGCCGGTTACGTCTTAGAGGCATCCTAAGTCTCAATATCGTCTATCAAAGTCATCAGATTCGTTTGGATAGCCGTACGGCGCTCGTACTCATGCTTTTAAACTCTCCCAGTTGCGCAACTAATATGCGCATAGCACACTTTTGTCTCACTGGCTCGAAATTTTAATCATTTTTACCAGACTACATTCTTGCCGAGTTTCGTGATTGTAGCTTGATTTCTTCTGGGTGCATATATTTTTTTGCGACAGAGTGTATTTCGAAGAGATGGAATACACTACTGAATGAGTGAGTGAGTGAATATTAAGGGCAGTCGGAAAGGTAAAATTTGATTTTTTTGACAATTTGAGATTTTTACATTTCCACATAGTACAGATTTTACCCTTTCTAAAAATACCTTACTTTAACCTCTAGGGGTAGAAGCCCTAAAACCTATTTTTAATTAATCGTTGAAACTGGGCCATGCCCATTTGACAAGCGTAAAAGTAAACAAAGTTTTTTGCAGACTTAAAAGTTGAGCGTCTGGTATAAATCAAAACATTTATCTGTTATTGTATAAATTGAGCCTTTTATTATTTTATTTCCTAACCCATTTGAAACTTCACTGTATTTTTAACGGTCAAATCAGTGTTTGTTTTTACATCAAAACTGCGTTATAATTTTTGAACTCGCAAGTATTCTTTAACATTAAGCTTAAACTTTCAAAAAATTGCTATAATATATCGACTTTACCATGCCTAGAGCATCGACTAAAGTATTTAAGAAACGAAGAGGAGTTTTTAATAAAGGAAGATGTAATAAAAGTAATGATGGTTGTGGTGAAAGCAATTTACTGTTCCAAAGAACTCTGCTGATGAAAGAATTGTGCTGATGGTGCAAAGCTTGTTAATGAAACTGAACCATCTGCCAGTGAGAGAAAAATTGTAAACATGGATATTTCATATTATGAATTAAAAATGTATAAAGTGTGAAAAACAGGACTCAGGTTGCACCTCAGTGAAAGTAACTGTGGTGAAGCTGTGAAGTTTCAAAAATGTCCTTCTTGTAAATATAACTATACTTTTAACTCCAAGAAATGCGAAAGTTCTGAGAATTACGAACTGAATACCCGGCTAGTGTATTGCGATGCATAGGTAAAGGTGCTGATAGGATGTTTTGCGGTATCATGAATCTTCCCCGCCACCCACAAAATTTGTACAAACCACATTTTACTGCAGGCAACAAGAGAAACCTGTGAACACAGTAAGAAGCTGTTCGTGTAGCCGTTGATGAAAATGATGGAAAGGGTTTGCTGTTGCTGTTGATGGTAGCTGGCAGAAGCGTGGTTTTTCTTCGAAGAATGGCTTGGTGACAGTCACAAGTGTTGATACCGGCAAAGTTATAGATGTCGATTTTTTTTTTTAAAACATTGTATTTGTCCGAAAAAAACCAAGCATCTTCAAAATTGTAAGAGAAATTTTGAAGGCTTAAGATGGAAGTAGCTGAGCTCTATCCATTTTTCAGCGTTCCCAGTCTCTCTACAATGTTCGGTACAAAATATTTAGGAGATGGGACTCCAAAGCTTTTACTTCTATTGTATTGGTGACCATTGCTCTTGTTATGAAAAGAATGGGACACGTCTTCGACGCGTGAAAACTAAGATGAGAGGTCAAAAACTTTCTGACGGAAAGCCTTTATGCGGAAGAAATAGATTGACAGAGACAGAAATCGACCGTCTGCAAGCATAATGGTCTAGCTATCCGTAGAAATTTTGACATGCAACAAGCCATATGGGCAATATTTTTACACAAGCTATCAACCGATGAAAAACCTCAGCATGGATTTTGTCCCTCTGATAGATACGTGGTGCAAATTTAAAAGGCAGAATTGCTTTGGGAGACTTATCATCACAAAAATAGTTTACCTGTGGATGTTGTGGAGGCCATGCGACCTGTTTTTAGGGATTTAGCTAATCCAGAATTGCTAAAAAAGTGTTTACATGGAGGTACGCAAAATCCTAACGAAAGTGTAAATAATGTAATATGGTCTCGTGTACCGAAGAAAACATTTGTACAATTAGAAGTTTTGTCACTGGGTACATATGATGCACCTCATTTAATATGGGGAATGTATCAAAAACTAGAAATTTTGAGAAAATGTGTATTGAGCCTGGTGATTACACGGTACAGGCGATGGAGTGCCTCGACAAACAGAGGCTGTTACATGAGCAAAAATACTATTGTTTACAAAAAACAAAGGAAGTTAGAAGGAAAAAAAAAAAGACTTAAAAGGAAGAAAGAAGATGATGAGCTACTAAAAAATGCTGATGATTTAGAATATGGATGGAATGTTTTAATTAAAAGTAATTATACGTTAAAATCAATTTTTCTCAAAATGTCAATTTTTGATGTTCGATGTTCCTTTTCTTAGAAACTACTGTTCACAGGTATGTAAATTTTTTATGATATATTTATAATGATGGCTAATATATACTGAAATGAGCTTTTGTAAAAAACCCCAAATTTTTTTTTTTTACAAATTTTTTATGTGAAAACGGGTTAACGTAAACTATGTTTGATAAAATATTTTATAAATTATGAAAAAATTCAAAATTAGCTAAAAGCTCATTTGAGTATAATGAGAAATGTGTATTTTAATTATATGAAAAATTTCAAGCATGTACATATAACAGATTTTGAGAAAATGTACCTCGAAAACAGCCAATTTAACATTGTCGGTATAGAGGTTTCCGACTATTAACTTCGCAAAGTTAAGCTATACGAGGACTTTTAGCGATGAACCATGGTCAAGTGACAACGAAGACACCTGAGCTTGCATCCCTTCTCCGAACTACCACACTGTTTTGAGCCCTCGACAGAATTAAAGTGCCTCGCTCCCCTTACACGGCGGGTCTTTAGAGGTACGGGACTCGAACTCGTGACAAGCCAGCCCGATCTGATACCTTGACCACTAGGTTAACACGGGCTGGGAATACTACTAAAATGAGGTATCTAAAATTCATTACTCTGCTGATACTAGGCTTAGACTTCCGACTACAAGTAAAATGAATTCAAATACTTCAGATAAAACTGGATATTTCCTTGATGCACCAAACTACATTCTAATAAGCCTTTTGTAGCTCTATATTTTAGTATTTTAAAGTCGTACAACAAGAATTAAAACTTCCTAAGCTGCCTCGATTAAAAAAACAGAAAAAAAATTATTAAATTAATTTTTCTTGTGTGTGGTGGAGGGGGGCTATTTTTAGCTTTAGTATCATCATTATTTTATACATAAATGCATTGTGTTTAAGAACTTTTGTGAATATATTCGGTGAAAAATAAGCTGAATAAGCTGTCGCTACTACAAATGCTATGAATAATATGTAAAAATATTTTTTTAAATTAAAAACCATACTCTTAGTCATAGTTAATTAACATAGGAAAATAACATATTAAAAAGTTAGAGGTTTACGGGCATTATAAATTTTTATTGTATGATTTTACAAACTTTAAATGTGTTTTTCTTAGACTTTAGATTTTGAAGATGTAAGTGTTTATCTAATGCCTAAGACTTTTTTTCTTTTCGAGATAGAGCCCCCCCTCCCTTTTGTATCTTCTCCCAAACGTATGCTCTATAAAAGTTAGTATGGAATTTTCGTGGTTTGTCCAGGTTTAGCTAGCAAAAAAAATGTTATTAAAAATCAACAAGGGAATATAAATTTTAAAATCCATGCTAAATTTTTATTATTTTTTTGAAAAAAATCTAGGAAACATAATTAAAACTTAGAATGACTAAATTTTTTTCAAAATTGTGAAGGATCTATCCGCGATTCTGAACTAATGTTTTTGGGAAACCTTTGGGCTATCAATTTGCGTTATTCGCAACCAACCCTTCAAAAGAAGAAAAAAAAATCATGATATTCAAATTATTTTACTTACAGTCGAAGTTTTCTAGCTGAAATAGAGAGTAAGAGAGGAGATATATTCGAATCAAATTATATTGATTCTGAATATATCATAGTTGAATTATTGTGATTAAGATCTCATTAGGAGGAAGTTTTTAAGTTACGATTGCTCACTAAAATTAAATTGATATTAGAATAAATCGGATGATTGGTTAGTTCCTTTATAAGATAAGGATCGAGTTTGATAGTCTCCCAATCGTTCGTGTATTTCCCTCGTTGTTCCACTTTCATGGTTAGCATCGAGGAATTCTCTTACTATTATTAATTGGTTTGTGTCTTTTCATTGTGCGATAAATAAATATGTTAATTGGATCATGTCGAGTGGTTCTTCCATGCCTCCCACATATCCCATCCCAGACCCAACACAGACAGAGGTGTCAACCTCACACAAAGTGAGCGTTTTATAAAGATTTGTAAAACTGCATAAATTC
Source organism: Trichonephila clavipes (assembly GCA_019973935.1). NCBI lineage: Eukaryota > Metazoa > Arthropoda > Arachnida > Araneae > Nephilidae > Trichonephila > Trichonephila clavipes. The sequence continues at coordinate 125,718 of BMAU01015554.1, forward strand.
TTAATTTTTAAAAATCATAAAATAGCTGCTGGTCAAACTGACTTTTTACTTTCAGTATGAACTTAATAATATAATCTGAATATAAAACATAAATATTATTTTTACTGTTATACTGTCTCCAAAATATTTCTGAAAATGGGCCTTAAGAAATTCATACTAAATGAATTTTACTGAAATAAAATAATAAAAAAAGCCTCGCAAATCCCTGCTTTCTTATCACAAATATTGTAAACATAAGGTAACATAATACGTTTTATAAAAATAATTAAAAACAAACTTTGATTTAATGGTTTCTTCAATTTTTTGCTTGTAATATACATTTACGTATTACGTAAAACAGTTTTTATGCTAAAAATACTGCAAAAAGAAAACCATTTAACTTTTTAAAGGAAAAATTATAAAAATGCTACTTTTTTTACAGTAATTGACGCACACGCATGATATTTGATTTACAAGTACGTAAAACTATTTGTAACCAAAAGTTGGTATTAATTGTTTGCTAAATTGATTGACGTTCGTAAATTTTTAATGCTTATTGAAAATTCCTTAAAAAGTGTATAAATTTTAAAGTCAAGTATTTTTTATAGAAAAATAAGTACTGCTTTGAATTAAAAATACATACCAAATTTTCTTGCATGTGCTAATAGCAATAGTTGAAAGAAATATCAAACAGTCTGGTACAACTGAAAAGAAAGACCTTAGCATTCTAAATGAAGATAAATTAGTTATTTTTTTCTTTCTGGGGTCAGTTTAAAGTTTTGATTGGGATGTGAATAAAAATGAACATAAAAGTTATAACTCTGCATTTTTTAAACTTAAATCTTTCAAATTTTGTGAGATTATAATAAATTATATGGATGATAATTTAGACTAAAAAAAATTAAATTTGATTTTTTGATAGATTTTTGTCAATTGAATCGTACTGTGTCTTCTTAATGTGAGTAAAAGCTTTAAACATCAACAAAAAGGCGTGAGTTATAATTTGGATAATGTGCTCTAAATACTTTAGACAACAAGTTAAATTTTAAAGCTCTTTAAAATTATTACTTAAAAAACATTTAAATATCTAATACATGAAATATTTAAATATTCATATTTAATTTTTGAATTTTACCTTTTATGGTACATTTAAACTCAGATATCACAAAGTTTAAGCACTTTCCCGTAACAACGTGTCTTTGGGATATGAAGAAAAAATAATACATAGTCATAACTTTTTTTCTCTCCGCAGTATAAGAAATAATATTCTATTTTAAAACAAATATTTTTTAGAAACTCTTAACGCTTTTTTCTCACAATTTTATATTGCGGATATTGAAGATTAATGCTTTAAATACTTCATTTAGTAAATATGTTACATTATTTCAAATTGATTATAAGTCACTTGGAAGAAATTTCATCTTAAATTCTCGGATCAGACGTTATTTATTTTTATATTTAGAATAGTAGAATAATAAACGTTTTTTTTTTCTTATAAACTTACATTTTTCAAATTTTGTGTGATTATAGAAAATTATATAATGAGAATAAATTAGATTAAAAATATGTTATGAATTGGTAAATCTTTAAAACATATTTTATCAGTTTTTGTCAAATGAATCGTGCCGTCTTTCTTTTAGAAAATAAATCAATTATTGTAATCGTTATTGTTTCTAAATGTATGGCACTTCCATATGGCACTATATTTATAATAATAGCACCTATCTAAAGTTTTAAAATTATATTTTCTTTGAATTGTTATAAAATGAAGACATACAAAAAGAGTGTATATCTCGTAAATTTATTAATTTGTTAATTAACTTTTTCTATGCCGTATTCTCTCAAATGTTCTCATTTATCTAAAATTGATCCTAATTTATTCTGATACTTATTGGTCGAAGAAGTACCTAAATATGTCTATGTTTATGTATCAGGAATGAAGGATTGCAAAGTATTTTAAAACGCATTATAAGTGATAATATTCCCTTTTAAAACAAATATTTTTAGAAATTCTTAACGTTTATTTCTCTCAATTTTATATTGTGGGAATTTAGAATTAATGTTTTGAATACTTCATTTAGTAAAGATGTTACATTATTTCAAATTGATTCTTATTTACATGGAATACATTTTAACTAAAATTCTTGTTTCAGACTTTATTTTTCTTTATATTCCGAACGATAAAATAACAAACATTTTTCTCCTTCATTTCATTTCTTCAAGTGAGACCAATCTTATTGAATATTTATTGTGTATTTGCATGTATTTTCTCATTTTTTTCGTGTGTTTACTTATGATCAACATATTATTCCCATAATATTTGTATATGAAAGTTTATATTTAATATATATATATATATATATATATATATATATATATATATATATATATATATATATATATACATATACATGTCGCAGGAAAATGACGAAATTAGAAATTTCATGAAATCCCTAAAGGATAAGATCAATTGACGTGAGATGTTAAAGTAACGCCTTTTCAAGGTCATTGTCATGATGAAAGTAAATGATTTTATCAAATTCTGAATTGTTTAAATGAAATGGTGAAATGAATCAGTCAGGATTTGCATTGGCAAAATGCTCTCCAGGGATGGGGGAGACACTTAAAGGGGTCGAGTCATTGTACTTCCTAACCATACAGCTAGTACTATCGACCCCTTAAATATCAACCCTATATCTTTAAAAAAAGGGCACCATAGGACTATCATAGGGATTTATATTTTAGTGTGTAAACAACTGAGAGATTGGATGTTACACAAAAAAATACCAGCCTAACTGTCTAATTATTTGTAAATTAGTTTCGAATAAATAATTTGTATTCCATTGACTATTGTTGTATTAATTACTTCTACCTTTAATAATGCACCATATTTATTAAATAAACACTTTTAAACTCTCTTGAAAATATTATTTCATCATTTCACTGAAGCATGTATATATATATATATATATATATATATATATATATATATATATATAGTATAATAAAATAAAAGTTAAGAAGTTCTAGAGCCTACAGTGCTAAAGAAACTAGAAATTGGAAGTCACAAGATACAACAAATGTAGATACAAAAAGGTATTTAGACTAAATCAGATACCTATTATGATTTGTAAAGCTGTCTCTGATTAGGGCCAGCGACGTAGGGTTAGCAATGATTTATGGATCCAACCTTCCCTGTACAGCAGGCATTTTCGAATTAATAGGAAAAAAAAAAATAGAACCATGTCGAAAAATTAAGCCTAGCTCTAACACGTGGATGATGAATCTGACAGTATAGTAAAATAAAATTAAGAAATGAGAGCAATAATGATTCTCTGAAGGAGAGGAATAATAAAAAAATACAGAAAAAATTAGGATAAAAATTTACATGCAAAATAAAAACCCTGGAAATCGAAAAATCAACCTTCTGCGTTAAGGATTTCACAGGGGTGTTAATCTTGGATTTTTCGAGTTTTCAAAAAAAATATATGTTGTTCCTCATTTTCTTTTGAACACTTTGATACCAACCACGTGATAGTACTACAAAAAGTTATTCGAAAAATTCCAAACAGCAATTTAGTAATAACAATGTTTAAATGGCTACATGCCACACCCACTTAATCTTGATTTCCGCATACGTTTTATTTTTTTTTTAAAAGCCTCATGAAATATTTTAAACACTTGCTTAATTGAGAAGGAAGCTTGCAACTCAACACACACTTTTTTAATGTGTTTTGATTCTGTTTTGGTAATGCTAGCACATTGTTTGAAATAACTTATCGAAATTCAAAACAGCGTTGTTTAAAACCATTTATCAAAATTGAAAACAATTGAAAACTCTCGATTCAAATGGAAAATACTCAACGTAGACCTTCAGGTAAACGTCCTAAGAAAAGAAGAGATTTAGAGGGAACCAATTCATGAAGGTATGTTCTCACACTTATGTTGCAGAAAGGAGAAATACAAGTAAGTGTGCTTCCAGTAATAAAATCTCAGGAATTCAGACTTCATTAAAGTCAAATCTTGTTAAGGTAAGTGAAAAACTCTTCAAAGGATATCGTATTTTTGATTTTATTTCAACTTTTAGCTCTATTTTATCAGTATCATGTTGTTTAAAATGTCATAAACCATTAACAATTAATGAAAAGTCCACTCGTGGTTTATGTTCGAATTTTGAAATACGTTGTAAAAACTGTGGGAGTGTTTGTACTTTTTCAAGCTGTGAAAACACTGGGAATAAAAATAATGCTCCAGAAATTAACAGAAGATCTATTTTAGCAATGAGATGCATAGGCCAAGGTTTAGAGTCATTAAAAACCTTTTGTGCTGTAATGAGTCTTCCTAATCCTGTTGAACAAAAATCATATGATGTTATTTATAATAAACTTTCACGTGTTATGAAGGAAGTCGCTGAAGAAAGCATGAAAACGGAAGCTGTGGAAGAAAATTCTTCGTCACCTGATAACCTTTTAACGGTAAGTGGTGATGGTACCTGGAAGACGAGAGGACATTCATCGTTTATTGGAGTATGTACTGTAATAGGGGCCGAAACAGGTAAGGTTTTGGATAGGGAAGTTTTGTCCTCATTTTGCAAAGGATGCGACAGTTATAAAGAGGTAAAGTTTGGTATCAAGTACAATAAAAATGGCAAAGAGCGCATAAGATTTAATGTAGAAAAAATTATTCTGGCTCTGCTGGTAAGATGGAGGTTGACGGGATGTTGAGGATTTTTAATCGATCAGAAAAGCTTCACAACCTGAAATATTCGAACTACATAGGAGATGGCGACACAAAAACATTCAATGCCCTTTCTGAAAACAAGCCATACGGCGATGACCATCTTATTCAGAAAATAGAATGTGTAGGCCATGTGCAAAAGTGAATGGGTACAGGACTTAGGAAGCTTAAATTAGTATATAGTAAAAAGAAATTATCTGATGGTAAAACTATTGGCGGTAAAGGTAGGTTAACTGATAGTTTAATTGATAAACTTGCGCTTACTATGGTAATGCTATTCGATGCAATTCTACTAGTGTAAAGGAAATGCAGAAAGCCATTTGGGCTGTTTGGGGTCATTCTTGCAGCACTGATGATGAACCGATGCACTGGTTTTGTCCTACAAATCCAAATACATGGTGTAAGTATATATAATGCCGCAATTAATAATAATTTACAAAATTATAAACACAAACCCTCAGTTGCTTAAGCATTTCGAGATGTAATTAAGCCTGTATTTGCAGACTTATCTCATCCGGCACTCCTGAAGAAATGTTTAGGAGGTAAGACACAGAATCCTAATGAAAGTTTAAATTCATTAATTTGGAAGTTTTGTCCTAAGACGATTGGTTCTAGTCTTCAGATTGCAGAGATTGCTGCAAATCTAGAAACCAGTGTTTTTAATGATGGAAATCAAATACTAATTACTATTTTAGAGAAATTTTGCTTGAAAATTAACAGAAATGTTTGTGTGTCCCTGGCTGAACGTGACAATCGTCGAATCTTTACGTCAAGACAGAGGCGCTTAGAATCATCTTTGAAGCTTGCAGAGCCAAGAAAATTAAAAAGAGTAAAGAAATTGAGCTGTTTCAGGAACAGGAAGGTATATCTTATGATCCTGGAGCATTTTAGTGTGTAAGTTTTAAGTTTTATTTTCTCAAATTCAATTTTAAAACTTTAAAGCCTTTTTTTTTCTCAGTTTGTGTTTTTTTTCAATTACGCGCATTGCGTTTCAAAAACTATCATACTTTGATGTATAAAACTTTACAGAATTATAAATTCTATCATAATCTTCAAATCCTAGCTATTTATAGTATTATAAATTTTTAATTTTTTGAAATATTTCAACAAAAATTAATTTTTTAAAAATTAAAAAAATGTATTTTTTTTAAAAATATTTTTTTTTTTTTATTTATATAAGATAGGCTAGCATGTAATAAAGATATATTTGGCTTTATAAATCAACTTATTGCTAGTAATTAGAATTATTATTGCAGAAAATATCATGCGCGTCGTAAAACTTACTATTTGTTTCTTACAAAAATTTTTCTTATTTTTATGTGATTATTATTTTTAAAATTATGATTATATTTTAGATATTTTATACTTTTTTGAAACTTTATTCCTTTATAAGAAATGTATAAAAGATTCAAATTATTTCATTTTAATTTCAAAGAATTATTTCTAGTCTAAAATTGTTTGTATTTTGTGCTCTCGAAACATTTTTAACACCCCTGTGACCTCTTAAGATCCAGCATGAAACTACTTAAAGGATTAAACCATCACCAAATGTTGGAGAAACCCATGGTGCTTCCTGTATATTTATTTTGCAATTAAACTAACCACTAAGATATTTTAAAGTTAACTAAACATAAGAAATTTTAAGTAAAATAATGAACAAAGTTAAGAATAGATAATATCAAATAGAAATAAATAAATTTAAAAGTAAATTTACTTGGATAACTATATACTAGATACTTATATTGCAATTAAAATAAGCGCTTAAAATATTTTATTTTTTTAAAAAAAATAAACTAAACAAAATGAATTTTTAAATAAAATATTGAAAAAGTAGGCATACATTTTATCTGAAATAGAAATATATTTAAAAATGAATTCACTTGGATAATTGTAATCCAAACAATAATTGCAAAATTAAAATGTTTTAAAATGTTATCAGTAACTAAATCACCGTTTATTTTTATAAAATTTAAGATAATATTTCTAGATATTGAAAGGTGTAAGTTACTGCCACAGAATGGTACTTTTGCAATGGTAAAATCAAATTAGTCTCTTTTTATCAAAAGTATTACTTAATAGGAAATTAATCTGAAATTTTAATCGAATGTCCAAAAAGTTGGCTGACTCCTTATTATAATTATTTTTAGTAATTTTAGTATATATACACTCAGGAACATTGAAAATAGCGACCCAAGAAGGAAGCGAAGTACAATCGCGAAACTTTGCAAATAAGTACAGCGTAATGTGATATGCAAATGAGCCAAGTTTTGTGCCAATACGCATGCTCATACACGCCGAGGTGGCGCTACAATCAGGAAGAGGGTGCTATATAAGCCAGCGCAAATTCGAAGATTCCTAAACGTGACGATTACCCGCCGATTGTAGGAAGATTTTGGTAAGCGAAACATGCCAAGTAAACGTGCTAGAAGACATTTCTCACAGTTAAGCGAGTTTGAGAGAAGCCTGATCAACGGGATGAAAATTGCAGGATGGTCGACAAGTCCATGTTGCTGGCCAGGATGATCATTCGGAGTGTGCCGTTAGAAAATGTTGGGAGCACTGGACACGAGAAGGTACCCACGTGCGGAGAACCGGGTCTGGAGCGGCCAGGAAGACCACTAGGAGAGAGGATCGAAGGATCGTGCAGCAAGCAGTTGTGGACCCCACAGTGACTCGTTCAGCAATAAGAGCAGACGTAGGCGTAAAAATTGATCCACAAACAATTTCCAGACACCTTGCAGAAGCAAATCTTAAATCGAAGCACCCTTTTCGTGCATTCTCTTTAACACCGGAACATCGGCAACTGCGTCTACAGTGGTGCCAAGCCAGATCAATGTGGAATGTCAGATATTGGCAAAATGTTGTGTTTAGTGATGAATCCCGGTTTGTTTTGGGGACAGATGATAACCGTGTACGTGTGTGGAGGTGCCATGGTGAGCGGTACAATTCCCCCACACTGCTCTATGTCACACTACCCGCACAGCTGGTGTAATTGTCTGGAGGCCATAGCCTATGATAGCCGGTCCACTTTAATCGGGATGCGTGGAACCTTAACGGGCCAACGTTAAGTTGATGATATTCTTCGACCCCATGTAGGACCTTTCCTAAATGGTCTCCCAGGGGAAAAAAATTTTCCAGCACGATAATGCTCGTCCGCATACAGCAAGAGTTGCTCAAGACTTCCTAAGGCATTTTCAGACTCTTCCATACCGGCCCGCTCCCCTGATTTGTCCCCTGTATAGCACGTGTGGTATCCGCTATAACTGCAGATGCCATTGTGTTGTTTTGTACATGATTTAGAGTTGGCTGTTTAAGGGGACTTGGCACCTTTCAAAAACCTAAAATCGATGAAAATATCGATTTTCAATTTTTAGTTTAAAATGTAGTTTGATACCACAATTGAGGGAAGTTTTTAAATGATCTGATTATTTTAAACGCAGTAAAATGCATTTAAATATTTTGGACAGCTCTGTCAGCAGTTTAAATGCCACGCCCACCTCAATGTTTACATTTTTTTACTTGAGAATAAATCCATTATTTTACATTAAAAACTACAGAGAAGCAGAGGAATCCGTTAAGCTGTGACTTTAACTATCAGCAAAGTTGTTTATTTACATTAGCTTTGCCATTTTCGCTTGCTGTGTGATTTTTAGTTTCATTAGTTTTTAACTTCATAGAAACCTAAAACAGCATTTTTTAATGCTACTTCAATCATAATTTTTAATGCTACTTCAATCATACATTCATTCATTTTATTAGTTGTTGTTATCGCTTATCTTAGAAAACGTTCAGTACGTGCTTTGCAAATGAATGAAAAGCGATGGTGTAAAGCGAAAGTTGATTGTGAAGTGAACAAAAATTCAGTTTTTTCAAATGTACGCCTGGAAAAAATTGAACACTGTGGTAAAAAAGGATACCTCTGCTATTGGAAATTATATATTGTGGACTTTAACAAGTTAACAATCTTCTTCGAAGTGCAAAGTGCCAATATTGTGAAAAACAAACTTTGAAACTGGAGCTTGGATATGGGATTTTTCATACAATTTAAAACTATTGTGTAGCAATTGTGATGAAAACAAAACTGTTGTAAACACATCTCTAAAGTCTGTTCAGACCAGCCATGATGTGAATTTGAGAATAACTCAAGCTTTTTCACATGTTGGGAAAGGTTATTCAGCTATAGAAAATTTTGTATGGTGATGAATATAGATCCTTTTTCATCAACTACATATGGGAAGTGTGCGAGACGGCTGGATAATGCATATACTCTGGCATCTGAAAAACATATTTGCGGAAATCCACCGAGAAATTAAAAATGTGTACGAGAATGGAGCTGAAATCACAGACTTAAGTGTTAGTTTTGATGGAACGTGGCTAACTCGTGGTCACACCTCACTTATCGGTGTAGGATGTGTTATAGATATGCTCACCGGATATGTTGTTGACTTTGAAGTGATGAGTAAGGTGTGTCGTCATTGCTGTGTGGCAAAAAATAAGCTAGGCCAGTCAAGTGCTGAATTGAGCATATGGTATGAAGGACATAAAAGCGAATGTGATATAAATCACTTGGGCTCATCTACATCAATGGAAATGGAAGCTGCATTAACCTTGTGGAAAAGATCCACATCACTTGGATTCCGTTATATTACAGTATTATCCGATGGTGATTGTAAAACGTTTAACTACTTGTGCGAGAAAAAAGTGTATGGACCTGACATTGTGATAAAAAAGAAAGAATGTATTAATCATGTTAGTAAGCGGGAACAGCTTTGAGATCTACTGTAAAATACTGTCGTGCTCAAGGTATTTCTTTAGGTGGTAAAGCTCATGGTAGTTTGAAAGAAGCGATTAAAAATTAACTTTACTACCAAAAGGCTATTTTGAGAAACAAAGGGGATGTGAATGCTATGAAAACAGCAATATATGCTACATTGTTGCATAGCATTTCTACAGATGCTAAACCCAACATTCGAAGTGTCCTGCAGGAGAAAATTTGTTTCTACCAATCTGCGATTGCTAATGGGGAAAAACCTAACAATCATAAATTAAATGTAGGAACACCAATAAATGAAAAGTTTCTTCCAAAAATTCTACCGATTTATCAAAGACTTGCATCTAATGAATTGTTAGAAAGATGCATTCGATGTGGAACACAAAATGCAAACGAAAGTTTGCATAGCATGATTTGGGCAAAGTGTCCGAAAGAAATTTTCGTAAACAAAAAGACGTGTTAAGCAGGCAGTAACAGAAGCTGTCTGCGAATACAATAAGGGTACAGTACGCACCATTGTAGAAACACAGAAAGCATTAGGTGTAGCTACTGGAGGTTCAACGAAACAACTTGCTACTATCTTAGATTGTCGAAAACAAAAATTTAGAAAACGTCGTCAAAATTAAGCTGGCTCTTAAACTTATTGCAATACATAAAAAAGAGTTATTAGCTAGGAGGAGAGAAGGAATGACTTATGGCGCAGGCCAATTTTAAAACAAACCTGTTTTTGAAAAATAATACATTTTAGCATAAATTTGTTTTACTTTATTTTTATTTTAGATATTGATTTAAGTAGCAAATTATTTTTATAAAAGCTTTTAAATTTTCTATTGTACATTTCATGTATTTCTATTACATTTATTTCATGTATTTCATTTATTTTTTAATATATTTCATAGATGTTTCTTGTAAAAATAAGTCACAATGATATTTCCTATTTTTCGTAATTTTGGGCTCACAGACAGGCACTTTAAAAAAAAGCTTATATTTTTGTTTAATATTTTGAAATTGAATTGTATTATGTTTTATTTTAAAGGTATATATTTATACAGCATATTGAAAATTATTACAAAATTTAGACATTGTTTTGATATATATTTGCTGATTGGTATTCTTAAAAATGCATTTTCTCAGTTCGAGTTTTTTCATGAAATCATGGTCTTAAAAGTACAAAACTTCTACAGATATTTATCAAACAACTTGAATTTTGGTGTGTATCTTTATTACAATGTGCTTAATTAAATTAGGGATCCATTTTTTTCAATATTTTGAATAAAAAAATTTTATAAAAGAAAATGTAGCAGAAGTCATGTTTTTAGCTTTTTTTCCATTAATGTTTACGTTTTTTTTTTTTTCCAAAACTAATTTGTTTGTTGCAAAATCGATCCCTAAAGTTATTACTCATAGTTAATAAATCCAAAAAAATTTTGGTGTCAAAATAATGATAATTGTAAAGAAGAAGAATTTTGAAAAATCGGTAAAAATTTTTTAAAAAACTTTAAATTTTAAATTTTTTAAATTTAGGAATTTTTTTCATGGTGAAATTTCTTAGTTTAGTAGTAACTGTTAATAATATACAAAAAAAATATTTTAAAACCCTTAAATAAAAAAAAAATGAAAAAAGGTGCCGAGTCCCCTTAAGATTTGTTGGCCCATCTCCCTCAGAATAACATAAGGTGTCTAATCAACTCAATGCCGGACCGTGTGGCGGCATGTGTTGCAGATGGAGGTAGTACAACGCGCTATTGAATTTGCCCAGTATTTGTGTCATTGCACACCCTGTATTCGTTAAATTGTCTTGTTTTAGAGATCAAGTGAATCTCTCATCTGTGTCATTATGTATATTAAATTTCATTTCAATTCGATGCTTTCTTCTTGGGTCGCTATTTTCAATGTTCGTGAGTGTATATATATATATATATATATATATATATGTGTGTGTGTGTGAGTATACTTTTTATTTTTTTGGTGCGAAATGTATTATTATTCTTACATTTTATTTTATGTGTTCAAATTAAAAACAATAATTTAAAATTACACTATTCCCTGAAACAGTATTATACAGGGTGGGGCGTGAGAACTTCCTGTTTTTGAAAATACAATAAAACACACTAAATGTTTCATTTGATTTTTATATTTTCAGCCTACCACATATCATTAAAATTTGCATTTACACAGTTTTAAAACATTGTCTGTTTAATGTCACCCTCCATTATGAATAGACTGATGCAGTGGAATTTAAAAAATTTGAGTTACCTTTTCAAGCATATTGACCGGGATTTTTTGAATTCCGGCTCGGATTTTGTATCAAGGTCTTCCTGGGTCTTGGAGTGCTCCTTGTGAACCAGAGATAAAAGATAAGCCCAAAGGAAGTAATCAGGAGAATATAAATCAGGTGAGCACGCAGGACAGTTTAAGTCCCCCCAGCACGTAGATTAATCATAGGAGGAAAGCTCCTTATAAAATACCCATGAAAATCCTTGTTTGGGCTGTGGCCCCATATTTTTGCAATCACACGTTCTTAATATCTCCTCTGTCTCGGAGAGCGGGTTAGAAGAATTGTTGTGCATTGTCACATCACGGTCTGAATCGACACACGAACTCGTTCTACATGTCCAGGTATTCTAACGGTATTCGGAGGTCCTTTTCTTTCTTTTTATACATTCCCCGTTGCTCTGAAGGGATCTATCCTCATAAAACACATTTCCAATCAGGACATACGACCTCATGGATCAACATAGATGTGACGATGAAAAGCACGTTTCACTGCAATCTCCGACCTATCCTAGGTGAAATACGTCTCCACAGCCAAATCGCGCTGCTGCCTCAATCACAACATGTTTGAGACTGAGACGGGTGGGAACACAAATATCGTACTCCACCCCTTCCATCACGCCATTTTTCACGCCCCGTACTTCCCTAAGAACATCACTGGAACATGTTCAAAAAAGGAAGTTCACGTGTCCCGCTGTGTATATTTTGATCCATGAAATATTCCATAAAATACTCGTATGTATATGACCGTCATACCGTAAAGCATAAAAAAAAACCGCTTAGATAGCCAATTACATATGACGCAAAATAGACGAACGAAGAGAAGAACTACTGATTTAAATAATTGATTGATTCGACAGGAGGACGAATACATATTTAGATTGTGAATTTTCAGTGATCAACCAAGGAGCAGGAACATTTTTGTTTTTTCAGAAAAAGTTCTTTAAAAAATAACATTGTTATATTGTTCCTAATTCTTGATGTGCTCAAAGTGTGATGCAATTACTCATGAGAATACAGTGTGCGTTAATTTTTTCTGAGTCCTCTTGTCACTAAATATCTGCCATGCAGATGAGCTGATGTATGTTTAATATGCGGATGTTGTTTAACTGAAACAATAAGTAATCTGATTATAAATTAAATCAAATAGTTACATTTAATTCCTATGCTGATCAAACGTGCATTAGTCTCTCTATACAGCAGTTTTTCAGTGCCATTAGGTCTCGAAACTTGGACTCAACGATGTATTCCATCAGTTCATGAATTTCACCATTGGGCTATCCAACATCTTGCCCATACCAAATAGATAGAGAGATGAACTATGTGGTGTGTTTTGTAAGTTAAGAAAATTTGGAGACAAGCGCTAACAGTCATCGTATTGTTTGAATCAGCGAACTTTATAATAAAGAATCAATCTAATCCCTTTTGTTATGATAGAGTAAATAATTTGTAACTGCATATGCACAATGCATTAAAATTACTTTGTTATATTCGATGTATGTTAAAATTATAAGATTCGCAAGCAACGCCGTCCTTTACGTTATAAGGGTTATTCAATGGGAACTTGATAGAATCATGGCGATATAGCCTAGTTGACATCACTTTTGGTGACTTTGGCAACCCTTTGGCGACCATGTTGGTGACCATTTTTGGTGAGTTCTGGATCATATTGATTCTTCCAGAAATTAGCGGAGAAATTATTTAATTTAAATGCCTATGGCGCAAGCAGATCTTTCTCGAATTATCCACGAGGCCTATAAATATAGAGATGCTCGCCGAAAGTCAGTTAGTTTTGTTTCGACCAACAATTGCTTAGTATTGTTCTGACTGGTGATTAGTAGTCTTACTTTGGCTGTTGAAGCGACTAGTGATTACTTCGGCTCTTGAACGAGTGAATGCTGGTGAATGATATTTTGGTACCTGTATTTTAGACACTGGTAATTGTGTCTGGGTGCTCTTGAAAGCTTGAAGACCTTCTGTGATTTATTCTGTGAATAATGCTGCTCAAACTTGCATTTCAAGGAATGGATTTTTGACAGTAAATTCTTATTGCTCTTAAAGAACTGTCTTGTTCTTTGTGAATGATAGGCATAAAACCCACGAGCCCCGATAGACGTAACATTATTTTTAGTGGATTACAGTTTCCTCCCATTTAAATCTAGCATCATAGAAAAAGTATAATTAATAATATAAATTAAGATACGTAATTCATATGGTTATAAGTTTGAATGAACTGCTGAATTTCAAAAATTAATGTAGGGCGGCGTTTTTGAAACTGTGGGGTGTGCCCTCTAAGGAGCGGTAATAACCCAACAAGGGGGATGTGATCATATTGAAAAGTCGAAAATGAAACATTGTTTAACAATATTATAAATTTACCGAAAGGAAGCAAAACAAAATACATTTTGACGTATTAAGAATTAAAATACGCATTTACACGGATAGAATATATTTATTTATGTATCAGTACTGCACACTGTATTTGATAATTAATTTAACGATGCAAATTTAAGAACAGGTTTAACAATTACAAGTGACTTTATGGCCTTATCATAAAAATTACATAAAAAAGTTAATCCTTATCTTGATAATTTGTACGTTTTGTAATTAAATTTATATTGTTGATTTACGTCTAAGTACATTATTACTGAATTCAATACATTTTCACTGTTCGGTTGGGGAAGGGTGGGGGGGGCTGAAGAAAGTTATGAGTGAAAATTGGGTCGCAGGAATTGAAAGTTTGAGAAGCACTGATGTAGAGGGTTGGATATACGCATTGTCTCATCGTGTACGCACTTCCAGTTCCTGACGAAGTGTTGCGCAGTAAAATGTGTGCTTGGAAACACTTAATGCAGTAGAATACTTTTTCTTTTGCTGCCCACTTTTATCTACATTCATTTGATTATGATTCAAAAATAATCACACTATATCTGTGATCTTCAAACCTTTCAACTCACGGAATCCCTAGAACTTCAAGGTGATTTCGTGGAACCCCTAGAGCTAGAAAGTGTTCTCGCGGAACCCCTAAAACTAGAAAGTGTTTTCGTGGAGCGTACTTGCACACACATACTTCGAGGAATGTTCCCAAAATAATATTTAAAGTAAATTAACTTGTTATATGGACTTTATGTAAAGGTAACTAAAAAAAGTATCGTATTTATATTAATGAAATTTCTAATTTAATTTTTTAATATTATTTACTGATTAATAAAATTAATTTGTGATTCAAGGGTCAGATATTCATGCATTATATTTACTAACTGGAATAAGTGTTTAATTTTTGTCACACGAATTGTCGAATTCTAGGTCTATTGAGATTAAATGCTATTTTATTGCATTTTCTGAGTTTAAATTGCTTTAATACTTTGTTTTTGAAGCCCCACTTATGTTGATAAAATATATTTAACTTAAACAAATATTTTAGTAGCATTAAAATGTGTATATCTGTGTGAGAAATCCCGTGTATTTTGCATGAATTTGCTTGCTTAAATTTAGATTTTAAAATATATTTTTTATATATGCCTCATTCTCTTTCCTTCATTACATGTGTTTTGTTCAACAAAATTTTTTGTTGTTACTTATGCAACCTGATCGACAGTAATATCAAATCAAGGTCCACGAAATTCATCGCGGCAAAGGGCCATATTTTTATGCCTCTCATTAGCCTTAGCTTTCAACACCATGCAGGTGATAAAACGATTTTTCTTGATTCCACTCCAATTTTGAGAGAGAACACCCTGGGGATGGTTCGGGGCCTCCCACCTCTTTTCTTTTTCCAGCAACCTCAAAACAGAACTTACATCTCGACGGTCATTTAGAGTACCCCCATGCCACGAAGACACTATACATTTAATAGCATTCATACCTTCTCCGGGATTCGAACCCAGGCATTACGGCACCGCAGTCAGCGTCACTAACCACTACACTGGATGAGCGGCGTTCCACAAATATAAAATGGTGCATTTTGCATTAGGAAACTACTTAGCTTTGCAATACTTTGTACTAATTAACGAGTATAATATTAACTCGTGGAACCCGATAGAGTAAACAGTAGAATATATTCACAATCTAATAGAATATATATATATAAATATATATATAAGATAAAACATTTTAATATTATTTTGTTATATTTTAATAAAAAATTAAAAAGTGTTGCAAATAACATTATTGTATATAAAATGAATAAAATTTTCAGTTTTAATGAATAGAATGAGCTTTAGAAACTTGTAACTATACAAACTTTATATGGAATTTGAATGCATTTTGCGTACATATTTATTTCTTATCTAATTTTTTATTGTGACTTTTGGAACCCCAGGGTTCTGTGGGATACATTTTAAAGACCACTGTTCTATACCATCGAGTTGCTGTAGTAATGTTCCCATAGTTATTTGTTCTGAAATATTAATAAATTATTATAAAATTCACACACACAATGAATTACATAGACATAGGTAATTCATTAAATGGTAAGCATAGAATATCCAATAATGAGAAGGGAATGATAATGTACAATATTTTCTGAAATCTAAGTAAGACTTGTTTGATGATCCCTGTAAAATTCCAAATAAAATCAATTTTACTTAGTGTGTCGTCGGCCTAATTCTCAGAATGCGTGACTCCTTTTGGATGAACTGTACAGACTCAAGCAATATTTGTTTGTTTTTCTATGCACGGGAATTAATTCAATACAATTATGAATTAGCGAAGTTTTTGTATAACACATGTTACGTGATCCAAGGGATTGGCTTTAAAATACTCCACTAGATGACATTAAAAGTATTGTTTCATCTTTTGCATCTATGCATTCTGATTGGCTAAAAATATATTGTTTAATCCTGTTCTCAAATTTTCAATATTTGTGACCCAATATTGACTCATAATTTTACTTGAACCTCCCCCTCCTTACAACAACAACACATTGAATTCAATAATATTATATTTTGACTCTAAAGCTACAATACGACTTTATTCTCTAAACGGCCACTAGAGAATACAAACGTCACGCTCACCCAAAGCGTTAATAGTTTCAAACGTATATATACGTCTTTCCAAAATATAATTTTTTCAGGGCACTGTTATCCATAAAACTATTCCGAAGGCTTTGAATGCAAAAAAGGAACCTTGACAGTCTTTGCGAAGGGTTTACTTATTTCAGAGGATTTGCTTATTTATTCCTTTTCTCCACCATCCCCCTCCAATGCATCATACACGCGTGACTACGTGAAAAACGGCGGCATTGAAGAGTAAATCGAGTAATTTTTTATTGGCAGTTTAGAGATTAATTATAAACCGTAGAAATTACCAAGATATTTTTGTAAATATTTTTATATGTAACAAACCCATGGGGTCACTGGTTACTATTAAGCTTGTTCTTATAATATTGTTAGATTAACTATGAAATACATGTGGGCAGTACTGACACATTTATAAGTTTATTATATCAGTGTAAATGTGTATTTTATTTTTTATTATGTCAGAATGAATTTTGTTTGTTTACTTTCAGTAAATTAAAGATTTTTTTAAATAATATTTTGTTTACGAATTTCAGTAGGCTCGCGCCCCCCTTTTAGAGTATTCACGAGTGGAAATGGTTTAAGAAATACTGGTTTAATCGTATGCTTCATTAGAAATAAAATAATTGTGCTTCCAGATATGTATATTTATAAAAATAAAAATATACATCAGTACGTAACATAAAAACATCAAAGTTAAAATTAGTTAAATACGAATCTGAAGGTGAATTGGGTGCAATTACAAATAATTGCTTATGCATTGTGCGATAAGAAAATATATCATTTGTAATTATTTGGTATATTTTTGAGGGTATAATTAGGAATACTACACACACGCAGTCATCTGAATTTTTAGCTGAAATATGATTAATTTTTTTTATTTCAATCATCGAAAAATGTTAAGTTTATTTGAAAAAAAATATTAACGATTATAAGCAACTAAACAATATGAACATATTTTAAGCACCAATTGGACTTTTATATCCAATTGACTTCATACCAGAAAAATATTACTCTTTAAATGCGCATCCAAATGAAAATTCTATCCATAAAAATACAATTAAATACATACTACAGTTGTAAGCCATTTAGATATGTTTGAAATATTCTAGAAATTACTTTTACAGATCGTTATTTGACGAGGCATATTCTACTGAAAACGCGTCAACTCAATGCGAAGCTTTCAAGCAACACAATGGAGCTTTTGGCATTAAAACTTCACATTGCGCTAAACTCCTCGTATAGCTTAAAATTTCTTGCGTTACAAAGCTTTGATGTACATTGTTAAAATAATCAAAATGCTGTACTAACAACTTGAACAAATATATAAAATAATAAAAATGCATTCATTATTACAATTTATAATATAATAGAAATAGTATATATATTTCCTGTAAATGTTTTCAAAATGGTGTGAAAAAAGTAATTATGGCCCACAATAAATAAGAAAGGGACATTTTTAACTAAACCTTTTCTCCAATAATGCAGGTCTTTAACCCATTGAAGTTATTTTAACAGTCCGTTGTAACAAATGTGTGTATCAAAGGAATAAATTTTATCATAGTAAGTATAAAAATACAAGACTATTGTACTATTAAGTGGAAATAAATTCCCTATTCCTAATACAATACTAGAAATCACAACACAAAGGTTGAGGTAAAATTACGCTAGTTCAAATAAACGCCTTAGTTATAATAGACAGTATGAACAAAGATACAACTACTTCCAATTTTGACATCAAAATGAATCATTATTATGTTGCTGACGCGGAGCAGAAATACATCGCTCCACAGATGGACGATTCTTAGAAGATATTTATTAGTTGATTAGTTTATTTATTTCTTTTGTACGGATTTTTATTATTTTATGACAGGAAATAATAAATGTGTTTAACTAAAACATTCTGAATCAGAACCAAATGAAGATATATTTCAATCTTAAATGTAAATCTCTACGGTAAATTTCCAGGTCTAAAACTCAAAGACAATGAGCTAACTCTACGAGCGATGATATTAACATTCAAAATACAATGGGACAAAAATGTTTAAAGTTGTAGCCTTAATTTTGCCTTTTTAGACTCAAAATTATAAATCATATATATTATCAGTTTAAGTTACCGGACTGCGTTCAAAACCATGATTTTACCAAAGCGCGATGGTGAATCCAAAGAAAAAGGTTATCATTCGAATACAAAATATTAATTAACAATAGACAGAAACACAAAAGTGAATCAAGAGGCATGTGCAAAAATAATTTACATAGGACTTATATACTTGATAATAAACTTACATGGATACAGCATATTATACACTGCTAAACACCGTAAATGCAACACCAAGAAAGACAACAGATAGCACAACAATATTTATTTTGTAGATAACATGTTGACCAAGCATCAAAAATGATTAAATTTATAAACTTCTGTGAAGTGTCGTTCCCCTGCCAGAATCAGTAGCCAGAGTAGACACCATTGTTGGAGATCACCGCTGCCAAACGGCTCGGCATTGATTCATAGAGACTTTGGATGTGTTTTGGGGGAACAGCAGACCAAGCAGCTTCCACACGTTGCCAAAGTTGATCTGATGCGGCAGTTGGGGGTGTAATCTGGGTCAATCGTTGAGAAAACAAGGACCACATGTTTTCTATCGGCGAAATATTAGGAAAGCGAGCCAGCCAGAGAAACAATTCAATCTGGTGGTTGACGAAAAATATTTGAATAATGCGTGCAAACGTATGGTCGCGCATTATCGTGTTTAAATATGGCTGTGGCCAAACCCTGAAGGTAAGGGATGACAACTGGCTCCAACACCTCGAAGATGCAGCGCTGGTTGTTTGAAGTACCAGCAATGTGTACTAGAGGAGTGCTAGAGGGCCATCCGATGCATCCTCGTACCATAATACCCTGTTCACGACCAGTGTGGTGGTGTTTAACGCAGCTTACGGTGCCTCCAGACTCCAATCCGACCATCGTGGTGTTGCAGACAGATGCGTGACTCGCCAGTAAAGAAAACTTCATTCGATTATTCCTCCAAATCCTTCTTTCATCGCACCGTTGGCGGTGGAGACGTCTGTTGTTCTGCGTCAAGGTTAGCCCATGCAATGGACGTCTTGCGGACAGACCACACTGTGGTAAACGGCGTGGAATGGTACGTGCAGACACTGAATGATGCCTTACAGAATCAATATGCTGTGCTACGGTTCGTAATGTAACTGAGCGATCAGTCACTGTCATGCGCACAATTCGTCTGTCCTCACGTGAAGTGGTGCACTGAGATGGATGCGATCGACTACGTTGGTCCGTCTTACTTTAATGCATAAAACTTTCATATATCCGCATACGGTTGTTTGGTTTCGTCCAACACGACTACCGATTTCACTGAAAGGTAAACCACAATCTCGGTAGCTCACTATTCTTCCTCTGTCAAACTCGTATACTTGATTCAAAGCTGATCAAAGTTTTCTACGAGATATAACTGATCGTTTGATGAAAAAATAACACAAGATAATCAAAATTGCCGAACTTGAAATCATCGAGATCCCCACGCCTTAAATAGCACTTTGAAGTGGCGCCACAGGCGCGCATTATGAGTGTGTATACTGAAATTCTAATTATTTGCATATCTCACCTCCGCTAATGCATGTTGTAAATTTCATGTTATTTGCATGCTTCCTTCAGTATGTTGCATTTACGGTGGCCAGCAGTGTACATGCGCGAAACCAATTCCGGAATGCTCAAAGAGTAATGTGCCCCCTAGTTTGCCGGAATTCCACAATGACACTAGAAAACAAGGTATTTCTCTACACAGCCATCTTGCAGCCCACTATGAGTTACTGTTGTCCTGTGTGGGAATATGCTGCTAATAGTAATTTACAAATGCTAGGAATTTCTCAAAATAAAACTATTTTCATGATTGATCGTGCGAATATGAAAAATTCTGATATTTATATAGAGCTCTTAAACTTCCAAATTAAATAATTTTTTAAAGAAACTAGCAACCAATATTTTTGATTCACTTCCTCCCACCAATAATCATGCCATCCTCAAACTGGAAAATAATATTCCTTGTGATAATACCAAATGACCAAGGAGAATACTCCTTGACTCCTACAATCCGCCATACGATTAATTTCTTTCATTTGCATGTTGGAAAATGACTTGCTAAATCTAAAATTCTTAACTAATTACTTTTTTTTATTTTCATTCACAATTTTTTGCTTCACCCACACAGGCAACTTTCCCAATCAGTAATTATCTCAATAACTTCAGGGCAGCCAATCCGGAGCCATTTCAGTCATCTCCCTCGTCCAACCACAAGCCACTCCAGGATGAACTTTTTCACCCCTCTGACTTTGTCTTCAAGTTCCTCATAGCCATAGCCACACCCCCTTTCCTCGAACAAGCAACCAATATTAGGTTGTTCTCTCTCCACCAAAGACCTGCTACTTCCCCAAGAAACATCACTAGTATGATATGAGATGAAGGCTCGATTCGCGAGCCATATGCCCAACGACAGTCAGAGGCATACTTGCATATCACTTTTCGACATAATCACCAAGTCTATTTAGGCATTTATCAGAACGCAGAGCTAACTTGCTTAACCCATCTTGGTAGAAATAAGGTATCTGTCCATTGAGCCAGGTCTCGGCGGATGTTTTCAGAGCACTGTCTTGGAATATCGCAGCATATCAGAAACAATATGCTGCACTCAACCATAGCTGAGTCCCAGATCTGACGAGATTTCACTCACCCCCGAGTGACCCGTCGATCATTTTGAATCATTTATTCAATTCCTGCCTTGTTGATTTATGTCATTGAAGAACTTGGCCGGCCGCTCTGTGTCACATAGAGGCTATCGACATAGTATCTGCCTGATTGAAAGGAATGACACAATTTCGCTACATGTTGTCTGCTCATTGCAGATGCGGACACATTCTTTGCCCATAAAAATCGAATCTCAACTCACACTTTCAAACGAGACCAATTTCCTCAGTCTTATCATTTCAATCGTCTTGAACTACCTGGGAATTTTCACTACCTGCAGACACACCAGCTGTATGACAAGTAGTGTCATTTGTCTCCACTTTGGGTAATCAAAACATCTCTACATTATGTAGTTTTTAAATGCTGTGGCTTGTAACCTTTTTTCCCCCTATGTCAGTGTTTCTCAAACTATGGGTCGCGCCCCCCTTGGGGGAAGTAAGAACTCTCCAAGGGGGGCGTGAGACTATTGAAAAGTCGAGAACAAAAGATTATTTTTAAAAAATTATTAATTTACTGAAAGTAAACAAACAAAATACATTCTGACATAAAAAAATACACATTTGCACAGATATATTACAATTAAAAATATATCAGAGCTACACAATGTATTTTATAATTAATTAAACAATTCTAAGTTAAAAAGAAGTTTATTAATTATCAGTGACTCCATGGGTTTGTCATATATGTAATTTATAACAAAAATTAACACTTATATATCTTGATAATTTTTGTGCGGTTTATAATTAAACCTTGACTGCCGATCATAAGTTTCGTGATACACTTCCCAATGCAAAACGTTTTCCACGTAGGCACGCGTATGTAATGTATTTAGGGAAGGGGGAGGAATAAAGGAGCAAAAGTAATCTGGAATAAGTAAATCCTTCGCAAACATTGTCAAGGTCCTTATATTGCATTCCAAAGTCTTGGAATAATTTTACGGATAGCAATGCACACAAAAAATCGTACTTGGGAAACACGTATATATACGTCTGGAGAAATAAAGGCTTTGGCTTACAGATACGTTTATATACACGGGGGGTCGTATCGTAGTCGTATCGTAGTTTTAGCGGCAAAGTTTAGTATTATTGAATTCAGTACATTGTTATTGTATGGGGGCGATGAAAATGATGATTGAATATTGGGTCGCGAGTATTGCAACTTTGAGAAGTACTGCCCTATGTATATAAATGAACAATTTTTATGATATTTAGTTTCACTTGATTATTAATAATATAGATATAAAAGTAGAATTATACAAAATATTAATTAGTTAAATAGAATATCCATATAAATTAGAATAATACAAAATATTAATTAGTTAATTAGAATATTCAAATGAAACTAGAATAATACAAAATATTAATTAGTTAATTAGAATATCCATATAAAACTAGAATAATACAAATATTAATTAGTTAATTAGAATATTCAAATAAAACTAGAATAATACAAAATGTTAATTAGTTAATTAGAATATTCAAATAAAACTAGAATAATACAAAATATTAATTAGTTAATTAGAACATTCATATAAAACTAGAATAATACAAAATATTAATTAGTTAATTAGAACATTCTTATAAAACTAGAATAATACAAAATTTTAATTAGTTGATTAGAATATTCAAATAAAACTAGAATAATACAAAATATTAATTAGTTAATTAGAATATTCATATAAAACTAGAATAATACAAAATATTAATTTGTTAATTAAAATATTCAAATAAAACTAGAATAATACAAAATATTAATTAGTTAATTGGAATATTCAAATAAAACTAGAATAATACAAAATATTAATTAGTTAATTTGAATATTCAAATAAAACTAGAATAATACAAAATATTAATTAGTTAATTAGAATATTCAAATAAAACTAGAATAATACAAAATATTAATTAGTTAATTAGAATAGTCATATAAAACTAGAATAATACAAAATATTAATTAGTTAATTAAAATATTCAAATAAAACTAGAATAATACAAAATATTAATTAGTTAATTAGAATATTCAAATAAAACTAGAATAATACAAAATATTAAT
Source organism: Trichonephila clavipes (assembly GCA_019973935.1). Taxonomy (NCBI): domain Eukaryota; kingdom Metazoa; phylum Arthropoda; class Arachnida; order Araneae; family Nephilidae; genus Trichonephila; species Trichonephila clavipes. Next base: position 149,308 of record BMAU01015554.1, read on the forward strand.
TAGTTAATTAGAACATTCATATAAAACTAGAATAATACAAAATATTAATTAGTTAATTAGAACATTCATATAAAACTAGAATAATACAAAATTTTAATTAGTTGATTAGAATATTCAAATAAAACTAGAATAATACAAAATATTAATTAGTTAATTAGAATATTCAAATAAAACTAGAATAATACAAAATATTAATTAGTTAATTAAAATATTCAAATAAAACTAGAATAATACAAAATATTAATTAGTTAATTGGAATATTCAAATAAAACTAGAATAATACAAAATATTAATTAGTTAATTGGAATATTCAAATAAAACTAGAAAAATACAAAATATTAATTAGTTAATTGGAATATTCAAATAAAACTAGAAAAATACAAAATATTAATTAGTTAATTAGAATATTCAAATAAAACTAGAATAATACGAAATATTAATTAGTTAATTAGAACATTCATATAAAATTGTCATTTAAATATTATAAAACTAAAATTAAAAGAAATACCGCTAACTTACATGATAGATCTGACTGAGTTATAACTGTGAGTAAAATTTGCGTAAGTCGGTGTAGAATCTCCTATAAAATACATATAAATTAATTTTAGTTGGGGTCAGAGAAAAAATAAAAAATAATTTACATAAATAATATGTTTAATAAAATATAAAATAATGCAAATGTAAAATCGCAAACGGGTGCTATTTTGATGTAGAAGGTTTGATAAAATCTAACCAAGTAGTCTGTGCTGGCTCAAAGAATTTTTACTCTCGCAAAACTTCCTTAACACTAGAACGTCCAGGATTTTGATTATCCTTAAACCTCCCGAGATGTTATTTTGATACCGCGATTAAAAATATACGAAGTAATTGTTTTAACTACATAACTGCAGGATAGCTGTTCAGTAGGGTGTAGGTTTATGACTTTTTAATATTATTTCATGTAATTATCATACATTATGACTCCTTATATAAAAAAAAAAAAAACTGACGTTGACATTATGTTTGGCGAAGCTTGTTCGACCACTACTTTGTTGCTAAACTTTTTGTGTCGCAAATCTGCCAGGAACATTACTATTATCCATCCTGTCCCCTCCCTAGTGACATATCTATATGGATTTACTGGAATATTATCAATTACATCTCTGACTTTCTTCAGATTCTTCACAGTATTTTACATTCAATCTTATGTCTTCATCAGAATTTGAAATTGATCCAAAATATTCTCAGAAAGCTCTTGCAACAAAGAAGCAATTTCATCAAGCATTAGACCCTTCCTAAGAGCTATCGTTTCAGGGTGTCTGCTCAGCACTAAGTTTGAAAATCGGCTGAATTTCTTTTTAGGAGCAGATGAGTAAATACTTTGTAATGAAACACTTTGAAACAATTTATTCATTTCTACTATGAACTCAATAACATTGTATTGTATTATAACAAGGTAAAAAAAATGTGCGATAGGGCTTTAGGAAGTTTTTGCTAGTAGTATCTTCTTAGTAAACCATATTTTGTAGAACGACCGCATTTTATAAAGATAAATTGTCTTGGTGTCGAAACCACACCAGCGGACGCTCTAGGTACATTTATTTGGAAAACCACTTCTAATTAACGTAGAACCACAAAACAGTTTTTGTGTGATCATCAGGGAAAATAATTCAAAGTCACGAAAAATTTTCATATTTCTTGGAAAAGTGTGGAAAGGAGAACAAAGTTAACTGGCTCCGGTATCAAATTGACACCCACGGATGTTCTAGTGTCAATAAATAATGTTAAAATCCTTCTTTTGTTGAAAGAAATACGCTTTTCGCTGGACTCGGCATTTTCTAAAATTTGTAACCATTTTTATATTAACCTGATGCCTTCTGTCAAATTTCCAACCATTATTCGATCTCATTGGGTCCAAGAGATTCAAGTTCTTCAATTGTTAGCTCCTGATTGTGTGAATCTAGAAGTTTTTGAACGTTATCGCCATCTACATCTGAATTTATTTGTCTGGCAATATCGACAACTTTTTCAATCACATTACCTTTTACATCAGGCTCTGGCACTTATTCCACCTGAGTTTTAGTGAAATGGTAAAAAAAAGGACGAATCGAAGAAGTTTGAAAATCGCGTAACTACGGGCTTGTGTAAGTCGTGATATTATTGTAATTAAATATGATTTTTAAACAAAAAGAGAGAATGAAGAAAAAATGTCTTTTTCAAAACATTCTCAATTTCTGGATATTCTGCTTCTACAACTTCTGAATAAAACCAGAATTTACGGAACAGAGTTTGAACAAAATTAGGACTATTTTCTGAGTTACAAAACATGTAATAAGAGCCTTTTGTATTTTTTGTTAAAATTTCTCTACTCTCATATTTTAAAAAATACAAGTTAATCTATTTCTGAATTATATAATTCAAAATCTTCTATAAAGACGCCTTAGTTATATATAAAATAAACTAAACCCGGTGACGTAACAGCCCATGAAGGCCAAGGACGACTGTGCCGATACGAGTTTTCATGACTTTGGGTACTGAGGTGCATGAGCAGATGTTTCGAACAGGTGGGTCAGCATGACGCGAACGAATGAGTATTAACGTCGCACTTCTTAGCTACTTGAAGGCTTTGGTAACAGTTTTCATTATTTTGAACCACGTTCAAGTGACGCGGACGACACCTGAGATGGAACTCCCTTCTTCTCGTTACCACATCACACCAACAAATGGATGTTTGAGCCACGACATATTAAATGTAAATTGGCCCCCTCTGAACAGTGGGTCTTCTGTGGTACTTGGTACAGACTCATGACACGTCCCGGGTACGAGTCATCCACCTTGACCACAGGGCTACCGTTACCACCAGTCTGAAGTGAAACCCAGTGTTTGATTCTCAAGCGCAAACTTGCTACTCATTTATCACCCACTGAAGGAATGTAAGACTGTTTCGGCCACTCCGGGGTTTCAGCCTTAGACATGTCGCGTCGAAGCGCGATATGCAACCATTCAGCCACTTGGTTTCCTTAGCTAAATTTTTGTAAGCAAGTGGTTATCACTATGGAATAATTTCCATATTGCTTTGGGTAAAAACCTTCGTGAAATCGATTTTAAGTTTTGATATTTCTAAACTCTACAAATCAGGAATTTTCCAAAGATATAACATTCTCACCAATTTATGAATTAGAAGCATTTTAAAATGATTTTGTTTTAAAAAAATAATCGGCTGATGAACCACGCCCACTTTGACTGATCGAAATGTAAACATATTGTATTTTTAAATCTAGGGAAAAAATTGCAAAGTCTATACTTTTTTCATTTATTCATACACAACTAACTTTAGATAACTGTATAATAACAGAAAGTTCAACTGTTATATATCATCAGCCTAGTTATCAGACTGCGTAACTCCACTGGTGTAACTGATTGAATATAGAAGTGCAACGCGCCAAGCGCTTTTTGGCACGATTCCTTAATCGTGCCAAACAGTGGTTGTTGTCGGGTTACATGAAATCTAAGATGACGGCCTAGCAGTAGCAAATCATCAGGCAAATAATTGTAAATAACTGTTTCAAAATATATTTCAAATGAAGAATGTAGGAATAAATTAAAAAGCTAGCGACAGCATATATTTACCTTTTTTGTGTGAAGGAAAACTTTCCCCTTTTTTTTTGTCTACACAATGCCTCAGTGCGCGCTCCACTTTTAATTTATTCCTTCGATCAGCGTAATTACTATTTTTTTTATTTCATAACAAAACTAGATTTCTAAGGAAGACGTGGTGGCAATATTTTAACATAAAATAAATGCAACAGAAAGTAATAAAAATTTATTACACTTCCAGATATAAATTTAAACTATTTTAAGCGTTCATTTCCCAAAATTTGCAACAATGTGTTACTTTTGCTGAGCAGAGATCCCAAAGAAAAAAAAAAAAAACAAAAAATTAACACTAATATACGTTATCCCCATGGCAACCACATTATAGCACGATAAAAACATCAAAGTAAACCATATTGTAATATTATTGCCTATCTTGGCGAACATAAACAACTTGGCACGTAGCCATACTATATCAAATTAGCATTCCAGATGGAGTTACGCAGTCTGATAATTAAACCGACGATATGCTAAAAATTTTGAAGCCAATTTTGGGCATGCGGTTTTATTAATTGAATGTTATATTTAAGATTTAGTGATTTTACAGAAATTTAGGTCTATTCTTTACTTTAAATTTAGTTTCAATTAGTTACCATTACTGATTGTTTAAACTCGCTAAGGCTTAGTAAAGTGTTATATAAAAAAATATAGAACTTTTTGGAGGTAGAGTTGAATTTAAGAATTTTTTTGTCATTCAAGAAACAAATTTGAATGTTGAAATGTGACCATAGTCATTGATAAAAAATAAGCCATAAATAATTATATAACTAATAAATATAACATAAGCATACATGCTTCAAATAATAAAAGAAATTTTTCATCATCTATTAGATAATGAATACAGCATATATTAAAATTATGCATAATAAAGTCAAAACTAGGATTAATAAGTGTTTCAAAATACTTACTTTAACAAGGTAAGATTTCTTATATAAAATTACGTTTTCTAAAATTTATGCTTTTAAAATTGTGGAAATTTACTGTATGCATGTACTCTATATTTTTAAAATGCAATTGTGTATACTGAAGTGACGTTTTTAAAATATTCTTAAAACATACAGCTAGAAAGCAGATATCATAACAAAAAAAGACAATTTTCAAAAAAATTCTGGGTGATTTTACGTAAAAGTATGTTTTGAAAGCCTGAACAATATGTTTGAAAAATCTCACTTCAGTATAAATATTAATATTTATTTATGGTACAGACAAGTTTTTGAGCTTTAGCTTTCAAAACGTTTTTCCATAGGTACATAGATAGCTGATTATGCGAGGACTTTTGTCATTGCACATGTAAAGCTTGTTATGTACAAAAAAATACTCAAACTTCATGTTTAGAAACATGAACATACTATTGTTTTGGCTGTTTCAGAAGAAATTTGACCAGTGTAGACAAACTTTTGATGTTTGATATTTTTGGAAACACTGTTTGCATGTGAATGTACAAATTCGTACTGAATACTTTCGAAATGTCGTATAGTCATGTATTTCGAAATGCACAACCAAACCATTTTGATACGTTTTCATTATATTTACGATTCTTTATGGTAAACTTTGATATTTGTAATGCATGAAAGCTGAAAATTCTTCAAAAATTGACACAGAATTTCAGAAAATTGGTGTAAATTCTACAAAATATCTCGTTGAACAAAAACTGAAAAATGACGTATATGTACTTTCTGGGCAATTTAAGACTCTTGCATCTATTTTATGCAAAATAAACTAAGATGAAATAATGTTTAATAAAATAGGATATATATACATGTGTTGTAATTCATTATTTTGGTGAAGTGGCTATTTACATTAAAAATTCTATTTTTTCAAAATGATTGTTTTCAAAATGTGTGTGTACCTTTTCCTCTGAACCTACTGAATAAATGCCCAGGCAATTTTTACTGCGCGTAACTGAACATTATATATAATGAAGTTATTTGGAGGTGATTTTCCCAAAATAATTTGCTAAAGAGCTGTTATCGTAAAAAAAAGGAGTTTTCAAAAATTCATAAATAAACTTTTACGTTGATTTTTTTTTTTTGAAAAAAAAAAGAAACAATATGAGATTGAAAAAAATTAAATTCATTATAAATAAAAAAGGCTTAATTAATATACAGACAAAATTTGAAGTCTTTATATTTAATGGTTCTTGAGAAACATATTCCTGAAAAAGCACAATTTAACAATGTTGGTATAGGGCAGGGGTGGCGAACCTCTTTCTAGATCTACATGCCAGAGGTGCCGTCAAAAAGTTTTGACTTTTGATTATTGGGAAAATAAGAAACCTAAGCACTAAAACAAAACGCAAAACTCTTTATTAACTACAGAAAAATACATTTTGTATTTTATAATAGTAAAGGTGTTTTAGTTAAAGGTGTAATTCAAGTTAAATAAAGTAACATTTGTGTGATTTCTGCTGCTGCAGATTAGATGACAAATAAATTATATTAGGATTGGTTCAAATGTTACTTTTAGCAGAATGTATACTGAATTGGAGTCATCTACCAAAAAATTGTTTCTAAACGAGTCTCTAATGTTATTCATCTCTGAAAATAATGACTCGTAGACATAGGTCGAAGAAAATATGGTTAAAATAGCATGAGCCTGCTTCTTCAAACAGTTAAACGTATCTGGAATGGAATTTCATGTTTCCAAAATTTAGTTACTGGCATTTTTACTTATTTTCCTTGTTAATCGTTCTGTTTCAATCAATTCCAACTTTTCCTTTTTTCAATAAATTTTTGAATTCATTTTGAACTAGACTAGAAATCAATAAGTTGTACTTCAAATTCTTCAATTTTCAACTAATCGAGTTGGGACAAGTTCAGTTTATCAAATGATGTCACATCAGAGTACATAATAAACTTGAGCGTTTCTGATAATTCTTTGAAATGAGAAAATCTCACTGAAAATTCCTTGATTGAAGAATCAATCGCGGTTAATCGTTTTGATCGGTGGCGTGCCCAAAATATTGTGCCAACAATGGCACGTGCCAACGGTTCGCCATCCCTGGTATAGGGGGTACCGACTAACCTTGTATATAGATAATTTTTTTCCTTCATTTTTTTTTTGCCAAAATATTACATTTAAATTACTTTTTCTTGTGATAATTTTCTTTAAACTTATTTATTTGTATATGGTTTATTCAGTTAATACTTTTTTTGTTTCTAATGAGCTGCGGATTGGTGTTTTATCATTGCAAACCCAGTATATTCCCGGAAGGAGATATCACTTATTAGTGTGGCGCCATATAGTCGGATACCAATCACCACAGGTAATTTTAAGCCCAGATTCTTCCCTAGAGGGAAACAACTGGGCTCTCACGATGTGAACCAGTACTAGGATTTCTTAATTTTGCCGAGATCATCAAAACCAAACAGACACTCTAGGATCTTTTACATGTCGTATAATTTTTCGAAACGGACGCTGTCGTATTTCTGCATCATGAAAGTCCGTTGACTTGGGCCAGGGTCGAACCCGCAACCTTGGGTGCAGACGCCGAGAGACAAACCAAACATCTCACCCATCCGGCTTTTCAATTAACGCTAAATATTAGGTAAAAAAGAATTATTTATGCTGTTTTTTAAAGTTACACTTCCGAACATAGTTAATCCCCTTATTGGACTCTGTGAATATTTATTAGTATATAACATTAAAAAAATATGCCTTCTATTTTTTTTTCTTGTACCCAGTAAGGGTATTTGTACGTCTAACTATGTATGAACCCTAATTGAATGTTTCTTCTCACTAAAGTATTGAAAAACTACAGATTTTTTTGGCTATTCTGAATTTTTGGCATCGCCTTTGAAGGAATATGTAGAAAAACTGGATGAAATATTTAATTCAACAAAGAATAAAATATCATCGAATTAAATCAAAATAATTTTTTAAGATAAAAAACAAGACTGTAGATTTTTGCCTTGGAACAAACAGATTTCTAATATATATTAATAATATAAAATTAAAAAAAAAAATTGTTATAAGAAAAACATTTCCAAAACTGAACGTAAATGGAAATGCATTTTATATTAAAATTACTAAAAATGCTTGGTTTTCAGAAGTGTATGGCTAAAAAAAATATCAATATCAGTATTTCCAAGAATTTTTTGAGTAAAACAGGTTGTATGTAGAAAGAAATTATTTATATTTCGTAAGAAAAAATTGAAGGCAGACGAAAAAAAGTATAATTCTTTTAAATTCATTTTTCCGCTTTTCCGTGTAAATTTACTTATTTTGTGTTCAGACTTAAGGACTTTCAAATTGGATTCTGACAACAAAGCAAGTTTTCTCTAAAATTTTCTGTATCCTTATCTTTGTCGGTACAGAAAATCTAAGACAAATGAAAGGCATATGTCTGTGCAAATGAAGAAATCATACAAATACATTTCAATGCAACGATAACTCATTTTTTAAACTTATTTTTCTACCAAATGTTTTAGAAAGAAATTGGATTCAATGCAAAAAAATACTAACTACAGCAGTTTATTAAGTAATTGGTTACTTAATTGTTTAAATTGTGACAAAAAAACGAATATAAAATTCATGAACCCTGATCTACGCAACATTATTATTCATTTTGTAAATTTTAAATTTTCCTGCTATCAACAAAAGTACTAAACCAAAATTATTCCAAACTTCTTCAAAGGTAATTGCAACTTCAGAATTAAGTAAAAATTAAGTTATAAACTTACATTTTTAAGTTCTAAAAAAACCCTATCATTTTTTTTTTTTTTGCATTTTGCAGAAAGCTGAATATTAACATCAAATTAACATAGAAATGAAAATACAAGTAATTTTTGTCGTGTAAAACATTTTTGAATACACTCACACACACAGAATTACAAAAAGTAAATCAATTTAAGACTTATGTTTTATTTTTTTAAAAATATTGTTATCTTTAAAAAAATTCTTACACAATTACATGATGGATGTTGGTTGCGGTATTCAAAATTGTGGTTAAAACTCAATTAAAAACTTTACTTCATTCTCTTAGCTACCATTTATCGCACATGACACTTTGTCCAGTTTAAGTTTAAAACTAAATACAGTAAACGCAATGGAAAAAGAAAGATCAAGGCCTACTGTGCCCATCTCAGTTTTCGAGATTTTGGACAATGAGGTGCATGAGTAGGTGTTCCAGTCAGGTGGTCAGTTTGAGGCGAAACCATCAATCTATTGTTACCCAAAACACAAAATTGGCACTTATGTTATTTATCTACTGAAGGGTGAAAGAATGAGTCAATCTTGTCCATCAAGGGTTAAAACCCCTACCTGTGCTATGGAAGCACGATGCACTACCACTCGCCCACTGGTCTTCTCCATTTTAAGTTTGCAAAAAACATTTGCCTATACCTTTGGTTAAATAAGAGTTTAAATCCCCGACTGGACACAAAATCATAATCCAATAAGTGAGCGCGTTTGCCCCTTGTGTTCAATAAAAAAATGAAAATAATTAAAATAAATGTATTACATGTATGATAAAATTTATGTATATAACATAACATAAATAAGTTAGTTATTATTAGTAATAATAGAAGCATTAATTGACAATGATAAATGATGTGATACATAAGACAAATAATCAAGGGAAAGTATTGCCAGTCCTTTTATCTTCCAAATGTAGTCATTACACTGGGAATAGTTTATTGCTTAAAAGAAGTATCTTTAATTTTTCCAATAAAAAGGAAAAGAAATAAATTATTATGGTTACGTTATACCTAAAATTTTTGTATGTTAATGTATCCGACTACTTCCAAGTACTTTTTTAAAAATAGGAAGATATAGAGACTTTTTTGTGGTTTTTTTGTTTATTTAGTACATTTTTTTTAAAAAAAAGGCTAAAATTAGGAAGTGAAAAATAAATGATTACTATGGGTACAAATGGGTAAAAATTGACAAATAATTACATAAACGAGACTCGCTCTGTACAAATAGTACATGAACAAATTCTCACTTTTTGAATTTGATGTATTACTTTGCTTTTCCTTTTAGAAAATACTTCTGGATAGATATATTTTACTTTTTAAAAAAATAGAGCACACACTCTCTCTTTATCTTGGTTATTATAGGGATTTGTTTAGAAAAACAGCGATTATATTCACATAAAGAACTGTAAATTTCGAAATAAAACAGTGATTGAATGATAAATCCAAAGGTTAAAAAACTTTTGCTATTATACAGAACATACACAAAAATTTCAGCACATTATATTAAAAACTTTTTGAGCAATCACTGTCTGTGTTTGAGCTTTCCTAAAAAAACATATTTCAAGTAAAACGCATTTTAAAATATATCTTGCTTAAAGTAATGGTATCTGCTTTTACTACAATACTTGTAGTTCTTGTTCTAATGATTGGAAAATAAAAAATGTGGTATTTTTATAAAACTAATAAAATGGCCTATATAATAAAATCATACAAGAATTACAAACGATACAATTTTTTTAAAAAAAATCATGATTTTAGGGGTGTTGGATACTTTAAGACTATCGAAAACACTTTGAAATTTTTTGTACACCTTTGCATCCAATACCGACCGAGTTAACATTTATAATCGAGCGGATATGAATCCGGAATGCTGGAAAAACAGTCATTGTGTTCTTTGAAGTCCACCATATTTGCTCTCAAATACGTTTGAATCGTGTTCACCTAAGAGTCGAAGCTTCTGCTTCCAATATTGACAATAGTTTATAAACGAGTCTGAATTCGGTCTGCTAGAAGGCCACTCTTCATATTGTTACGCTGATTGGAGTTAGATGATTTTATGTAAATCAGTCACAAAGAACAAGACCACTTTTTAAGAGCGATGAGAAGTTATTTTCAAAAATCCAATCCTTGAAATACACGATTCAGCAGCAACAATATTCGCAGTCTAAATATCAGAAGGTCTTCACACCTTCAACAGCATTCAGACACAAATATCAGTGTCTAAAATACATCCATATAAAAATTATTCACAAGCACCGCTCGTCTTATTCAACAGCCTATCTAATTTCGAGTCGTATCTTCACCTTCAAGGCAGAACTATTAATCGCTAGTCAAAACAATACTAACTTTCGGCGAACATCTCTCTATTTATATGCCTCACGGATTATTCAAGAAAGATGCGCTTGCATCACAGGTCTTGAAATTTGTGTATTTCTCCACTAATTTCCAGAATTATTTCCAGAGTGTCCCGAACTCGCCAAAGTTGTCACCAAATTCGCAAACTTGGTGACTAAAATTGCAGCAAGATGTCGCCAAGGTCCCGCTAAATCGTCATTATAATTTATAAGACGGCGCTGCTTGCAAATTTTACTAATTTAACATAAAATAAATATAAAATAGGGTAATATAAATGCACTGCACATTCAAATGAAGATTATTTCCTCTAATTTATGCAAAATTTGTAACAAAATTCTTTTGAATCCACCACATTTTGTTTTAACTATCATTAGGTATTCATCACTTTACGAGCTAAAATCCTGATCTTTTAAGACTTATTTAGAATCAACATATATAAGGGACTAAAATTTTTTTGAAAAATATTGCAGACGATATCCCACATTGAAATTTAAAATGGTCTGCTACATTTGAGTCTCAGTAGAAGATCTCAAGAAGAAGATCTCAAATGTATGTATGAGAATATATGCATTTATATGTCCCCAACAAATGTTAGTTACCCCCAAAAATACAAATATTATATATAGAATTACTTGGTTTGAAAATTCAAGTTTTATAATGAAATAATGATATTACTTGAACTAATTCATTTCATAGAAACAGGCTTACAACTAAATAATTCCATATTTCCACTGAAGAGTATTAGACATTCTAAGAATTTATATATGTTGGCAAATAGTTTTGTCTGAATGTATTTCTATTAAATTACGCAATGAGTATGTTTGTGTGCATATATATACATTATATTTATATACATAACTACTATATATGTATATTTAAATACAGTTAGTTATTATTAAAGGATTTTTAGTAAATATTCATCTTTCCAAATATTGTCTACAGTTATAAACCTACATATTCATTTCTTAGATGAGAGAAGTATTAGTACATTTTGAAAATAATATATTCCATTATTTTTTGAACCTTAGTATTATAGACATAGACATATAGAGTATCTCATAACTCGACAATAAGCCAGCCTGAAATGAAAGGTGGGGTCATATCCGTTCTGTGAAAATATAAATTAAAATTCTCTATCCCCTGGTTAAGGGAGGAATTAGTGTATTTTTGAAAGTGGAAAATTGACACCCTTCATCAGATCATTAGTTACTTTTACCCCACATTTCACGATTTAATGATGTTTTTTCACTAACGTCATCTTACATATCCGTACGCAATTAAGACAAACATGTTTTCTGGTTTAATTAAAATTCACGAAATTTATGTGAGCGAATAACTGAATATTAACGTCGCACAATTCAGCTACTCAAGGGTTTTTGGTGACGGACCTCGTAATTTTTGTCATGGCCAAGTCACGAGGGCGACACCTGAGCTGGCCTCTCCTTCTTACTTCTACACCACACCAACGGAATGTGATATTGCCGCGATATTTTAAAGTGCATCGGCTCCGTGTGAATGAAGGAGCTCTTCTGCGATACTAGACTCGAAACTTTGACTCGCAGACCACGGGTCCGTTACCTTGACCACGAGGCTACTGCGGCCCCCCGTACTTTGAGGGAGTCGGTGTATGAGAAAATGAAGTTACATAAATTTGACTTTCTTTAAAAAGATAAATATTTTAAGCAAACACAGAAGGAAGGGGAGGAATAAAGGTAAAAAAGATGATTCTTAAGAATGAAATGATTCTTCTCTGAAAAAAAAAATCTTAAAGGGAGGGGAGGCATTTAGTAAAGATTCTAAAATGGAACAGCACTTGTTCTCTTCTATTCATAACTATCTTAGAGGATTTTTTTATTTAGAGTACATTGTATCTTCGTTTTAAAAACACTTCAGTTGACCCTCTCCTCTTACCAGTAGCACACACAGAAATTTTTCAAGAGGAAGCAGGGGGTCCAGAGTCGAAAGTCCGCCTTTCTTGTATCACGCTCTTTTTTATTTTGTCAATTTTCCGGAACAAAAACAGTAAAAACTCATTATTGAATTGATAATTAGCATTACATAATAAAATTAAGCATTAAAAACATATATTTAATTAAACTTTATGCACTATATACTTAGAATTATAGTCAATCGGAAAAAAGTCAAGGGCTTTGGGGGGGGGGTGGTTCCGGACCACCAGGATACCTCCCTTATCTGCGCCACTGCCTCTTGCCCATAATAAGATACTGTGAATAAAAGTTCCTTAATTACATGGTGATTTAATTACTAAAGTGACCTTAGATAGCCGTGTTATTAATCATTCACAAATCGAGCAAAATCATTTCTGGTTTAGTTAAAATTAACGTTGCTTGAATCTGTTTGAGAAACTGATGTAACCTAGCTTTAACGCTACATATAAAATAAAATGTTACATGTTACTCTAAGGAATTACTCGCTGGGTGGCGTAGTTCTAATTGGCACTTGCCTTGTAAGGCTGTTTGCGGGATCGACCATGACCCATGTTGGTGGATTTTCATGATGCAGAAAATCGACAGCTTCAACAGCGTATGATTATACCATATATTAAAGATACCCAGAAAACCATTTTGGTTTGGGTGATTTAGGCAAAATTAAATTTATAGTACGATTCAACATCGTCAGAGAACTGGGAGGAAACAGGGTGTCAAAATTACATTGCAATAATTAGTTTTCTTTATATGGCACCACACTAACAAGTGAGACCAGCTTCGGGGAATGTTCTAGATCATCAACTCTGAAATATCATTCCGTACCTCATATGAAAAAAAAAAATCTCTAAGTAATTTATTTCAAAAAATGACTCATTTGGTTTCGAGACCTGCTAACAGAGTAACAACACACTTGCTACATTTTAATCCATAACAGTCTCTGATATTTACTTTTCTTCAAAATGACTTATGACATATAATGCGGAAATAAATACATAATATAGACCAATGCAAAAATATTCTCAATGTTACTCATATATATTACTATTATATCATAGTATTTAACTTCATTTACTTATAATTGTTTTAAGGTATCCTACTACGTTCGGAACCGTGATTTTAAAGAAGCGCATAAATGAATAATTTTCATGATATTTTGTGTCACTTAGATTAGAATACATGTATAAGATTGTTCTAAGGACACATTTTGACGAAAAAAACCTTATTTAAATACAATATTTCGGCAAAAAAATAAATTAAAATAATCTTTTCTTCTTCTTTTCTTCTATTATAACAATGTTTTGCCTGTATATAGGTCAGACCTCTGTACAGAGGCTCAACTATTAATTTTGAAAAATTCACATTATTTTCAGAGTTACAATCAATTGAAATAATTGTGGGCGTTTTTTTCTTAAAATTCCTCCCCTCTGTCTTCGTAAAACATGGATAAACCCACTTCTACGTTATGCATTTCAAAAATTCTAGTTGAGCCTCTGTACAGAGGTCTGAGCTATACATACAGGGTACATATACATATACATACTGAGCTATATATACTGAAATATATTTTTTGTAATACTATTCTTAAAACAATTTTATATACATTTTCTAATCTGAGAGACACTAAATATCAAAAATATTATCCATTTATACGTTTTGAAAAATCACGGTTTCGAACGTAGTCGGATGCCTGAATAAAATCACTTTTATATTCTTATTGCTATGCTTTGATTCAATTGCATAGGTAAAGCTCTTCATCCATATTTTTATTTTAAATCTGGGAATGACTTCCTTGCTCTTTGATTTATAGCAATCTAAGCACTTTTGAACACATATTTAGATAATTTATCTTTTCCTTAAAATAGATTATACAGATTATTAAAATCTATAGGTACACATGCACACAAAACACACACTTACACACTTACCGTAGAAATTCCTATTTTCTACACTAATTGTCTGCACCAACAGTTCGACGGCGTATGCTTCTAGGTGGACAGTTAGCTAGGCGAACATAGACTACCCTTGAGGCTACTTCGTAAACAGGAATACTTTCAATGGTGTGATAAACAATTAACCTTGACTGAGAAAGGCATGACATCACCATTTCAAGCGATTCCTAGTTAAGTTTACAGCATTATAATAAACTCACCTACGATTGGTGGAAATGTGAAAAACGCATTGTGCGGGCGTGCATTCGATACCGTTTATCATATTAGCGAAACACCTGGAGGGATTGTATGGAGTACTGTTGGATTAGTCTCGGTCACTTCTTGACGGCGTTTTGAACAGTGACCAATACATTTTTATTGTTTAAACCAGTGACTCAAATATTTTTTCGAGCCTTAAGAAACGCGAAGTTTCAACAGGACATTACACACGAACGCATTTTACCAATATTATACAAACCTCTCCTGACTGTACATGCAGCTTTAACGCGAGACCCGGTTAATCAACTGTAGTGACAGACGTATGGTAATGAACCCTGATACAAAAATGTTTTCAAGATTTATCACCAATAGAAAACGTATTGTCACCATACGCATGTCACTACAATTGATAAACATCGTTGGGGCATCGTGTAAGAGCTGCGTGGGCAACTTTATAAGTACATGCCATCTGATCTGACTCAACCATACGTACAAGGGAAGACATAAAAAAACAAGACTAAGTGCGTAGCTTGAAAAAAGATTAGAACTCACAACATATATTTTGACACGTCATCCCGCAGCCCTCCTCTATCCATGTAGCCAATTTCATCTTAATCGATCGCTCCTGTTAGCTGTACTGCGTCAATGAGTGAATAGGAGGAACTGCATTCCGGAAAGATGTCACATCATATCAAGTTTCTTGTAAAACTTAAGAAATCAGCCACGAAAACATTTCAAATATCAACTGAGATTTTTATAGACTAAACTTTGTCTCGTGCACATGTGTTTGAATGGCATTAGTCGTTTCCATGGAGTAGTGACAGTGTGGAAGATATCGAAACTACTTGGAGCCCAAGGTCCACAATTACTAACCAAAACATTACCAAAATTCGTTATGTAAGGGGGTTCTAACTCACATCAGTGGTCATACTGTTAATCAACATTACTACATTGAAGTACTTAAAAGATATAAAAAAATTAGGAAAAATTACCAGAATTGGGGAGTGATGTATGTCTGTTACACTAAGACAATACACCCGCTCACACAAATTTATTTGTGAAGCACTTTCTGACCAGCAAAAACGTTACTGTCATGGAGCATCCTCCTTAATCACCTGATTTGGCCTCATCCAAATTTCTTTTATTTTCTACAATTAAATCTTGCCTAAAGGGAACCTAATTTATCTCAGTTGAATAGGTTCAGGTAAAACGGAGTATCTCCAGAATGGTTTTTCTAAAACCACGTTCCAGTACTGTTACCAGCGATAAAAGCACCGAATTTAGATATGCGTAAAAGCTAAAGGGAACTATTTTAAAAGCGATAATGTAACAGAGAACTGATTCTGTACGTATATATATATATATATATATATATATATATATATATATATATATATATATATATATACAATAATTTATTAAACCAGCCTCGTTTTTTAGAGTCACACCTCGTATAAAAATGTTATTGCTGCTGGAGTGGCTATTTGGGATATTTATTTCTCAAGATTTATGCTTCAAAATTTCATGAAATTTTGATTACTTGTTATCCCCTGTATAATATACACTGCTGGCCACCGTAAATGCAACACCAAGAAAGGCAAGAGAGCACAACAAAATTTATTTTGTGGATAACATGTTGACCAAGCATCAAATGATTAAATTTATAGACTTCTGTGGTTTCTGCTAGAATCAGTAGTCAGAGTAACCGCCATTATTGGAGATAACCGCTGACCCACGCCTCGGCATTGATTCAAAGAGACTTTGGATGTGTTCTTGGGGTACAGTAGACCAAGTAGCTTCCAGACGTTGCCAAAGTTGATTTGATGTGGCAGCTGGGGGGTGTAATCTAGGTCAATCGTTGAGCAACCATGGACCACATGTTTACTATCGGCAAAAGATCCACAGATCGTGCTATGCAGGAAAGCAATTCAATCTGGTGATTGACGAAGAACCTTTGGACAATGTGTGTCACGTGTGGTCGCGCATTATCCTGTTGAAATATGGCTGTGACCAAGCCCTGAATGTAAGAGAGGACAATTGGCACCAACACCTCGAATATTCAGATGTGGCAGTTTAAAGTACCGGCAATGCGTACTAGAGGAGTGCGAGATTGATATCCAATACTATCCCATACCATAATACCCGGTGCAGGACCAGTACGGTGGTGCATAACGCAGCTGTTCTTCAACATCTCTCCACGGTGTCTCCAGACTCCAATCCGACTTACGTGGTGTTGCAGACAGATGCGTGACTCATCAGTAAAGATAACTCCATTTAATTATACCAACCACACCCTTCTTTCATCACACCATTGGTGGCAGAGACGTTTATGGTTCTGCGTCAGGGGTAGACCAAGCAATGGACGTCTTGCAGACACACCTATCTGCTGTATTTGGCGTCGAATGGTACGCGCAGACACTGAATGATGCGTTACATACTCAATGTGCTGTGCTATGGTTCGTGATGAGACTGAGCGATCCGTCACTGTCATGCTCATAATTTGCCTGTACTCAGGTGAAGTGGTGCACTGAGGTGGATGCGATCGACCACGTCAGCCCGTCGTACCCTCCTGCATCCAACGGTCACATATCCGAATTACAGTTTTTGGTTTCGTCCAACACAACTACCAATTTCCTTGAAAAATAATCCACAATTTCGGTAGGCCACTATCCTTCCTCTGTCGAACTCGAATATTTGACCAAAAGCTGATTGATGTTTTCTACGAGACATAAGTGATCGATTTTTAAAAAAGCCACAAGAAAAACACAATTGCCGAAGTTGAAATCGTAGCCTTAATAGCGCTTTTAGGTGGCACCACAGGCGGGCGTGATGTGTGTCTGTGCTGCAATTGTAATCATTTGCATAACTCACCTCCGTTAATGCAAGTTGTAAATTTCATGTTATTTGCATGCCTCTTTCAGGTTGTTGCATAGACGGTGGCCAGCAGTGTGTATCATATATCACAAACAAATATCATTTTGTATTTGCATTTCTTCCTGGTGTAGAAATTTTAATAGCCAGTTGTGTATACATATACAGGGTGTATCTAAACTCTGTGGCAAATCTTTAAGGAGGTATTACGCATCATATCAAACAATAGTAAATTGTAAACTTAGGGTCTCAAATGATTTCCGAATAACATAGGTGCCATTAAAGTTTAGGGTCCAAAATTTCAAATGATTATAAAAAAGGGAAAGAAATGGGTTGATTCGTTAGCGGTTTTCGCTAAAATTATTCTTTTTGCCAGTGTTTTCTTGAAAAATAAATTTTAAAGCTCAAAAAATGTCGATAGAGGGCGTTTTAGAATTTGAAGTAAGGAACAAATATTTGTTACTGTTATTTTTTGTATCACATTAAATACTTACAAAAGCTTAGACTTAAACTTAAATTTTGAGCTGAAAATTTGAATTTTTGAGGATGGCTAACTAGTGCAAACTCAACTGTGTGTCAAAAGATAAAATTTGAACTCACCTCCTTCCCTGGACACAGTTCTGTTATTCACGATCTTCGGTGCTCGGTTGTAGACTAGGTAGCAGCTACTACCCACTAAACGTAAAATAAACGAGAGAGGGTTGACAAAATTAAATAAAAAAGTTATTCTTAACAGACATGAGCCATTTCTCTCTGCAAAATACCGAATTATGCAACTCATCCGATTTGCATGCAAAATGTAGTACACAAGGATTTAACTGCATGAAACAAATTGTATATAAGGATGTAAAGTTCTACTGCAAAGTGTTCCAGCCAACATTAGTGCTCGTACGTGGTTCCAACATGACGGAGCGCCTGCACATTTCAGCGCAGATTTGCGAAGTGCATTGTATACAGCATATCCAGGGTGATGGATTGGGCGAGGTGGTCCGGTAGATTGGCTGCCACACTCGCCTGACATTTCTTGCCTATACTTATTCCTCTGGATCTATATGAAGAGTCTTGTTTACGCAAGCCCCGTCGAATCCAACGAGGCCCTGGTTGGAGAGAATTGCTGTCGTATCAGGCGAAATCCGGGAGATGTCTGGAGTATTTGCTAATGTTCGGCACTGCCTCCGATGGCAGTGAGAGATCTACATCTTTGCTGGTGGACACTTTTTCGAGAAGTTTTTTTGATTCCGCATGAAAATCCTGCGTGTACCATTTTCTACGTTTCATCATTCGTTCAACCTTCATTCATACGCATTACGCGCATACATCAAATTGTTTCCGTTTATTTTGAGCAGAAAAGTTGCTCATGTCTATTATGAATAATTTTTTAAAATTTTTTTCATCCCTTTCTCGTTTACTTTACGTAAAGGAGGTAGTAGTTACTACCTGGTGTACAACATCAAGTCCTACGACACAAAGATGGGGGATAACTCAACTCTCTTCAGTGGGAAGAGAGTTTCAAATTTTACATCCTAGACATAATTCTTTTTCCGCTACTTAAACAACCCCAACAACTCAAATTGTGAGCTCAAAACTTAAGTCTAAGCTTTTGAAAGTATGTAATGTGATACAAAAAATAACAGTAAAAATAGTTTTTTATTACTCCAAAATCTATATCACCTTCTATTCACATTTTTTGAGCTTTAAAATCCCTTTTTCAAGAAAACACTGACAAAAAGGACCTTAAATTTTATAGGTACATATCTCCTTCGGAAGACATTTGGGACCCTAAGTTTCCTATATATTGTACTATCACCCCTTAAAGTTTTGCCGCAGAGTTTAGATACACCCGATATATGTTTTTTTATATACATACATAATAGAAGTTTCATTGTTACTAATTAAACTATTTATAAAATTCAATGTATATGTCTTATGATTCGTTTTATTTCTAGGGTGTTTTAAATATTACTCATAAGTTATCCAAATCTTTATTCTGATATTTTTTTTTTATTTCATAAATATATATTGTTTTAGAACCAATTAAATAACATAATTGAACAAGAAATGCTTATATTTTTTTATCTAGTTGGAACATTTCCAGCAGATATAAATTTCTCTTAGTTGATATTTGTATTTTAGCTTTGAATAAAAAATAATAATTGATGTATATTTTTTTAAGAGGCTCGTTTGTGAAAAGAAAATGCTTTACTAGAAAATATTACCTGAATAATATATTTATTTAACTTCATTTGCGTTTATACTTTTACACTTGGATATAGAAATTCCATAGTACTATTTATTTGCTAACTGCATACGATATATATTTTTTAAATTTTCTGCAAATTACGACTTTGAAAAATTTAAATACATATTTTAAATAAACCAAATTTGTTTTATAAGATTTTTTTAACATATATTTCGAATTTTGCAATAAATATTTGAGAACAGATTTAAAATCATTGTTTTTCTTATACATTCAAAGCCTTTTTAAAAATGAAAGTTAGAGGATTAAATATATATCTCGAACTAATTATAAATCAAAATTATCGTGTGTTTAAGTATTTTAAAATATTTATTTATACAATATTAACTAAGATTATTAACTCTTCAAATGTACTAACAAGGAGGAAGCAGTATTAAGAGTTTTAAATCAGCGAATAATTATTTTAGAAAATAATACAAACACGCATGAACTATTCGTTTGCATTGAATATTTTTTTTTTAATTTCCAAATATTTGTACTTAAACACCATATAATACATATAAGAATAAATTGTATTTTATTAAGATGTTTATTCTAGATATACTTCTCTAAATTAGTTAAGAGTTACAAACAATTATTGTGTAAACAACATATACCTATATATATAAAGGGAGAAAAGCCACCTCTGGCAGCTCCCTCACTCACTTATGACTGACTCACAGACTAATCACGATATCTCAGCGCGGAACTTTATTAAACCTGGCACAGACTTGAGACATTTTGGGGGTCGCGCAGGTAGGTTCCCTTCATGGACTTGATAGCAGTAGACGTCAGCTAAGAACGACCACTAAAGGTTTTACAAAGTTCGAACCCCAAGGGGCGTTACTGAGACTGAATCGGGTTTGTCACACTCCAAAGCGGCGTTATAGATAATTATTTCGTCTTTACTAAACTATTAGATGTACAGTCGAAGTGGCCACTCTTCTGAAACTTGGTGCACGAGATTTCTTTCATAAAGTAGAAATTCCCTAGGCATAATGATTTTTACAAAAAATTTATCAAAGTCTCAGATTCAACGGCGGGCGTTGCGGGCGCTTGTTATTGGCGTTATACATAATTATTTCCATTTTTAACCTATTAGACGTAAGGTCTTGAAATTTGGTAAGCGGATTCCTTTCATAGAGTACAGATCCGCTGCAAAATAGGTTTTGTGAAAATCGTCCCATTTTTAAAGTGGCGTTGTGGAGAATTAAGTACAGGGCGTTATAGGCAATTAACTCCTTTTTTTAACTATTAGACGTAAAATCTCGAAATTTAGTAAGCTGATTCCATTCACTGAGTAGAGATCTGCCATAAGATGGGTTTTGTGAATATCGTTTCCTAAGTGGCTTTGCGAGGGCTTAAGGGGCGTTATTGATAATTATTTCCATTTTTAAACTATTAAACGTACATTCTTAAAATTTGGTAAGCGAATTCCTTTCATGGTGTAGAGATCCACTACAAAATAGTTTTGGGGAAAATTGATCCCCAAGGGTCATGGAGGGAGATTAAGGGGCGTATATATAATAGATAAATATTTCCGCATTTCAACTAATAGAACCACCTGCTTGAAAGTTAGAAGGTATGTTCCGTTCTTGCAGTAAAGTTCCTTTTACAAAGATTTTTGCGAAAACGGACCCCCAAAGGAGTGGGGTTGCGAGGGATTAAGGCGTGTTATAGAAAAATTACTGTTTCTGAATTTAACTCATTTACTTGAAATCTGTTGAGGACTTTTCTTTAGTTGAATAGAGTTCCACGAAGAATGGATTTTACGGAAATCAACTCCAGCGGGAAGCGGGGAGAGTTATTGGGGCGTATTGATAGACAAAATTCCTGTTTTTCAACTGCTAAGTTTATAATAATAAAATTTGGTTTGCATGCTTCTTTTGTTGAATTAGAATCCGCTAAGAATGCTTTCAACGAGGTATTGATGATAAAAATTCCGTTTTTGCTCTGTTAGATTAGCACGCATGTTTATTTTATGGAGTAGAGATCCACTGAAAGTTGCTTTGGTGGAAATCCACTTGATTATTAGGTTAAGTGAGCGAAAAAAATCTTTCTACTTCTATTTTAGATATAAATAGAAATTAGATATTATAGTTTATGTTCTTTTTATATCAAGGAGCGAGAGTGTAACAGCTATAAATATATGTTTCAACACAATCGAATTCTTAATGCTAGATATCAATAATTAATATATATGCAAACAGTATACATATATAAAACATCGTGAAATACCATGTGAAGCGGCTGGGTAACGGCTAGTATATATATATAAATTTTATATTTTAACTAGTTATCATATAACTTTATTTTCCTCTTTTACTCAAAAATTCAAAATATATTAAATAGGTACTAGGTAGAGGGTACATCTGTCCACCTAACGATCTACCAAACCTAATTGTACAAATTTTTGCAAATGTTCATACTGTTTGCTCAATATGTAAAACTGCTATCTACACGTATTATGTAGTTCTATTTATCTGTTGTTTTTTTCGAAAAAATGACTTATGGTGCTCCTCTTTAGTTAAATATATCACTGAAACTGCAATCCAACATTTCAGTGATAAACCTGTATCTCTTGCAGCTTTGTGAAAAATTAAGTATTTTGCTCTGTTGACACTTAGCAAATCTTCTTTTTAGGCAATGTCATTATTCTCAAGCAATAATTCCAGTCCAGACAATCATTGCAACAGTTTTCTTCTCGTACTTGCAATAATGTGTCATTCCAACCATATTGTAGACATTTTATGAAACTAAGTACACGGTTTCTAATTTAGAACGTATGATATGGAAAATTGGGGTTGCCAACTTGGCGAGTTATCTTGAAAGTAGACATGGCTGCTAAAGAACATAATAATTTTATCAGTGCTTCACGGAAACTTTTTTTTTTTTTCAACAGAGAGATAACAAATTCTAACTTAGATGACTGATGCATAAAAGGTGAATTATCTTCCCAATGACAATTAAAACACGCAAATGTATTAACTTTAATCAGACTGATTGAAATTAATAGAGAAATGTTTTTGAATTTATATATATATATATATATATATATATATATATATAAACATGTTTATGAGTTTTGTTCAAGTTCATTATACACAAAAGGCGAAACGAAAATAAAGCGACCTTTAGGCTATGTTTGAAATGCATAAAGAATGAACTGATAAGAATTTAAGTAAACTACTGGAAAAACAATAATTACATCTCTATAATTGAATGAATAATACTTATTGCTGATCAGGAATACCCCGGAAGAGGAAAATTTTTATTTGCTTTTATCAATATTTAAAATATTGTATTTGTAAAAATGAAGTAAATATATGCTAATTTAAGTGCATGTTATTATTCAATACACAATTTTTCTTGTACGAGCTACAAACGCAAAAAAACACTTACTGTACGACTGAATGTAATTAAATTTTTTAAAAGAAACTTTTAGAAGCTAAAATGCTTTGTGATTTAAGCAAATAAAAATAGAATAAAGTAGTTTAAACCTTTATAAAAATGATTTTTAAAGCATGTTTAAAAATTCTGTATTTGCAATTAAGCATATGGAAAAATGAATTGGCTTAGAGAAAAAAAAGTAAATAAATTAAAATAAAAGTTTCTTATGCTGCTTGCAATGCATAATTTTTTTCTATGATAATATCATAAGGCAGAATTAGTCAAAATATGTATAAAAGTTTCTTATATTTAATTCCAAAAAATTAACATTTTTTCTGAATATTGTTAAAAATAACAACTAGATTGAAAAAAGCAAATGAAAGTTTTATAAACAAAAAAAAAACATAGCACACAATGCTAATTTGTTTATTCTTCAAGGAATTGAAGAACGCTAACTCATCTGCAAGATCGAAAGCAAAGACTTCATGTTCCAACGAAGGTATTCTGTTGTTATTGCTAGCGCCACCAGATCGGTATGTGGCAGATCGAGAGTCACGAAATTAATCATGACAAAGGGCATGATTGCATTCCTTTCGTTAGCAGTAGCCTTGAGCACCATGCAAATGACAGTACGTTTTGGTTCGGTTTCACCCCAATTTAGAAGGAGAACACCCTGGGGACGGTCAAGAGCCTCTCACCTCTCTTCCCTATCCACCAATTTCACGAGTGGACTTGTAGCTCAAATTATATTTTGAAGAACCGCCAGGCTGCAAAGAGACTATACATTTATATATGGCACAGATAAATGAAGAAATTAGGAATTTTATCAAATCTCTGAGTGATATGATAAAGTGGTGGGATATGTTAAAGTAACGTCCCATCAAGGTCATTTCTCTGATGAAAGTAAGATATTTGAACAAATCACTTATCTGTTTCAGATGAATGATGAAATAATATTGTCAAGATTTTAAAAGTTGTTATTGAACAAATAGGGTGCATTATTAAACGTAGAAGTAAGTAATATAACAATAGGCAATGAAATACAAACTATTGATTCGAAACTTGTGATGTACCTCCCCTTGGAAGTACATCCCTCGAAGCATCAGCGTGACCTAGAGGTGTAGGATTAACGTAAGAACTAGACTCAAACATTATCTTAATATTACTTTATTAAGATATTCAACTTAAACTTTGAACAAATATAATATAACTACTTAATGGGAGAATCTACTATGACACAATGCGCAACATACAATAAAATACAGACCTATATCAATAATTGAACCGCCTAACCCTCAATTAAACTAATAAGTAATTAATCCTACCTTATATTATTCTCTAATGCTACTTGTCTTTATCTGCAATGGTATGCAGCTTGACGACTAACTTCTAGTCGAATACCAATAAGTTTATCCACGACACGTAGAACTGAAATCTTGAACCACGAACTGCAATAATCATCAACTGCCACAACGCACGTCGATTGTCTAACATTCCTTTACACTACTATTACATTGCCCTTATTGCCATCACTCTACTCTAAGATCCTATATTTATTCTATATTATTTGCATCTTTTCACTTCTCATTTCTTGGATTTGGTTGGAAAAGAGTTGCCATTAATTCTGGCCCAAGGAACGCAAAGGACTTCTTAAAGAAAAGACGCGTAAGTCGTCACAAACTAATCAACAAATAATTAGAAAACTTGGCTGATATTTTTTGTGTGTAACATATTTCCTGTCGGTTGCTGGATATTTGTGGGAGTGATTTCGTGAAATGGGACGGAAATGTGTAACAGGAAACCGTGAAAGCACATTTTGTGTCGTCTATCGACTTATCATGTCTCTCCACCTTCATAATTTATTTCCTTATGATGACCTCCTTTGGGCAGGTAGGGGCTTACACACTAAAATATCAATCCCCATGTTAATCCTATGGTGCAATTTTTTTAAAGATATGAGGTTGATAATGGGGGGATCGATGGTACTGCTTGTTTGGTTAAGAAGTACAAGGACTCAACCCCCAACAGGTGCATCCCCCGGACAGTATTTTGCCAATGCAAATCTTGACTAGTTAATGTCTTTATTTCACTGAAACAGTTAAGAAATTTGGTACAATCATTTACTTTCATCTCCCGTCAATTAATCATATCCCTTAGGGATTTGATCAAATTACTAATTTCGTCATTTCTCTGTGGCATATACATCCATGCCTTGATCGATATTTACACTCAAGCCCTATGGCCCAGCCGTCAGTATCGCTAAACACTATACTGTATAAATGGTGACGAAGGTATTTTGGTAGAGTCAAAAGTCATAGCATAGCACTTATGCTTTTAAAAATAGTACAAAATATTTAAATGTGGCTTCTTAATGTTTTTCAATAAAGGACAGATAAAATTTTTCGTGTACCACCAGTATCACACAGGACATACATAAGTAGGTAAATCAAACAAAATTGCATAATTAAAACAAATGAAAAGTAACAGAACAAATTTTGAGAAATAAATGCAATAACAAAAAATAAATAAATTGCAAAGGAAAACAAATGCATTAAAAAAAATTAAATAATTGTGTAACAAAACTAAAACAATGTAATTATAAAATCAGAGCAATGAAAAAAAAACGAACTACAAAATCAAATGGATGAATTTACAAAATAATGTAAACGAAGCTTTCATTGAAACAAGTCGAAAAAACTTAGGAGGCCAGTTGATTTTAAAAGCATCAAATCATTTTATTTCACATTAGAATGTCCATCGTTTGTCAATTAGACACCGGAGCTTATTTACTGTGGTCTCCTTTCCGCATTTTTGCAGCGAATTATAAAAATTTTCGTGTCTTTTAATAATTTTCTTAGGTGATTACACAGAAAACGTTTTGTGTGTCTAGGTTCATTAGGAGTAATTTTACAGCTAAGTAAGTATACCTAGAAATTCCTTTGGTGTCATTGCGACACCAATGCAATTGATCGTTATAAAAAGGTGACGTTCAACAAAATATATCCCACTAAGTAAGTACTATTAGTAAAACAAATTTCCCCAAGTTCTATCAAACATTTTTTTTGACCATGAATACAGTGGTATTGAGTTCCTAGTGGAAATAAATCAATTATACTAAAATTGTAGTGTCTAAGTGTTTCGTTACATAATATTTGCTAATCTGTTCATAAAAAAAACTAATTTGATTTTCGAACTGAGTGTAGAGCAGACACCATGAAACGATGGCTCTTAGATAGACTCCTCATGAAATTGCTAATTTGTTGTGCGAGCGTACTGAGACTGAATCAGCTCTAATTTAGGTTCCGATGAAGGCATAAGATTGAATGAAAGTGACTGCGAAGAACATGAGTAAGTGCAGATGTAATTGATAACATTCCAGTAAATCGTTATATATATTTGTCGCTAGGGATAGCACAGAATGATACCGCATGATGATAATGTTCCTATCAGATTTGCGACAAAGCAATTGTTCATCACGCTTCGCGAAACATAATGTAAGTGCCAGTTTTTTTATATCAACTGTCATAATACGTGATAATTACATGAAATAATATTAAAACAGTTTTAATACAAAACCACATTGAACTGTAGTCCTGCAATTATTTAGTTAAAACAATTACTTTATACATTTTACATGATGATGTTGAAATGACACCGGCTAACGTTTAAGAGCAATTGAGAAATCTCGGACATTCTAGTGTTAAATTGTGATGCACCTCCCCTTGGAAGTACATCCCTCGAAGTATCAGCGTGAGCTAGAGGTGTAGGATTAGCGAAAGAACTCGGATCATGCATTATCTTAATATGACTTTATTAAGATATTCAACTTGAACTTTTAACAAATATAATTATAATAATTAATATGAGAGAATCTACGATGACGCAATACGTTACATACAATATAATTCAAACCAATCTCATTAAGCGAGCCACTTAACCCTCAATTATACTAATAAGTAATTAATCCTACCTTATATTATTCTGTAATGCTACTTGTCTTTATCTGCAATGGTATGCAGCTTGACGACTAACTTCTAGTCGAGTACCAATACGTTTATTCACGACACGTAGAACTTAAATCTTGAACAACGAACTGCAATAATCATCAACTGCCACAACGCACGTCACTTGACTAACATTCCTTTACATTGCATCATTGCCCTTATTGCCATTACGTTTACTCTAAGATCCTATATGTATCCTATATTATTTACATCTCTTCACTTCTCGTTTCTAGGATTTGGTTGGAAAAGAGTTGCCATTAATTGTGGCCCAAAGAACCCAAAGGACTTGTTAAAGAAAAGACGCGTAAGTCGTCACAAAATAAGTTTATTACCTTTTCCTATTTTCATTAAAAATTATTGTAATGAAATAAATAACTAAATATATATATGTATATGGATTTATAAAATGTTTAAATCATATACTGTTGGAGATGTTTTTTTTTCAATTCTTCTTCGGATCTTACACTCTTTGGGAAAAATTATTATTTCATGAGATCCAAATAAAAAAAAAATATAGAAAACAAACAAATTACAATGGTGAATCAAAAAAAAAAAAAAAAAAAAAAAAAAACCAAACAAATTACAATGTTGAATCAGAAAATAGAATTTATAGAATTCCAGGAAATTAAAAGAAATTTAAAGGATGACCTTTATGTAAATCATGAAATAAAAGTTGAAAATAATATTGAATAATGTTTATACAATATAAGGATGACAAAGGAATTAAGATATATACTACAAATATAGTGACTTACCGGAAGTATTCTTTTGGTATCTTCTTACGATTTTTGTTCTTTTAGACATAAATTTGCTACTACAGTAAGCATTACCTTCATATTTTATTCAATTCCCTCCAGAAAATAATGATTTTAGAAAGCTATTGATTTATATATATATAACCCAATTTTTAGAAAAACGATAAATCTTACATTCTGTTATAAAACAAATATCTCATGATTATTATACATTATCTATTAAAAATTTTAGAGCCAATTGCAAAAGTTACTAATTATTAAATAATTCCCGCTTGAAATCTTTAAATTTAATAACATGAAGTCAAGGTTTTAAAATATAACACTCATACACAGTCTTCTGATATATATATATTTTAATTCATCAGTTACTTTTAATTGAAAAAATACGTCTAAATGCCAGTTTCCGCTAAATTTAAAATCTAGGTGTTACACCTAAAGAGCTATGTTTGCTAATAGCAGCGAAAAAATCAGATAAGCTGAATTTAATACTAAAAAACAATAGAGTCTAGACTCAGAAGGAGATAAAATAAACCCTTAATTGAAGATACACTGGCAGGTGGTTTTCGTAGTTCTAACCTGGCATTTAATATATTTTAGTTTTAGGTGAGATTTTAGCACAAAATTAGTTTTTTTCTCGAAATTGTATGTTTTCCTTTAAAAGATAATTTATTTTCAAATCTTCTAATTTAATAATAATGAAAATTTGAAAATTAATTAACTGTATACAAACAAGCATTATAAGCATTATTTATATATTTACTCTCTGTTAAAAAATGATGACAAAAATATGAAAGCAAATCCTGTTTTTCAGTTTTAGGTTATATAGTTTCAATTAATGATTTTTTTCTAAAAAAAAATGAATAACTATAGAATTATAAGCTCTGAATATCAGCAAATAAGAGTTGTTTAAAAGTTTATTTTTAAATGTAAACTTTAGAAAGCTTTAAATATAAACCTCTTTTAGTAAATCGTGTGGAAATTTCATTAAAATTTGATTAATTTTAGTATTATTCTCTGAGGTATTACTCTGCGGAAAACAGCTCCTTTAACTTAAACACGTAATTTTTCAAAAGACTGCAAAATCTTGTTACATAGAAGATTAATGGTGAAAACAAGAAATACCTAATAAAAATGTTACTTAAATTTATTCCATTTTCCACATATTGTATATACATCATGCTGGAAATAGATTGGAAAATTATGTACTTTATTTTAAGGGAAAATAATATGTGAAAGAATAAATGACTTTAAAACATTGAAAGTCCATCGGTCCTAGATATATCTGTTTCTAAAATTTCCATGTGATTAGCAAAGCAACAAAGGTAATATAATGGCTATTTTTTAATTAATTTTTATTATTTGTTATTGTAATAATAAACAATGTTTACATAATTAAATGTTTAATTAAATAATATTTAAATGATAAAGTTTATTAAATTGTTGCATAAATCGGGTTTCCAGCATTTTATGCTGTAGGTTTCAAAGAGCGAAACAGTTACTTCACACTGAAGCGAACGCACGGGGCAGTAAGTCCCACAGACTGACGAAATCCTTAATTCTGAGAAAATTAGTTAATTGATATGAATGATTTTGTCAGTATCCTCCTATTTTACAGCCTTCATAGGAATCAAAATGTATTTGTCACAAATCTCTTTTGTGTAGGAGTGGCAAACATTTTCTTACAATCTTAAGGTAACTGGGGTGACTGAGTCTCCCACATGATCACTTTTGTTCCAAAATAATTTCTATTAAACAGACAATTCCTGTGAACTATGTAGTGGTTTTGACAGCTGTGTTATATCACTCATTATGATTTATAAAGCTAAATGAGCAGAAAATAAAAAAAATAATTGATATCTCTAATCTCTCTCTCTATATATTGGATGAAGTTGAAAATGACGAAACAAGCAAAGAACTTGATGGAATAATGGATATTAATCCTGATAGCAAAATTAAATCTGAACAAGTAACATATAAAAAAAAAATAAGTCAATTCCTACTTAGATCAACAAAGAATAATTTTAGTTTAGCTACTTTTTTATTAAATAGCTACAATTAATATACATACTTGTATAAATAGGACAGAATCACAATAAGTGTTAATTGACATTTATTAGTTGTCATTAAAATATAGCATTGCTATTCAAAACCATCGTGTATATAAAATTTCAGTTCAACTGAATGCTTTAAAACGCAAGAAAAAAATATTTTAAAGTCTTGACACAAGTCGCCAAAATGGTCGTTATGTCTCCAAAAATGATGCAAACGCGGTTGAATTTGTAATTCTTTAAATAATTAGTTTTAATTAATTAATTTTTATTAATTATAATTAAATTATTGTATTGTCATGCAAAATAACCATGTATATAAAATTTCAGCTCAATTGTGCGCTTCAAAATGTATTTTATTAACGATTGAAAATTCCACAGAGAAAAATAAATAAATATATATAGAGAGACTGTGAGCAAATAGTAGGAAGGAAAAAACGTTGAGAAGGCAACGTTTGAGTCTAAAAGAAAAATTTTAAATGCTGCCTAAAAAAGCTCTATCAAGAAAGATATGAAGTCACAAGTGTAGCACACATCACCCTGTCAAAATGACATAAGCAAAAAAAAATAGTACCGCATGCTATTTGTCTATCATCAAAGGACAGTAATATTACAATTAATTGAGCAAAATGTGAGAGTTTTGCCCGCAAATGTCATTCCTGTAATGTTAGAGAAAAATGTCTATGATTTTTTTTTTACTAAATTCACGCACATTTGAAACATTTATGTTCAGTTTTATTGCATTACTTTTCAAATTATCAAAGAAAAATTGAACGGTCCTGAAAAGTAGGTAAACATACTTTTAGTTTAATTATTCACTGGAATTATGATTTTTATCGTGTACAGACAAAATCATTATAAAGATGATTTGGGGTGACTCAGTCACCCCGCGTGAAACCTAACGTTATTATCGAGTGGCGGGTTAAGACCGAAGAAGTTTACTGTTGGTGAACAATCTGTGAAGTAATGGATATATAGTATCTAAAATTGCAAAATAAATCTCAAAAGGTCTTCACACCCTCTACAACACTCAGGCATAACTATTAGTGTCTAAAAAAGTAAATAATTAATGTTAAAGATTATTTGCAAGCACTCATTTGATCATAACAAATGAAGTCTACAACAGCTGTAGTAATAATTACCCATTTTAAGCGAGTTACTCCTATTTATGGACTGCGCAGTCTTTGTCGAAATATACGCTGACGTCATTGATCGTGATGTTATTAGATTTCTTCAGTAATTTCCAAAAGCATCCATCTGATAGCTAAGTCACCAAAAAGGGTCACCAGACCACCAAATTATTTACCAACCCGTGGAATTCGGTCACCAAAATGATGCTAACTTGATTCTATCGCCAATATTTTGCCAAGATTAATTAGAAACACCATTACAATGTAAGGGGCAGCGTTTCGTTTGAAAATACTACAATTTTTATCATAAAATAAATACAACAGAAAATATAATATTAATGTATTGAATATCCAGATACAATTATTTACCTGCTTTAAATATTAATTGCACAACATTTACAAAAATTTTATTTTATGTTAATAAACAATACATGAATGTGAATTTTCTTTCCAAACAGTCTTTTCTGTAAATAGTGGAACTGATACCTAGAAAAAAATTTTTAGTGCATAATACAAATAATTATGTTTGAAGAAAGAATACATTTCGGACGAGAAGCAGAAAATTAAGGTTCAAAGCCTTTCTTCAAAATCTGAAGCTGAAAAATTGTATTTATTACTCTTCTGCGTTCACATATTCTTTTTTTCTTGCTCCACAACGTATTATTTCTGTGTCAATTCTTTTTCTTTTCCAGTTGCTTTACGTTTTGTTACGTGTAAGCAATATTTCTTTTCCTTTACCTTGCATATTATTTCGACGGTAACAGTTTATTTGTTGAGCTTTAAATTGCAATTTAATTCCGAACAAATAGTAGAACTAGAAAGAGGAAAAATAAGATAAGAGGTGAGAAAATATATTTGCAGGAAAATAAATGTTTTTAATAAAACCATTCTGGTTCTTCGAAATAGTTTGTTTGAAACAGTGCTGTAAAAAAATGTAATTATCAACACTGAAAATTCCATTTTCTGATTTTTGGACACCGCAATTTCTCACTAAAACCTTGAAAATATCTCAAATATAAGAACATTCTTATTACCAAAATTCATTCATTAAATAGTTTTCATCTATTATTTTAATTGCATTTATTTTACATTTTTCTAAATTTATTCCGACAGAACAAAAAATGTTGATCGTAAACAACTTAATTAAATACGTGAAATATCTATCTTAATAATAATGAATCATATTTTTTTTTTACAATTGTAGCATTTTGAAAAAAAAATACACGTTGTAAATATGCTGGTACACCCCAGTCCGCAGAGTACTTTATGACAGTGTTTGACTACATATAGTTTTTTTGATTCATTGATATCTAAATCATATTATTAAGCTATCAAGTTATGAAAAAAAATCTCATTGTTATAGCCTTTGTATATCTTGATTTAAAAAGAACAAACATGAAATTTCCAAGACACTAAACCCTTTTCTGGACATGTAGTCTTCAAACCTTTATATTAGATTTCCGTAAAATTGTCTTTTAGCAGATTACATTTGACAAAAAATAACACGATTGCCAATTTTAGGTTTGTAAAAATAATAGTTCAAAACATTTCCTAGATTTATATATTCTGTCCCCGACACCCTCCCCTCAAGAAAGTGCATTTTGCAGACCTTGTTAGTAGATCTCTGAACAACAAAAAAAATATGCCTGTCAAATTTCAAGTTTGTAAAGGGTGTTTTTTTTAGAGGTATAGAACTTTAAATTGCAATAAAACAACGATGTATTATTCGATTGATATGATTTTGTTTATTCAAAGATAATCTTGTGGCATATTTTAAATATGATCAAGCAAGGCGTAAATTCTTCGAATGGGCCCAAAACAAGATTGACGTTGTTCCCGATTTTCATAAGTGGATTTTGTTTTGCGATGAAGCGCACTTCTGGTTGAATGGCTACGTCAACAAACAAAACTGCCGCATTTGGAGTGAAGCTAATCCATAAGTGTATGTCGAAACACCGTTACATCCAGAAAAACTGACTGTTTGGGGCGCTTTATGGGCTGGTGGACTCATTGGTCCGTACTTCTTCAAAAACGATGAAGGCCACAACGTTACAGTCAATGGTGATCGGTATAGAGCCATGATTACTAACTTTTTCATTCCTTAATTGAACAATCATGGTGTCCAGGAGCTGTGGTTCCAACAAGACGGCGCAACATGTCAGACAGCTCGTGCCACAATCGATTTATTGAAAGAAACGTTTGGTGACAGCCTAATTTCCCGTTTTGAACCTGTGAATTGGCCTTCAAGATCTTGTGATTTAACACCGCTACACTATTTTCTGTGGGGCTATGTAAAGTCATTGGTCTATGCGGATAAGACAATAACGCTTGACCATTTGGAAGACAACATTTGCCGTGTTATTGCCGATATACGGCCACAAATGTTGGTAAAAGTCATCGAAAATTGGACGTCCAGATTGGACTACATCGGAGCCAGCCGTGGCAGTCCTATGCCAGAAATCATATTTAAAATGTAATGCCACAAGAGTATCTTTCGAATAAAAAAATTCATGTCAATCGAATAATACATCGTTGTTTTATTGCAATTTAAATTTCTATACCTCTACAAAAACACCCTTTATATCTAATATTTCCTGAGATCTCGTGATGAGTGAATGACTTTTCTCCTATATATATATATATATCGCCACTACCATGGCAAGAAAGCTATGTGATTTCAAATTCTGTAGGTGCATATTTATAAACTTCTCTGTATATTAATAAATATATTAAAAGTGATCAATTTATTGTATTAAGCTGTATGTACAGGGTGTTCAGTCTCCATATATTGAAGAATGAAATCATTGGAGAAGTAAAATTTGTTTTACTGTAATTTGTTTTTTGGGAAAAAAATACGTAGAATAATTAATATCCATGAAAAAGGACAAATATGTTTTACTTGTAACATCAGGAAACATGCTTCTTTAAGGTAATATTTGCAATGTTTTTGAAACATTACATCTCCGAAATGCTAATAGATGATTTGTTATGTAGAATGAGAGGTTGCAAAACAAATTTATAGATGTAGGTACTATTAAGCGTCTATAGATGGGTTACGTGTTCATGTGACATATTCGACTTTTTTTTTTTCAAATTGATTATTATGTTATAAATATTGATTTCTGTAAGGCAGTGTTTCTCAAACTGTGGGCACGCCCCCTTGTGGGGGCGCGAGCATATCGATAATAAAAGATTTAAAAAATAATTAATTTATTGGAATGAATTAAAACAAAATACTTTCAGACAAAATAAAAAATGCACTTTTAGTCTGATAGAGTTTATAGGCGCGCGATATTATATAAGTCATCAAAAATAAAAAAAACGTCTTCAATACCTAATTAGCTATCTTTGATCCTATAACCAAAAAAAAAAAACTTTTATTGGTTACCGAAGAAAAATTGAAAAGTCCTTGAGAAAGTAGGTAAGTTTACTTTCTCTTAATTAAATTATTCGCTGGAATCACGATTTGTATCTTGTACAATAAAATAATTATAAAGAAAAAGAGGATTGGGGTGATTCAATAACCCCACTCGACCGTATCGAGTGCGCACCTGCTCCAGGGTGAAAACATGTTGAAGTCTTTTAGCTTTAACTATTAAAAATAATACAATTATTCTTCATCGGAAATTTATATTATTGTTCATTCTTTACTCACCTTACAATTCAGCTATTATATTAATAATGTTTTATTTTCTTATAAATGAACTCGTGCAAAGAGCAGGCAATTCAGACGGTATACTTTTAATGTATCATTGCTGCATAGAGTATTTTATAACTAATAAATTAATACTAAATTAAGAACAAGTTTAATAAGCATTAACGACTTCCATGGGCTTGTCTTGCAAAGCAAAGTTTTTATAAAGAATGCTTATGATTAGAAATTGACCCTCTGAGTTCTTTTTCTACATTTAGGTGATATCCATATTTTGTCTTCTAAGCACCCATCGCATTTTGAAATATGTTCAATGTAAAAATTAGAGAAAGGTAAAATAACATAATAATTATCCTATTACTTAATTCTTTTTGTTCCTTTAAAGTAGTTTACAAAATTTAATACTTATGTTATTAATTTTTTTTGTAACTAAGATCGCCTATTGTAGCTTTAGCGTCAAAGTGCATTATTATTGCATTCAGTACATTATTAATGTATAAGGGGGGCGCGATAAAAATTGTGATTGGAAAGGGGGCGCCAGTACTGAAAGTTTGAGAAGCCCTGCTGTAAGATTCTGTACTCCTGAAGAAAAGATAAACAACACCCTTTCAAAGCAATCAAGCTATTGATTAAAATCAGCGTAACTTTTTCAAATTTACTTGTATCTTGTTTAAAGGCATATTCATATTTGAAAATGAAACATTTCTTTTAATTCTAAAAATTATTAGTGTATTTTAAATTATAAAAATATAACTTATTTCTCAATGGAACAAAAAGCAAAATAAATTAAGGCAACGAAGCAAATTACAGCATAAGACGATTTTTTTAAAAAAACTATTCTATATGGAAATATTATTTTTGACTTCCTGAAAATTTTGATTAAGAATTTAATTATTGTTAAATTTTATTGATAAAAATGTGAAAGTAAAAGAACTTATAATATTTTAAGTAAATAAATGTAATTGAAAAGAAACTAATAATAATTATACAGCTATAATTAAAGATTAAGAGTCTCAGGGATTTTAATTTTGTCTCGAGAGATGAAAATATAAACGCTTTTCTATTAGATATAATAATTTGAGATTAAAACTAAATAATTGGATTCGTTTAGACATTATTCATAAAGGAAGGAGGTTTCAAAAAGGTGTAAAACTTTTAAAGTTTAATCATAATTTAAAAAACAAAAACTATAAGTATATAAAAATAAGAAGCATTTTTTTTGTAAAAAATACTATTTAAGTTTTACGTTGAGCAAGATATTGTTACGTTGATAGGGTTCAAGGGTTTTATGCAAATCAGTCGCAAAGAACAAGACAGTTCTTTAGAAGCATTGAAAATTTATTGTCGAAAAACAGTTCCAGAAATACAGGATACACAGCAAAATTTACCGAAAAAATCTCAGAACTTCACACCTTTAAAAGCGCTGAGACACAACAATGAGTTTTTAAAATACAAAGCAGAAAGGCATAACCCTAATCTGCCACAGTCCTTGTCCCATGGTGAAGGCAGTCTTCTCTTTATCTCTAGGATGGATTTCTACTTGCCAATACCCGCTCTTGAGATCTAAGGTAGAAAATAATCAGGTATAGCTGGCAAGTGTATCAAGCGTGCCAGCTATTCTTGGGAGAGGATAGTTGTCCTTCTATTTGACGTTGTCAACATCATCACCAAGTTGCCAAAATAGTCACCAAAAATGGTGCAAACTTGACTTTATAGCCAAGATTTCGTCAAGTTTCCATTTATGTGTCATTATAACGTAAGAGACGGGTTTGCTTGCGAATATTCCAAATTTAACATTGCGATGTACCTCCTCTTGGAAGTACATCCGTCGAAGCATCAGCGTGAGCTAGATGTGTAGGGTTAACGGAAGAACTCGGATCAAACATTATCTTAATATGACTTTATAAAGATATTCAACTTAAACTTTTAACGAATTTAATTACAACAATTAATATGAGAGAATCTACTATGACGAAATACGCATACACAATATAATTCAGACCAATCTCAATAATCGAACCACCTAATCTTCAAATATACTAAAAAGTAATCAATCATACCTTATATTATTCTGTAATAAACTTGTCTTTATCTACAATGTTATGTAGCTTGACGTTTAACTTCTATTTGAGTACCAATAAGTTTATTCACGACACGTAGAACTTAAATCTTGAACCACGAACTGCAATAATCATCAACTGCCACAACGCACGTCAATTGTCTAACATTCACTTACATTGCCATCACGCTTACTCTAAGATCCTATATTTATCTTATATTATTTGCATCTCTTCACTTTTCGTTCCTTGGATTTGGTTGGAAAAGGGTTGCCATTAATTCTGGCCCAAAGAACCCAAAAGACTTGTTAAAGAAAAGACGTGTAAGACGTCACAATACCCTCCATGAAACAAAACGTGATTTATTCGAGGGTCTTAATGGCCCTTAAGAAATTACGTGCCTAAATTTAATTCAATCGTTAATTTCTAATGCTTCACTTAAATTTTAATGTTTACTATTCATCTTAAGTTTAATTTTTAATATTTCTCCTTAATTTGATTTTCCTCAGCTTCAATAAATTTTACTTAATTAACTACACTAACATTTATAGTCATGCATTTTAATCACGCTAGATTCTCACATGTACAGAATAAATAGACGTGTCCCACCTGGGTAACAGAGCCGGGGAAAAACCATATATGACTTAAATCAATGTTTCTCAAACTGTGGGGCGCGCCCCCTGGGGGGGCGCGATAAACGTACAAGGGGGGCGCGAGCATATCGAAAATAAAAGATTTAAAAAAATTTATTTACTGGAATGAAGTAAAACAAAATACTTTCTGACGAAATAAAAAAATACACATTTACACCGATATAATTTATATATCTGCGATATTACGTCATAAAAAAATTAAAGCTTCTACTTCTATTATGGTTTCTTTACAAACCAAAATGAGAAAAAACAAAACCCAGACCCATAATCGAAAAAATTTTTAGGAAGATAAAAAAATTCATTACTGTTATATTATTGTCATCAGCTGTAGGCAGCAGAATGTAGTTGCTGCGGTTTGACCTTCGAACCTACTTCTACCGTTAGTTACGTCCCTGCTCTTATGTATTTGTTTTTTTCATTTAGGGAAGTTGCAAATAAACTATTTCTGCTGCGATTTTTTTCTTGTAAAATATTTTTATGATTTATGGAAAAGCACAGAGAGCTCTTTGAAGGATTACTTGGCCAAGAATTATTTCTATGAGTTATTCCCAAACATATAAAAAAACATAATGAAAAACGTTTTACATAATTTTTTTCGAACATCCATATTGTAATAAATACACTTTTATTCTGGAGCTGTCACGCCGAGCACAAAGTGCACGAAATCGGTAATTCTGGCAAAACTGTTTAATTGTTACCAATGGCTCTGACACTATCCTCCTGTTTGACTGTCTTAACGTGTGAACTAAAATATATTTGTTACATATCTCCTCTTTTGGGAGTGACAAACGTTTTTTTATAATCTTGAGGTACTTGTTTTGACTGAGTTCCCGGTTTGATAACTTTTTTTCCGAATTATTTTCTGTGTTCTTGAAAGTAGGTGAGTATATTTTCTCTTAATTAAATTATTCACTAGAATTACGATTTTTATTGTGTACTATAAAAATAAATATTAAAAAAGATTGGGGTGGCTCAATAACCCCACTCGACCATTAGTATCGAGTGCGTGCCTGCTCCAGGTTTAAAACATGTTGAAGTCTCTTTTCACTTTAAGTATTAAAAATAATACAATTATTTCTCATCGGAATTTTATATTATTGTTCATTATTCAACATGAATTCTAAATGCTAATTCTGTGAGGCTTAAAATTACAGTTCGCTTAAAACTAATTATAATTTGAGCAATGATTTAAAAAAATCATTTTACATTTTTGTAAACATTGTTGCGCACTTGACTTTACTCTCCTTAAAATTCAGCGATTATATCAATAAAGTTTTTTTTTCTTATAAATGAACTCGTGCAAATAGCGGGTACTTCAGCCGGTATACTTTTAATGTACCAGTGCTGCACAGGGTATTTTATAACTAATTATTTAATGCTAAATTAAGAACAAGTTTAATAAGTATTAGCGACTTCCATGGGCTTGTCTTACAGAGCAAATTTTTCAAAGGAATGCTTATGATAAAAAATTGACCCACTGAGTTCTTAAAAAAAAAAAAGCTGATATCTATATTTTGTCTCGTAAGCAGCCACCGCATTTTGCAATATGTTCCAATTTAAAAAATTAGAGAAAGGAAAAATAACATAATATTACCCTATTACTTAATATATATATATGGTTTTTTTGCTTAAAAGCAACATATACAAAATTTAATACTTATGTCATGAATTTGTACGGTATATAATTAAGATTATTGCTTTAGCGTAAAAAAAAGTGCATTATTATTGCATTCAGTACATTATTAATGTATAAGGGGGCGCGATAAAAATTGTGATTGATAAGGGGGCGCCAGTATTGAAAGTTTGAGAAG